>JAFBJW010000036.1:60726-134055 GCA_016785235.1 Pseudorhombus dupliciocellatus
GGGGGGGGGGGGGACGCACGGTCCTGTTTGGCGACACTACGCTGACTGAATCCATGTTGCATAAACAATGTGTTAGTTGTGTCAGTTAATGTTAGGTATGGGCTGACATCAGGAGCAGTTTAACACATCTGTTGGAAAATATGTGGCATTCTGAGCCACTGTCACTAAAGGGACTGCATTCGAAACAGAGCTGATCTGTGTGAGCAAACAACACCAGCTCTCCTCAGCACTCATGCACAGGTTTTCCTGGTACTCCTGGCACTTTAGCAAACTCTTCTGTGGATTAAGTCACTCTCAGTTTCTCCTGTCTTCTCGTCTAATCCCAGACTAGCTCCATGGTGTTGAGGCCAGGACTCATCACACCATCTGCTGCAGGATACCTTGTTCCACTTGTTGCTTTATATTTAGGTTTTTATGACATGTCAGGTGGCAGACTCGGGCCTGATCAGACACCTTCCTGACAGTGTTACATGATAAGAATCAGAACAAGTTTATGTCTCAGTCATTATTGTAATTCCTCTGTATATATCATCATCACAATCATTCGTTACCAGGAACTCGCAGCCCTGCAGAGGATGCATTCAGAGTGTGAGAAGGAAATATCGATGCATTTGAATCTGTTCAATTCTCAAGATATTGTTTCTGTGGTTTCCTTTCCTTTGTAGTTTCTTCATACAGCAGCCTAAACTGGTGATATAATCTGAACACACACACACATGCACAGGCATTTTTATATGGAGACACAGACTGTAATTATCGAGTCCCCTCTGATCAGGCATGATTGCCATTTCCTGCTTCATTTTTCAACCATCCTGTCTCAAATGAGCTTGAGTGTACATCCTGTCTCTCTCTCTCTCACACACACACACATACATACGGTTGGGGGCTGTAAGGCTGTAATGTATTGACCCCTTGGCTCCCCCAGGGATCACTGCTGTTTCTTTACGCCATGGCAGTAATTGCTGGAAACCCATTAAATAATCAAAAACTGATGGTCCTTCAGCTCGATGTGGCAACAGCAGAAAGTTGCTGAGTTCCCAAACAATCAGTTTCTCAAATGCAGTCGATTACATAATGTGTGAAGCTCTTATGTAGACAAAAGATGATCTGCAAGTCTTCTTATTTCCACAAAGCTTGGTCTGTTTTATTTTTAAAGCCAATAGTCTGAAGTGGATATTCTGCCAAAACCCAAACTAACCCTGCCGAAGCCTGAGCGCTAACAGCGCTAAGCACTAGCCCGTCTCAATTGGCTGGACAACAGGCTAATGATTACAAACCATGACCAGGTGCAGCACAGTTAGACCCACATGCACCAGTCTGTTCCCTCTTAGCTCAACACTGTGACGGCCCCAAGCAGGAATGAGTGGTGGACAGAAATCAGCCTCAAGCGGCAGAGCAGATAACTTTTTTCCCCCATTATTTTTTTTACTGTAATCATGATTTTGGGTTGAGTGTGGATTTAATAATATCAAACCACTTTTGCCTTTTCATATCTGAATTTTGAAACATAGCTGGAATTAAAAAAACATTTTGGATCCACATTTTTATCTGCAGTAATTCACAAATCCAGGAATCCTTTGATTCCATAAATACTTAAAGATAGCCACATAATCTAATTTTTCATAAACAAATGACGCATCCCCAAACAAATTGGTGGAACTGGAACTGGTCTCGCTGCAGCAGAGAAAGAACCCTTTAGATTTGATTGAGTTGATTTAGATCCAGATTGAATTTAAAATTGTTTTTCTCTGTCGTTTAGTGTGACAGGATGAGGAACACAGAGGAAAAAAGAGCAAATTGTGCTCAGAGCTTTTTAAATGTGCCACTGTTCGTTTGTCAAGAGACATTAACTGAGAAGAAGCAGCACTGACAGAAAACAGAGCAGCGTTGTCTCCAGTGAAGTAATCCCTCTGGTACACACTTATTCACGGTGTACTGTGCAGCGGTGACGTGCACACAGAGCGAGCATCAGCGTCTGACTCTTGTGCATCTACACGTGATTGTGTACATTTTTACACACATCTATGTCTGTCTGGTCTGTGTCGTGTTGCACGTACACCAGCAGAGCTGTTAGTTGTCTGTGTTCTTCCCACTGAATCATTGATGAGACTGTAATTCAAACACTGCCCCTCCTGTTTCTTCCTTCTACCTTCTGTCATCACGTTAGCCTCCTCCCAGTGCTGATCACGGGAAAACCAGTCGGCTGCTCCGACACGGCACGGTGGCGGACCTGCCCTGGAAACTGAGTTGCAAGTTACACAATGTGCAAAGCTCAAAACATGGGAACAAACTGTCTCAGTAACTTACAGGCTTTTCCAGTTATATTTAACGATGCAGTGACATTTGAAATAAGAGTTAAAGGTCCACCTATTATTCACATGTTTTTAAGGCTGTAAGACTTTTAAATTGTTGAAATCAGCTCTCAGCACAACTCTGAAATGTCAGTATTTGCTGTTTTTTTCTTAGACACTTAATAAACAAAATTATTTAAAATACAAATGATTCATGATTTAATTAAGAAAATGACTTGGAAAAAAGAAGTCCTACTTTAAGCTGTCTTGCCATAGGTAGCCATAGAAAGTTTCTTCCTGTCACTTTGTCAAGAATAAAGCTTCAGTTGTTTTTTTAAATCAAATTCTGACAAACCATATTCACATATATTCCAAGTGTTAGGATTACAAACAGTAGAGAGACGGGTCCCCGCTCAGGAAAAACAAGTTGATCACATGTCCAACCATCCAGACCCTCAGGCTCAAACGGACGACCCTGGTTTTCGTGGGAACGGTCCTGGATTCTGCGGACATGCTGGTGTCCTGGAGCAGCCTCCAAAGCAACTGGGAGTTTACTTTGATTAGTTAATTTAATTCTCAGCAGGAATTTGGGTCAGACTCAAGTCTCCCTGTTTGGGGAGATGAGGGTGGAGGTGTAAATGGTGCTTTTTCAAATCTAAAACATACATATTTACCTCTGTCATGGAGATTATGCCCCCTCCCCCCATCAGCAATGGTACGTGCTGTGCCTGTTGTTTTAAACTGGTTTGAGCTCTGGTTGATGTTCACGTTTTAAACTGGTCAGCAGGATGTGACGTGTGTTGGATTTCCAGAACATTTATGGGACCTTGCAGCTTGTTTCCACACGGCTCTGTTTTTTTACGCCTGAAGTCCAATGACTTGTGACGCCGTCCTCACCATGTTCACATCTGCTTCCAAGAACACAGCTTGGGTTTACATTCCTCACCTTGTTTCTAATGTCCGAGTCCTCTGCCTGACCTGCTCCACATATTTCATGCCTTGCTGTTTATAGCTGATGAATGTGAGTATTGTTGTGGCAACGCTTCCTCTGATCAAGTGCCTGGCGTCAAGCCCAAGTGGATTTTTCTAATCTGCCTTGTTGCCGACAGCTTCTTTTTTCCGTCATAGTCACGGCTACTGAAGATCCTCTTAAACATGCAGCGCCTGTTAACTCTGACCACTTCACCCTCTGTATCTGCTCACTGTGTCGGGGTGGTCTGCAGGTTGTGAGCTCTCACTCGGAGGGTAATTGTTGCTCCAGAGAGTCCAGACTCCACTGAACAACGTCTTGTAACATGTTTTCTTAATAGGAAATTCAACTTACCACAGATAAAAAAACAAAAAAAAGCAAAAATGACAGATGGTCTGAAGCTAATTAATTTTTTATTTGCCATGATACAGAGCATGTGCTCCATCCCGAGTAAGCAGGATATTCATTACACAGTGAGACTATTCTTAATCCACGTCTGCATTTATGGCACTTTGCAAACTCTCTTATCTAGAGTGAATTATGGCTCTGATAAACAAAACAGATCCAGGAAGGGCAGACATGCTGTGTCTTTGCTCTGTTTGATGCCGTTAGCCACTGTGAGAGAGCAGATCTGAGGAACAGCAGCCACGCAGCTGAACAACGACCAACTGTCGTGGTTTAACATGTACTCTGGCGTGTCGTACAGACGTGTTTGATGCAGTCATGTCACAGCAGGCTCATTGGAACAAGAGGCTAACTGAACCTCCACCTTTTGTCTCCAGTGTTTCCTAACCTGGATGTGGCCCCATCTGGTGAATGTGCCCGTCCTTATTCCTTCCTTCCTCAGAAGCAATGTGTCATGGGGCTCGTGATTCCCCTAGATGACATTTCTCCATCCATCGTGGTGTAAATGGAGGACCACACACACGCATGGACAGACACTCTGGGGATTACCTCCAGGGACCACTGAACATGACGAGTGTACATCTCTCTGTGAGTGGGCAGGGAATTGGGACTTCCTGTGTGCATCGACACGTTGACTCTGTGTAAATCACTCTGGAGGCTGCAGGCATGTCTGAAATGTTTCTGTGGCATCCAGTGAATTTTTAGGGAGGGGATAAGCCTTGAATATCAAAGTGAATTCAAATGCTGGCACACCCTGACACCTCAAACCCTGTTATTCTATTTTTATTGTCTCATCTGCCTGGGAGCATGTTATAGGGACTCATACTCTGGTTGGTATTGATAATGCAGTCTTATCTGCCGGTGTGCGCTCAGCTGAGCTTCCACAAATGTAATTCACACTCCATTAATTTTCTGTAATGTTGCATCAGCAGTGGTTTTCCCTGTCATGAGCTCCTCGGTCGGCTTTAGAGGCTCGTCTGCATGGAAATGGTCTCAGCCTGCCAGGACTCGTTGTGGTTTTATTTTGAGACAGAAGATTGGAGTTATTGTGAGATCTGTTGCTTGAATGGAAATGAGTCTGATCGTTTCCCATTGGAGTCAGGAAGAACAGTCGCCAAACAGAGATGGAAAGAACATGAGCGAGTCACGGCACTGAATGAGGTGTAGGAGCCTTATTTCAAGAATAGGCAGATCTGAGATAAGCAACAGTTTGATGTGATGAGAAATGTAGACACCAGAGTCATCTTTAATCATTTTGTTTCTTCTGGAACATTTTGTCTGTGACCCAGGTTCCATAGAGATGCCAGGTAGTTCTATTCAACTATTTGACTGGATTTCAACATTAGAGTAACTATTAACACCAGGGAGGTGGAAGCTATTTTCCCTTTTATGTAGCCCTTCAACGGCCACACTAAATTATTAAACATCATTTATCTCACTAATGACGCTTACACAATTGTTCCTGGTCTCTCTCACTCTCCTCTATCTCTTCTCTCTCCTCTTTTCCATCACACCTCTTCTCATTTTATCCCCTCCCTTCAACCGGTTGAGGCAGGTAGTTGCCCACCTGTAGCTCTATACAAATGGAATTTAATTTAATCTCTGATCTCAGATGGTATTGATGGTGATGCTACTCTTAGCTGGTTTTCTCAGTTTGGAGAAACCAAATAATCTTGATTTAAACAGTATAATTAAGTTAGTTATTCGAGCAGTTTGTTTGTTGAAATACTGAAAAATGTGCCCTCCACTGTGTTTTCCTCTGTTGTCCTGGGTGACACGTTCTGCAATGCTGATGCTGATCTTGTCGTGCCCATCGATCGGACATGTCTGATCGGAGAGGAGACGAAAGAATGTGGCGTCAGGTTTGCCAGCTCTCCCCTCGGTCCAACAGATCAGTTTCCGAGCCATCGAGCGTCTAATCTTCATAGAGCGCAAACCAATCCCTCTCCACTGACCCGACCGTGCAACCCTACACACTGGAGACCAGACACAGGGCATCTGACAATGAGCTGCACCCACAAGAGCTCACGTATGCACACACGCCAAAGGCATTACAAACAACAACCCACCCATTGGATTAAAATCCACTCAGATACACACCTCCTACGCTCAATCTTAGCCATAATTGGTAGGGTCATGCTTTGACCTGAGACAGAGTCTTCTTCAGATGAAACTGCATTTTAAACAAGAACCACTCACAGGGATGAGGTTTATGGTCAAACCCAGCAGCTCTCATCTTTTCTCTGGCATAATGCTCCAGTTTAGTCGTCATCCAGAAAACAAACAATGAAAGAGCTTCAGAGGAACTGGAGGAAGCTTTTCATCTCACACTGCTTCTTCCGTTCAAACCCACAAACAGATGTCCAGAAGAATGAAGCTTCTCTAAGACCCTCTCATTAGTCACCCTCCCACGCTCTTATTTGACATATGAATTTCAAATAAAACAGGATTATGTTAATCGTGTGGCTTTGTGCAGAATATTTACATATAATTGTATTTACCCATACCACAAACATCTATTTATTTTTTTACTTGAGCAAACCTCATGTCCGCTCTACTGAGTTGTTTCCATACACTCATTGAAAGTCGACACCTCTTTTTTGGAATCCTAATCTGCGGAAAGATCTAATTTTTATCATTTATTGTAGAGCAGCTTGCGGTCTTAATTCTGTGAGTTGGCAGAATGGCTGAAACCTTCTTGGCCAATCGGCTCTCCCAATAAGCAGCTGGTGTTTGCCGCAGGACGTCGAGGACGCTGATTTAAGGTATTGACGTGGCAGTGGCCTCCCTCACATGGAGGTCCTCAAAGAAAGAAGTCTCTAATCTAATGTAGTTTTTGATTCTTCCTCTTTTTGATGAATCTACCTGCATAATTTTGTCATAACTCAGAAAATATTCAAATAATCCCAAAAGAAAAGACCAGTGCAGAGTTGACCGTGTAACCCTGGATTGTCTGGTACTTTATTTTCTTATATTGTGTAGACAACACAATTCAAACAACCAATGTGTAGACCCATTAATTATGGAAAAATTAACTAAGCCCTAAAAATCTCTTTCTAATTTTCTCACTAATCAACTCAATGCTAAATTGACGTCATTTTCTATGCATTACAAGGCAAAAAGACTGTTTTCATTGAGACAAGCTGGTATGTTGTCATAATGTCTTTTTTTCTTCTGTTGTAAATGGTTCTATGTGTTCAATATATTGCCGTAGTGAAGCGAATATTGTTGGCAGAAACATGCTGCCATGCTGTAGATACTACAGTTTGTATTGCTTGCGTTGGCAGTTATTTTATCCAAGACGCCTTTTCTCTGCCATTTCATGTGGATTTCATTGATCGCCTCTTTTTTTTCTTGAGGCCATGAGATGAAAACACTCGGAAAAGGACTCTGACAAAGAAAGCCTTTGTCAGAAGAGGCGAGGTCAGGCTGATTCACAGCCGTATGAGGTACAGTAGACTAGCTGAGCATGTTTGCCTCCGACCATCTCCTGAACTTCACATTTAACCGCCTCACATCGTGCCTGACATACACATTCTCATTTATTACACCAACTTCAATTAACAACAAACATGAATGGTATTTCCATGTTCAGAATTATCAGTTCTGGTAATAAATACCATGTGGAATAAGTGATCAGATATGCAGAGGGACCTGTGGCCATGACACAGGGATTTTTTTTTTTTTAACTTCAACCTTTGAAATCAAACCCACCACCTGTCTTATCCATCTTGCCAATCTGTGATAAGAGGAACAAACTGTCAAATATCAAACATCAAAAGACTGAAGAGCGAGGGACTGGCAGCGAGCGACTTTCTGTTTTTGGAAACTTTTGAAAAACACGTGTGGTTCTCTGCTCAGCACAGAACAGCTGGGGAGCTCAAAGCCTGATGCTCACAAGCTGCTCTGTGGCAACATGAAAGGTAGAAAACACAAAAAAAAAACCCTGTGTGTTGGAGGATGTGGTGAGAGCTGGTACTGGGATGATTAGGTATCTGATGACCTTCTTGATGAAGGGCTCTCCTTAAGATCACAGCAGCCTCGAGTCATGAGCTTATTTTCCGTCGCTTCGACTCCTCGTTCTCTCACACGCCTGCCTGCACGGACAAAACGCCTGTCAGCCAGTCAGCACACATTGAATTGACAGCTGCATCGAGCCCAGAATGCGGAATATCAGTATCAGAGTGTCATAACAAAACACAGGAATAGTGAAGACACCAAGAGCAGGTGCTCCATCTGAAATTTGTCCACCGGTCCAGAAACATGTCAGCTTCTGTAAGCCTATTCCAGACATGTGTTATTATTTATTGATCTGATGACCCAGTTTACCAGGAGGGGTATCATTACCACTTTCCAGTAATGAAGATGTTGCACCATGCAGGAGGTCCAGGGTTTCTTTGTGTGCCTCGCTGGCCTGGTGGCTGTCGCGTTTCTGCTCTTGAACAGTTTTTGTGGCAACTTGTTTTTGTTTGCCCCATTTTCTTCCAGTTTTGTGTTTCCAGCAGCACATAATAAAACTCACAGCCATATGTTGAAGTTACTACATGTTGTTCTAACTTGTGTCAAACTTAAAAAGACTTTTTATGTTTTATATATTTATCCACATCCTGATCCTACACCTTTGTTGACCCAAATGTTTATTGATATTCTTAAAATAAAATAAAGGAAGATGGCAGGATCAAAAACAGAGCTAGAAAATTTGTTTTTTCAAAAGAAATATTGAAGGGATGCCAGGTGTGTCCTCGTCCACTTCATCCTCCATGACTTTTAAAAACAGAATCATAAATCTCTGGTAGTCTTGTGTAGGTGTCAGGTATAGACAGTGTTGTCACCTGAGATAGTACCTTTACCCATAATGCCTCAGGTGAATGCTTGTCTATCTTGACCATGCCATTGTCTCAGCAGATAATTTAGCTCCGTACTTCATTTCCTCTTTGTCAGTGACCCGGTTAGAGGATCATCTGACCCATTTTTGGTGCCTGACCTACGAGCTGAGAAACGTGGCCTCTGGTTAAGTTGTTTGTTTCCATGGGGCTGTGCCTTGTGATCATGAAAGTATGTCATCCTTTCAGTTACCATAATTCTAGCCTACATAGGAATTACACACTGCTCAATGCAACATGCAGTCATCGTGCAGGACTGGAGCCCGGCAGAGTGGCACGGTGCATGGATGTCGGCTCTGTTTTCTCGGTCACGGCTCAGTCGCACACTGGCATGTTCCAAAAAGGACAGTTTGACATTGGTGATGCATTCAAAAGGAAAAGTGCAGCTGTTTCCTTGCTTCCTTCTCGACATGTGGACGTCTGCATGTTTGTCTTCTCCCTCTCCCCGTGTGCACGGACTGTACATTTGTTTGTCATGTGTTTAGTTGCTCTCTTGGCAGCCAGTGGGACTGGCAGGTGTCACCCGTGCCTCCTTGCAGTAAAGTTTTATGAGGGCTTTTGTAAGTGTGAGGTTTCTGTTCCTGCTGTCAGCAGTCGGTTGTTACAATCTGTGACCCTGGCCAGCAGAGTCGGCCTCTCTGAGCCCGGGATCTATTGTTGTAGGACTCTGTGTCTCGGTAGCTAAGCAGCAGCTGGCACGCAGCCACTGCGACTTCTGTGTCATGCAGAGTTGCAGAAGTGGAGAGCTCACACACACACGCACACATACTGTCACATGCACACAATATTCACATTCCCATACATATAACGTGTGTGTCAGTTTCTGTCTTTCTCTGAGTCACCTGATTCTCAACGTAAATTGAGCAAATAAATCAAAGGAAATATCAACAGCAGAAGCTCTTGAATCTCATCGTCTTTTCAATTTGATATCTTCAGCAAGTCCTTTTTTTCATCCAGAGATATTTTTATTTCTTGCATCCATTGCATTGTCATCAACACGGCCACTCGCTTGCTTTATACTCAGAGCAGCAGAGTCTAACATTACGCACAAATGTCCAGTGTCTGAACACAGCTCGGGAACGGTCGGTGTTTGTGTTTGAGGCGTGTGCTGTCGAGTGGACGCTTGGAAGCAGAGCGATAATTCAGGATCCTGTGCACGTGTTCAATAACAGGACCCACTGCACTCAGACCTTTTTATTCTTCTGGTCTTCAGTGTCTGGATCCATAGAAAAAAAATCAATTCACTGCAAGTCAGCCAACAGCTCCCTCGAGACTGCTTACTATGCACACATGTGAGTGAGTGAGTGAGTGTGTACAGGGAAGATTAAACATATGCACGGTTCAGAGTGGAGTGTGGGATTAACCCCTTCTGTCTGGAGGCAGGTGGGAATCAGACAACACCTATCTCCTCCTCCACCTCCTTCCTGCAGTCCTCTCCCTCATCCATTTTGCTTTTATTACCTCGTCCCTCCTCACGTGCTCATTTCAGAATTTGCTGGATGATCTAAATCAAGCTCATGTCTTAAATGTGATTAACACAGTGTGATGTCTCTCTCCCTGCGTGTTGGAGCTGTTTATAGTTCACAACCCTCCTGAGTCGTCGTGAGATGAGCTGAATATAGATGCATTGTTAACACGACACTCACACTTGGGTCGAGGCGTGATAAATTGATTTAATTGAAAGGTTGTAGGAGCAGCTAGGTGTTCTGTGTTGAGGTGAGGAAACTTGAACTCTGTCCTGATGAATCCGGAGACACGTTAGTAATGTAGCTTTCTGTTTGAACCCATCCTGCCAGTTCAGGTGTTATCTCACCAGAACAGATTGTGTCACTCAGCCAGTCTGTCATCACATTCATCTTATTACATGTTTAAAACAATGCTTCTCTGTACCAGGAAGCCCTCTGCATGAACTTGTTTCTGCTCGGCCTGATCTGACTGCATCTGTTTGCTGTGGGGGATGAACACGGCCCCTTGTCCCCTCTGAGCATACACACACTTAACTTCCCATGCTTAGTTCACGTGCAGCTCTGTGTTCAGCAGTAAGGCATGCTGGGAATTGTAGGAGTCATGTTCTGCTTCAGACCAGGATGTCTGCCCAACAGTGAACCACCATTATTGTTTGGAAAGTGTATTTATAGTCTGCCAGCGAATGAGAGAGGTCAAATTAACCAAGTGATGTCGATGGTGCATGAGACCCTCTTCACCTTACCGTAACAGGAAGTCCATCATCTCCTCTTTCTCATGCCTTCTGTTTTCCACATGTTTGCTCTCTCAGCTCCTCTATTTGATTTTTTTTCCCCCGTGCATTAACAATACTGTGTTTGTGTTTTTTTTGAGTCATCCCCTGAGGTCAGCATTTACCACACAGATACTCAGCTCACTCAGCAAGAACACGCCCCGTCATCTGCTGATGTTTATCATGACTCTGTTGCTCAGATTAAGGCAGAGGCTGAGGTTATTATTCAAACCTTCCAGTTAAATTCTTTGGAGGTCAAGGTGTGTGTGGGTGTGTTGTACCTGATGGAGCAGTTTCAGCCTGTGAGTGGCTCTAAATAGTGGCTCTTTGGTAGTTCTGTTCCTACTTTCTATTTTTACACTTCGTATATTTCCCTTTGTTACTTCAGACTCCAGTGTTGACTGGGGGAAGGAGTGGACTGATATAAGCTGCAGCTCCCCACTCTCGGACGAGCAGGACTTGTAATGGTTAATTGTTGACCCCTTTGGCTGATGTTTAGACTTTAAACGGCCCAGCACTTTGAATAAAGGAATACGTTTTCATAGGTTTGTTATCATTCCATGTTTGAAGGTGTTTTAGAGGTAGAATCACTCACTTACATCGCTTTAGGATTTAAGCAACCTTTGTAGACTTTGTAGGTATTTAAACCTCACTCACTCTGCTGTCGGTTCCAGATTGTTGTTCTACCTTCATGCAAGACTTTCTAGACTGTAATTAATTAAAGCCGTTGTTGTGTTCTGAGGCTTATTCAGGTGAGGATGTGGAAGGGAAACATCAACTGAAATCTGTACGTAAATGTATTAATGCATCGTTGCACCCTCCTGTAATAGGCCAAGCTGAGTTCCACTAATCTTTGTGTTAATCCCTCTCTTTCCTGTCACCCTGTAGGGCACGACAAACGGCGTGAGAGACTGACCCATGAAGCATGAGAGGGAGGAGCTGAGGCTCAGCTGACCCTTCCCCTTCCTCCTCCTCCTCCCCCCTGGACCATTCAATTAGCACCTCGCTCCCTCCCTTGCCCTCCTCCCCCCTTCCTGTCTTCTGTCACCCTGTTGGATCTCACCCGTCTTTCCTCCCCTCCGCTTCCAAACCTCGATCAGCTGTGCCCAATGTACTCACCGGAGCAGGAAAACATCTCCACCACCACCTCCACCAAAGTGCCAGTGAAGTATGGAGAGCTCATTGTGCTGGGGTAAGCACAAAGCATGAAGACGTTTCCATTTGTTAGACTGATCTTTAACCAATCCAGTGACGATATGTTTCACATTATTAATATGTTTCTGTGAAGAAAGCAGGAAGTGAAGGTGATTTAAATCAAATGCACAATAAGAAGCTTCTTAATTTCAATTAACTTGAACATGTCACATGGCCCACCCTGTGCTCTGATTGGCCAGCTGCTCCACTCTGTTGTGATTGGTTCACTGCCTCTAGTAGCATGTAGGAACTAGTATCGTCATGCTGTGCTAATGTTTACATTTCTAAGAAACGGTACAACAGTTTAGAAAGGAACTCTACATGTAAACAGTATTGTTTTATTAACTATGGATCAGATATTGAAAATGAGGCAGTCAACTCAAGACAAAAAGCTCTGGATGGTTCAGTCGAGGTTGACATCACAATATGAAGAAAGTAGAAATACTTTTCATGATGGTAACATGAACATCTGGGATGTGTCTGTCCAGTAAGAACAGGGTCACATACAGATGTTGTGAGGGGACAGGTCAGCCAGAGCTACAGTCCTTCGTGCTGGTGGAAGATGAGATGAACCACGTCGCTTTATTTATTACCAGATGAGATCTGCCGCGGACACTCGTCTGAATCACCTTGGCCCTCTCTTGCTCCGGAGATGTGTTTTGACTCAAGTCCACATACTCAGCTGTAGGAAAAACCTATGACCCCACCCTGCATCTCAAGTGCACAAGACAACTGCACACACACATAAACACACACTTTGTCCAATAACAACTGACAGTGAAGGACTTCCTTTATCTGTCTGTCTCCTGCTTGTTTCCCAGAGGACTCCTCCACTCCCCGTCCCAGCCCACTCCACAGAGGAATGCAGATGTCGGAAAGACTCCTTACACGCACATACGCACACTTTCCTGTGCTTGTACAACACGCACACACTGTGGAAATTTTCCCTAGTGGAAAAAGTGTGAGCAATAAATGCAGTTCTGTGCCTTTACAAGGGAGAAGGGAGAACTGCAGTTTTCCGCTTTACTCTGCTTTTTCCACTCCTAGTTTTTGATTCTAGGTCAGGCCACATGTTTTAATAGGTCAACGGGGGCCGTTCTGTGCTGGACGACCCTCTGTTCTACAAATTTGGCTTCATTAAGTGCAGTGAATGCTGTAATACGTATTATTATAGAGGCATTTGTTTTCTCTGTGGCCTCAGTGGGAGTGGAGCCCCTGACCTTGAGCATCATGTGCTCATCAACCCTCAGGGATCAAATCCATTTACTGGATACTGATGCTGATATTGACATTATGAAATAAAAAAAAATCAGTTACAGTCAATTATGTATTTATTTATGCAACTAAATATATAATAAACATGTCAACTATTCTTTACATGTTTTTACCAAATCCTCGCCCCAAAAATTTGATTGAGCTTTTATATTTTGCAGTTTAAATAAAAACTTTATTATAAATAACCTTATAATAAATAAAATGAAAACACAATTTTCTAAAATATGAAAACATAACAACCCCACGTCTATGAAAGGCTCTTATTCAGCCCTAAATCCATCGACAACTTAGCGAAGGCAGGAGCTGGAGAACATGACAGAAAAGCACTTGTAGTTCAACGTAAAGCCTTTTCACAGTTGTGTTAATGAAACGGCTGCAGTTTAAAACTCCACACATCTGGTGTTCTCAGCCAGCTGGAACAAGTGCTTTGGTTTAACTGTGGTTCCTGTTTTACCCTGAGTAGACGTGCCTGTGCAAACGTAGAAACCTCGTCAACACGTAGCGCGGTGGTGCGTCTGACCTCCGCGTTATGACCTCAATCCAGCATTAATGTGTTTGAAGCCCTGTGATGATAATGGCCTAATCCAGAGTTACATGACTCTTTGGATGATCTGTTTATGGGCACAGATAGAAAAGCAGTGAGTAGAGCGCCGCCCTCAGGATCCATGTTGATTTTCTGAAGTCAGACATCAGCTAAAGGTTTGTAAGATAAAAAACATGATTTATTCACTACACTTCCCACGGTCCTCATTTGTAGTTGCACACCAAGAAATAGTGTCTCCATTTTCAGAGTTTCCTTCCACATGGTGTATTTTTAGTTTGACACAGTTTGTCCTTCAACTTTTTAATATTTGTGAGCACTCAGCCATAAGCAGTGATTACCAGCACAACCTGCCTTTATGCTTTTATAGGTTTGCTTTTAAAGTGGTAGTTTGTTGCCACACACACACTTGTGTTGCTAATCGTGGTGACTGAAGAATACACAGTTCACACAGACCAACTTTTTCCTGTGGTGCTTCATGAAACCTGCATATTCGCACACACACACACACACACACACACAATGCAGACGGGATCTGTGTGTGTGTGTACACGGACACTTTGCTTCTACCCATGGGAACCTGGGTTTGAACTTCCAGCAACACTTGGAGCTCTCTCCAGCAGACTCCCCTGCCCTCTCTCTGGATACGGGCTAAACTTCACCATGGTTACGCTCTTGCCATGGTTACTCCTTCCTAAACGTTGCTGTGGCTCTGTTCCCTCACCATGGTTACTCATAAACCCTCGCAGCGTTGTTTGATCCCAGCAGACTGGCTCTGTCAGACGAACGTTCAGCTGTGGGCTCGGCGTCCCACCAGCCACTGGGTGCTTGGGTCTCTCCTGGACTCGGTTACATTGGGTGGGTTTGTTTCAAGGACGTGATTGGTCAGAGAAACGCTCCAGCTGGGCTGAGGTCCTGCGCAGCGTGGCGAGCGTTGCTGAAAAGTTTAGGTCAAATTCCTCTCTGCTAAGTTTGTTTTGATTCATTTATTTTTATCACGTCACACTTGGGATGGCTGGTCCAAAATGTGTGTGTGATTGAGATGACATATCTTAATTTTAGTTTTTAAGGGATTTTCTTCCTTGTCACCCCCATTTCTCAGCAGCTTGTGGATCGACAGCAGTCCGTCTGTTTCCAGTCCGTTAGAAATGCACATGCGTTTGATGTGAGTTGAGTCGATGAATGTTTCTGGAGTGTTCTCCAGCTCCAGGGTTTTAAAATGGACGCACACACTCACGGAGGGACAGTCCCGGTGCTGTTGGGAGTCACAGAGACTCCATTCTGTCGGAGGGAACGCCTCTGTTTATTCTCCTCTCCTCGGCTGTGGATCAGGCTAAATGAGTCTCTGTGAGTGTTTGTTTTCTCAGGCCTTCTAGGGTTCTGTGTGGAGGCCTTTGTTGTTTACAGGAACACCATTTGCTTTTGTTAAACATCATATGTGAAAGTATAGGCTGCTGTTTGTATGTACACTCACAGTTCTGGACCGAGTGCACCAGAGTTTCCACAGTATTATCCAACTGCTCAGACAATAATGACCCATTGTTTATTGTGTGTGTGTGTGTGTGCAGGTACAATGGCTCTCTGCCCAATGGTGACCGAGGTCGACGTAAAAGCCGCTTTGCACTTTGTAAGCGACCAAAGGCGAACGGGGTGAAACCCAGCACAGTTCACGTCGCCTGCTCTCCACAGGCAGCCAAGGTGAAACACGTGCACACCAATATGAACACACAGTGACACACACAGCACCGACGCCGCATCTCTATAAGAGAAAACAAATGTAAAGAGTCCATTAACTGCAAAGTCCTGTGGAGCACATGCTAGTTTTATCATAATCAGGCCGGCCAGAAATCTATAAGAGGTGCGTCGGGGTGTGTGTAGACTAACATCTGTACTTAATAGATTCTCACACACACACGCTGGCCAGCCTTTTAGCTGAGCTGGGATCATTTAGAGAGTCTGGAGGAGTGATTGTCCCTCTGTCTGTTGGGTGGTCCTGATTCACTGAGAACACGTCTGTCTCAGGTCCAGCTTCTGACTTCACCCCCCCCACCCCCCGCCCTTCCTTTGTACGTCCTGGAGTCTGTTTAAAGATCAGTGAGGGAATATGAGACGTGTCCCTGCTGTGTGGCATCTCCCCACTTAAAACTAGACACTATGGTTTCCTTTAATTAAAGTAGGCCGCAGCAAACTCACACACTCAGAGATATTATAATATTATATAATATGTGAACATGTCAGTTAACACCTTGTATCAAAAGGTGATAAAAACAATCCTGGATCTCAGTGTAAATAAAAATAGTGTCTCTGTAATTTTATCAAAATTGTTTCTGTCGTTTTTGCATAAATCTTCTGTCCCAACAGGCCATAAGCAACAAAGACCAGCACAGCATCTCGTACACTCTGTCTCGAGTGCAGACGGTGGTGGTGGAGTACACGCACGACAGCAATACAGACATGTTCCAGGTAACCGGCCTCAGCTTTACAGGGAGAAGGTTCAGACAGTGATATTTGCTTTATACAGACACACACTGGAAACGGGACTGGCTGATTATAGAACACTCTCTCTCTCCACCAGATCGGTCGATCGACGGAGAGCCCCATAGACTTCGTGGTGACCGACACGGTGGCGGGCAGCCAGAGCAACGCAGACACCCAGTCGGTTCAGAGCACCATCTCTCGCTTCGCCTGCCGCATCATGTGCCAGCGCACGCCGCCTTATACGGCGCGCATCTACGCCGCAGGCTTCGATTCCTCCAAGAACATCTTCCTGGGGGTGAGCTGTCTTCTCAGACACGAGAGAGTAAAAGGCCGAAAGATAAAAAAGAAGCAAGCAAGCAAACAAACAGCAGCGAGACTGAGGAAAATGAGATAAATGTCTCTGAGGAAAACGTTTAACCTGTTTGCTTGACATGTTCGGTTTTACTTTTTTATTTTTTGATCTATTTGATGATGATGATGATCTGACTCATCCTCCTCACTTTGGATTCCCTTTAGGAGAAAGCTGCTAAGTGGAAGACAGCTGACAGTCAAATGGACGGGCTGACCACGAACGGCGTGCTGGTGATGCATCCTCGGAACGGCTTCACCCAGGACTCTAAACCGGGCGTCTGGAGGGAGATCTCGGTCTGCGGCAACGTGTTCACCCTGCGAGAGACGCGCTCAGCCCAGCAGCGAGGGAAGATGGTGAGAGGACAAGCACACAGAAATAACTTGTAAAACTGAAGCGCATCGACTGTGTTTTTATTCTGAGATTCACCTTCAATAGAGTTTCATGTTTTGTTGAGTGCCACGAGCCCAGACCTCAAACATTCAGCGAGAGGTTGAGGCTGCTCGGAGGTTATCAGGAAGCCGTCTCCTTGGTAACAGGCTGTGTGTTACAGGACCTTGTATGAGGATCCTCAGCCAATGACATCTGTCTGCTGTGATTGATGTTGTTGTGGTGTGTTTGTTTTTTTTCCCTCCACATCATCATCATCATCCTCTCGAACTCAAAGTGTCCACAGTGCCAACATTAACCTCCGTCGCTACTGTGGCTCCAAGCAGCTTCTTATCTCCGACCGGCCTTCAGCAGCCGGAGTTAATGGAGCGCGTGCACATCACAGCATCTCCCACCGCAGAGGACTGGGGGGGGTTGTTTATGTCAGAGCACTGACTCACGTTACACATGGTGATGGAGCATGAAGAGGTACACATCATACAGTGTACAGTTTAAACCAGAAGGATCCTTCAGCCAGACTCACGCCAACGAACAAACGAATCCCTGATCAGGATAAAGACACAGTGGGTGGAAACATTTGGTGCTTGATGGAGGCAATAATATGATTTCACTGGCAAACCCCCCGATACCTTTGCTCACACACACACACACACACACACACACACACACACACACACACACTCTAAATGAGAGAACTGCCCTGCGTTAGTGAAGGTGAACATCTGAAGGACTTCCCGATTGAATGGGGGCAAAAAAGTCGTCTCAGCAAGTTTACCAAAAGCCCGCGAGGCCGACTCGTGTGCATGTGTGTTAATAAGTACCTGAGGTGGTAGGTTTATACTCTCCACTGTTCTTCAGTGATTCTTTAAAAAAAACATTCATGTTCATGTTGATGTGAATATAAACCTGTAAAAACCAGTGATGTTTCAGAGACGTTGGTCCGTGAGCAGCTTTCATTCGTGTGTGTGGACGGCCTCCATCGGCAGCAGAGCAGCTGGTTGCCCTTGTGCCGTTTGACACAAGGCTGATGCCAGTGTAATTTACGAATATTTTACACACACACACACAGGTTTCTGCTGAGCCAGCTGTGGACGTTTCTCCTGTTGTGTTTAATAAAAGCTGTGTGCTTCTTGCTGATAAACGAGCAGCTGTAGTTTAATTCCATCACTTCTGTGTCGATGGAGAGAGCCTGTGACTCCACTCTGTGCATATATTTTACCTTGACGTGGAGACATGTTATTTACAGTGGAGCAGCTTGTTGGCTCAAAGACAGAGAGAGGAGGTTTTAACTGAGCAGATGTGGATGAGCTCACATGTGCTCATCGAACTTTCCCGGGATTCATGAAGGTTAAAAAACAAACCCTGAGACTGTCGGTGACCTCATCAGAAACCCCATCTGAGAGTGAAACTCCTCCCTCAGTCTGTCCACCTTTCATCATCCCATCTGTGTCCACGCCGTCTCCTCTGCTTTATCTAAACCTGGAGTTTCCCCTCAGCCGCCTGAGAGAAACCAGGAAGGCCAGAGTGACAGCGCCACCTGCTGGGGTCAGATCCGTACCACAGCTCAGAGGCAGGGAGCGCTTGTTTTGTGCAACCGTGCTTTCTCTGAACTGGTGGTACTGGTCTGAGGCCTGGATGGGTGGAGACTATCCCTTATTCGTCCTCACAGCTTGACATGTATATGCTTGATTTTGTTGTATGTTACCATCACAAGTAAAATGTTAAAGTAATCATTTAATCATTTTAAATGTAAATAAACAGTGAATATTTAAAACGTGGCTGTTAGCTGTTCACCAATCAGTGTGTCTCTGCGTCTTCTGTGTTTCAGGTGGACACTGAGAGTCAGGAGCTGGTGGACGGCTCGCTCATCGACCTCTGCGGGGCCACGCTGCTGTGGCGCACTGCTGAGGGCCTGGCACGCACGCCCACCCTCAAACACCTGGAGGCGCTGAGGCAGGAGATCAACGCCGCCCGCCCTCAGTGTCCCGTGGGCTTCAACACGCTGGCCTTCCCCTCGATGCGTCGCAAGGACACGCCGGACGAGAAGCAGCCCTGGGTGTACCTCCACTGCGGCCACGTACACGGCTACCACAACTGGGGCAACCACCGCATGGAGAGGGAGGGGCGGGAGGGCCGGCACAGGGAGTGTCCCATGTGCCGAACCAAGGGGCCGTACGTGCCGCTGTGGCTGGGCTGCGAGGCGGGGTTTTATGTTGACGCTGCCCCTCCCACTCACGCCT
The DNA here is from genome assembly GCA_016785235.1 of Pseudorhombus dupliciocellatus. NCBI lineage: Eukaryota > Metazoa > Chordata > Actinopteri > Pleuronectiformes > Paralichthyidae > Pseudorhombus > Pseudorhombus dupliciocellatus. Next base: position 79,979 of record JAFBJW010000036.1, read on the forward strand.
TCAATCCCTGCGGCCATGTTTGCTCCGAGAAGACGGCGGCCTTCTGGAGTCAGATCCCACTGCCGCACGGCACGCACACCTTCCATGCGGCCTGCCCCTTCTGTGCCCAGCAGCTGACTGGCGAGCAGGGCTACGCCAGACTCATCTTCCAGGGCCCGCTCGACTAGTGGCGGCGTCTCCTGACGCAGAGTGGAGGGGCGTTTGAGTCTGGACGGTGAAAACAGGGACCTGCTCAGATTCGTTTTCTCTCCTCTACGGTTAAGACACAAACTTTTTCTGGACCTTTTCTGTCTCTCTCTCATTTTTAAGTGACCTTTGTATTACTTTTTCATGAATGACAACAAAGATTTCTATATTTTCACGAGACACAAAAACCAAACGAAGAAAACTCTGCTGGGTAAAACTTTTTGTGTTTGATTCTCGGAAGAAGAAGAACTTTTAACAACAGTATTTATCAAATAACCAACGAGCCGTCTCACAAGCGTTTCGGCTTGTATCCATGTTTATTGTTGCAATATACATCCGTGTACATCTGTTAGAGCTAATTTAAACAAAGGAGTTTATTTATGGTCCGTCGCTTCTTCTTTGTCTGTCAGATATCGTTGATATAAAGATCTTGGTGTGTTCTGGGGGTTTGTTCTGTGTCGACCTCTCAGATCTGTTTGTCGTATTTATACACACCCTCCTCCTCTGTGTGCTCTCACTCTGTGTGTGTGTGTCAACCCTCCAGTAACACGTCCCCCTCGTCAGGCGTCACCACGGCCTTCTCACATTCAAAGCAATAGATTTGGAACAGAAACCTCCTGAAGCATTATGGGAAACAGCCTGAACGACTGCTCCCTCCCTTTAACATCTGAGTGACATGTTTCTGTGGGTGAGTTTTTTTTTTTTTTAACCGATCAAAGGTCAGCTATGATAGCAGCTATGTAGCTACGTCACACACACATAGAAGTTACTATAAATATGTTTGGATGATATTTAGCAAACATCAGTTTGAACATTTACTCTGACCTTTGAGTTCTTCTGCCAGCCACCAGGGGGCGATCATGACGACTCTGCTTCACTTTTGGTGAGCTGTCATGTCATCAGTCCTCACACACACACACACACACACACACACAACAGAAAAGGAAGTTAAACAACGACTGTTAACAGTGTCCGTAGCAATGAGGCGTTTTATTTTGAAAAGCTCAGTGAACCCATGACTTGGTTTCTGTTTCTGTTGTTTCTGTTTTTCTGCTTCACGTGAAACAAAAATCGAGCAACGGAAGACGAGTGTCGCTGTTTGACTCAGGTTCAAGTCACTCAACCTTTACAGGCGTGTGTTCACTTCATCTGTTTTATTTCTATATTTAAAGATTTAAAGATTTAAAAATGACGTATTAAAGAAGAATCTGATCCTGCAGTTTCACTTAAACTGATCAATTATCAACAGGAAATTAAGTTGATCACCTTTAAATTCTTAAACTCTTTAATATGCACAAAGCTTCTGCTGGTATCCTTATAGAGTGTGTGTGTGTGTGTGTGAGTGTGTGAGTGTGTGTGTGTGTGACTGTAAGTTATGTGTTCATGACGATTGTATGTGATCAGTTTGTGTGTTTGCCTAGTCACACAAACACAGATCGTTTTCAGACTGGAACACACCAACTCACCTCAGGGAGAAAAGCAATGACCCGTCACACACACACACACACACACACACACACCTTTTCTTGTGAAAGCTCAATGGTAAAAACTTGTGTTTTGTCTCCTCTTGTTTTTTTGTTCATATTTGTAAGGGCTCCCCCCCTCCCCGTTTTTACACGTCACCCGTCAGTCCGTCCTGCCTCCCCTCCACACCCCCATGCTTATTAAGGCAAAGCAAAGAATGTTTCCAGCGAACACGTTTTTGTAAAAACTTTAAACAATAAAGTGTAAAAGTGACTTAATTTAATACGTCTGTTTTTTATTTGACCCACCAATTTTATCTTTAGATTTAAAAGTACTATGTGATCCAGTGCCCCCCCAACAACAATCCAGATTAAATGTAATTAGGAAGTTGACGCTGGACACGTGCTCAGTATTTCATATTGCACTTTATTCAGCTCCCAGAAGGCAGAACTGGGCCGAAACCTCATCACAGATCAACATTTATTGCTTCCAGGACCCATCTCAAGTATCTTCCACACTGAATCTCGTTTGTTTTCAAATGACCTGCGGTGCTCGGTGCGAGGCAAAAAGGCAGACAGACGTAGTTGGACAGGAGACGTGGGACACTGTGATGGAGGCACGAGGTTTCACACAACATGAAGGTCAACTTGTGAACAAACTAACTGGATAAAAAGACAATAATGCACCAAGTGTTTTTTTTATCTTCTACATCACTGAACAAAGACATTTTCATTTTACTTTATATCGTCTCTTTCTTTTTTTTTTACATAAAACTTTACAGCGTCGTGGTCAGGAGAAAGTCTCCAAGTCCTCCAGGTTTCACTTTGATCGTCACTTTCTTTAATATCATGAGATCAGAGTGTTTTATTTTTGCTCTTGTGGAAGACAGACAACGTCTCATCTTGTTAAGCTTTATAAGACAAATAGTTTTAATATATTTTTTTATTTCTTTGGATTTTTAAAATTTAGTTCATGGATAACAATAAAAATTGGTTTCTTTTGGGGCTTATATTTAATAGAAAATAGTAATAATATAAAATAGAAATGAAGATGTGGTGAATTTAGGTGTGAACACATAAATTATAGAATCAGTGAACATCTTTTTGAAATGAACGAACATGTGATATATTTTAAACTCTCTGGACAAACACTAGTGTGAAATAAACAAACTGTAGTTTTTCTCTTATATCTTATAAATGTCTACATGTAAAGTGACGGCTGTGATATAACGTACACCTCTGATAGCATTCCTAAGGAGCCTGTAGGGGGCGATATGGGAGAGCTACAAACACGTCCAGAGCAACTGCCTGGCGACGGCAGAGAAGCGCTGCACATGCCCCTCCTACTCACAATCTGTCCATTGGGGGGCGAACAAGACAGATAGGTCACATGACTGGGATAACAACTGGAGGGGGGGGGGGGGGGGGCGGGGGGGGGGGGGGGGGGGCATGGCGTGGAGGAAGGCCTCAGTGGTCCAGGATGCGCAGGTTACCGGACACGATTTTGTTTTCCAGCATGGAGCCGGCGGGAATATCGATCCGGTCGCCGTGGTTGGCGATGATGATGACGGTGCCCTGTGAGGAGGAAGGTCAGAGGTCACACACCCAGACACCTAATCACAACCTTTCCTCGAGTGTCTAAATAAAAGTCCTGCATCTTCCTTTTGGTTCATCGTTGTACCTTGAGTGAAACGTTTTTCCCAAACGTGACGTCTCCGGACACGGTCAGGTGGTCGAGCTCCAGCAAGTCGGGGATGCTCTCGAAGCGGGTCAGGTACTCCTGGACCTGGTCAGGGGAGACAGAGGATTACACAAGGTGAATGAAATGAAAAGAATGAGTTCCAACGCATGTTGTTTATGTTCATGTATTTATTTACTCCCTGCATCTTTATACACGTTGATTTCTATGATTGATTCTGCATTTGTTTCTGCATATTTGTTTCACATCCGTGAATGAGTCATGAGGACGTGTTTCAAGGATGTAGAACTTGGGAGTGACAGGGCGGAAGAAAAAGGTACATTTATTTTTTGCATTTCATCTTTTGTGTTTTGATGAACTTCTTTTTGTGACAGAATCTGCTGTGCTGTGATTCGTACCTTGGTGTAGGAGCTGCCCAGCTTGACGTGTGGCGTCGTGGGGAACTCTCTCTTGGGGCTCATGGTGAGCGAGCCGGCGTCCAGGCTGTACAGGTTGGACATGACCAGCAAGAGGTCGGACGTGGTCTTCACGGGCAGGAAGCGGCTGCGAGGTACGTTGATTCCCAGCGCGTGGTCGAAGCTTTTAATGGCCGCGCCGACCGCCGTCTCCAGCTGGACAACGTTCTGTCCGCCGTCCAGCGTCTGCCGACAAACGAGAGGATAAAAAACACGATGAAAAAAACCCTTTTTCACTGTGTTCGTGTCGAACATATATGATTATATAACGGCGTGTGTGACGGGCTGGACTCACAGAGGAGATGATGCAACACTTTCCACTTCAAAGACGTTTTTATCTCAAGTGTCTTTTACACAGTTTGAACATGTGTGAGGTCATGATGTGAAAAATCTGTTTTCACTGTAGCTTGAGTGGTGCAGTCACACACACACACACACACACACACACACACACACACACACACACACACACACACACACACACACACACACACACACACACACACACACACACACGGCCACCAGTTACATAACAGTCACTCACTCACTTACACTGGCTGTATAACGACAGTTAACCGAGGGCTATACAATCACATTTATAGGCCAGAACAAAGCAGCTCAGGACGTTAGAACACAGAGACGCTTTCACTCTGTCTCCAACAGGACACACTGGACTTGGGGGAAACAGAACCGATCCTATTATTAGTCTGCTCATTTAGAGCCAGTGGTTTTAATGAAGCTGGTGTCTGTCCCTCTGTCCCTGTGGCCCTCGAGGCCTCGGGCTCACATGATGAGCTAACGGCCGACTGGGACAAGGACATGTGTCATCCTCCCTCTGGTGACCTCCATGTTGTAAAGGACCAGAGCCTGGACAACAGTACGAATACTGTTGGGTGACCTCGCTACTCTAGATTAAGACGTCTGCCTCCTGTATGGCGACCAGAGGTCTGCAGGGTCTGTGGTGGGTTTGGGCGTTCAGGTTCTACAGTAAAGACAAAGATTTGTAACTTCCTGTTGTTTTCAGGACAATGGACATGAGCTGGACTCTTTCCCCTCACGATATCTGTCCCTGCTCCACTCTAGTGAGACCTTTGACCACAACGTCCGTTTGCTGCTGATGATTAGATTCTCTCCATTGTCCTCAAGTGTTTGCTCACCGTCTTTCACACTGTGTGAGGTGGATTGGACAATGTGTGTCTGTGTGCGACGTCACTTGGACCTCTAATCGAGTCTTGATGGTTTCAGTTGAGAAACCTTTAGTTGACGAGTTGTGTGCGTTGTTCGCCTCCTGACTCACCTTGGGGTTGACGATGATCTCCATGTCCATGGCCTTCTGCTCCTGCAGCCTCTTGATGGCGGCCAGAGAGATCCACAGGTTGTTGGTGTTGAAGATTTTGAACTTTGAGACCGATTTGAATTCGTCCACGTGGGCCTTGGGCACCTGAGCGATCTCCAGCAGGCGCAGTTTTCCTTCGTACTGGATCAGAGTTCCGCCCTGGAAATCAGAACAGCATGATTTTGCAGGACGTTCTCACACAGGACACTTCCTGTTATCACTCTTGGATTGACTGGGTGTCCCCCTCCTGTACCTTGACGTCGGCGCGCGTCTTGTCCGTCACCTCCATCACGAACTCGCAGCGCTTGCCGTTGGGCTGGCTGACCAGGTGGTGCAGGATGTGGAGGTCCACGGTGGCGCCCAGGTTGTCGATGTTGGACACGAAGATGTACTCCTTGCCCTGCTCGATCAGCTGATCCAACAGGCCCGAGTTGTAGAAGCTGGCGTAGATGTCGCCGTGGCCCGGGGGGTACCAGCCTTCTGTGCTCTGACCGTTCATGCTCAGGCTGGTGGCCACGGGGAGCAGCGACTCCTTGTTGATGCGAGGATACCTGGCCAGAGGAGGAGGAGGCGACATCGAGATCAGCCGACATGCTGCGAGCGGTTCCAGGTTATTGAGTTCCAATAAAGAACTCATCAGAAGAGAAGAGTTTCTGCAGCAGGAGTTCAAACCGCCGGCGGTGCATTAAACTGATCAAAGGGATATTAAGGAGGATCCGCGTCAGGTGGCGTTAACAGAGCGCGCGGTGAGGAGCAGTGCTGAGTGTCAGCGGCGGCTGTTTTTAGGGGTTGGAGGCGAGTGCAGAGCAGATGAGCGGGTCAGGTGAGAGCGGCGGCGGCACTGTGGAGGCACGCAGGACGTTTTAATGGAGGATTTATAAAAGCTGGCTGTTTCAGATGAGTGCTCTCGATATGAGCTCATCCACTTCAGAGGGCTGATGTTATTTCAGACTGAAGCTTGAGAACATTCTCATTTCGTTTCCCTCCACTACTGCCTCTCATCAAACCACACATCAAACCATTTCAACATCCTAAAATACATATTTTAGAAGCAGAATGGAGGCGTGCTGTGCGTGTTATGTTGACAACTGATGATAGTTTGAGACATTTTTTACCAATAAATTAGAATGATTTTAAAAAACACGTCAACGACTGAAAACCAAAGACAGTGGCTGAGTGACTTTGTTTCCCGCTCGTTTCACTTTGTCCTCGCGCTGATCGACCGCTCGACCGCTCTCTCCCTCTCTGATCCTCCAGCTGCTTTGGACTCAACTCCTCCAGACAGGCCCAACATACATGCTCTAAATAATTCAAGGGAAACAGTAAAAGGCAAGTTCCACTTGACTGACAAATCAGAGACACCGGGTCATTAAATATTAAAAGGATTCTATATAAATTAAAGGAGGTTTCCCGCCGGACGCTGCAGTTTTTGACAGTCTCGGTGCGGAATCAGGGACGGCTCCACTCTGAGCACATAGCAGGTCGTCAGAGAGGACGCTCGCTCTGCCTGGGAGCTACAGTGGGTGATGCAGCCGACATCATCATGTCCAAGTTTTCTTTTCAGCTTAACATTTGTTGTGACAGAAGAATCGCCTCAGTTCTCCCTCGGTGTGGGTTCATGTGTTGTTGCCCTGTGCGCTCACCTGCTCTGGTTGAAGGTGTGTATCTTGACGCGGTGGTGTGTGTACTTCTGCAGGATCTTCTTTGTGTCTTCATCTGTGTTGAAGGAGTTCATGAGCACCAGGGGCACGTCTGTGTTGTACGTCTTGTTCAGGTGCTGTGGAAGAACAGGGAGAGCGATGGAGCAGCCGCAACTTCAAGATGATACAAACCGATTCTCACTTTTCAGTATCAGAGCCTGCATCAACGTCCACATTGAGACTGAAAATCCAAAAGATTGGGTTCCACTGAACGCCCACTTACGTTGTTTATTCTTTACTTAAATAATTATACCCAAGGCTTAGGTCAACAGAGGCAGACAAACAACACGACGCCTCAAGCTTTACGAACATCCGTGCGCAGGCTGCCTCCCAGCATGTTGACAGTGGGCGTGAGGGGCATAAGACCGGATGAAGAGAGCGTGTAGAATGTTGTGCTCAAACAGAATGTCCGCGCAGTAACGTGCACACTGTCAATCTATAACGTGTAATTCAGTCCTCACACCAGTCGAACGGAACAATGACCAGAATCATTGGATCATTCCTCCGCCAACACAACAGAGCCGCACCAAACCCAACATCACTTCTCTTACCAGGAGTCAAAAAGGATTCCCCCTGAGTCCAGCTCATTGGACACGCTGTGAGCTTTGTTTTGGGATAGACCTGAAATATGTTTCATCTGAATAGATAGAGTGAGAATCCTACAGGTGAAAACAGTAACTCTTCTCAGTGAGTTTATCCAGGTCTCTATATGAAGAAGCGTGAGAGGGGGGTGGGGCGTTCACACACTGGAGATGTAGTTATTGGGTGTGTGTGTGTGTTTGTAGGCTCCATTTCCCCTCGTTCTAAATGGCTAAACTCAGTCAGGACGTAATCTGACCTGACCTGAGGAGAAAATGGAGAGAGCAGTGACAGACAGAGAGAGCAGTGTGCTGGAGGAGGGCAGCATCCCATGAGGCCATAACGACACACACACACACACACACACACACACACACACACACACACACACACACACACACACACACACACACACACACACACACACACACACACACACACACCACACACACACACACACACACACACACACACACACACACACACACACTGGTGCGGCTGTTCCAGGGAATCGCACATGTCATGTTTTAAGGTATGACCAGGTATGCGCCCTCTTTACACACACACACACACACACACACACTCCTGTCCTCCAGTACACAGCCGTCTGTGTTCCCCTGCCAATCCCACAGACCAGCACAGCAACAGATCCTCTTTCACTTTAACTCCCCCCAGATGTCACACTGAACCCTTTCAGTTCACTTAAACACCCCACGTGTATTTCCCATGGTGCCTCAGATGCATGCCCGCTGGTGTCGACGTATGATACGCACGCAGCATTGTGCGGTAACGGAGGTGGCTGTGGCTCTCTCCTGTTTTCCTCTGAAACGTCTCTTGCTGCCTGAGGTGGGACTGTGAGAAACTCGACTCCTCTGAATGCATCAGAGCATCCAACACTAACACTGCCCAGATGTTTGTGTAACATCAGGCAACGATCAGTCTTTCCTTCCCCACCTATCCTGACGTCAGAGCCGCGCAGCAACGGTCACTCTGTGGTTAACCGTCTCGTGAGTTAGGCAACACCTCGATCACGTCTGAGCCAAAGAGAAACTACCAAGAACTCAGAAAAAGATGAGGACCTGAAAAGATCCGTCCTTGCCTGCACACTTTAGATCCATATGTGGTTTGTATGTCTGAATTAAATGAGTGTTTTCACCACTGAGGTTTGGTGAAGGGGGGAGTGTGTGTCTGTTCTGCTAGCTTTGACGTCCCACCCTCTGAGTTTCTCATAAGCAGGGTCGGTTATCGTCTGTTTTACCGGTGATACATTTATACTTTCCAAACTGTACCGGACTGTAGAGGGAGCAGAGCAGAACAGTTTCAGAGTTCTGTGGCTCCGGTCTCTCCTTCCGTACCTCGATCTGCTGCACAGTGAGGTCCAGGAAGGTGTTCTCGTTGCGGACACTGATCAGGCTCTTGGGGCCCTTGCAGCCCATGCTGGTGCCCAGGCCTCCATTCAGCTTCACCACCACCAGCTTGTTCAGGCTGTCGGCCACATTGTCCGGCAGCCCTCGGGCCGAGATCTTATCGTAGGGCTGGATCTGAAGGAGACAGAGAGAAAGAGTGATGTTAGTTTGGTTTGGTGTGAACGGGAATCATGGATTATACCCTTTTATTATTTGCAGGATTTATTTTAAACTTTTGTTGATTTCGAAGAAGTAACGGGAACTTAAGGTTCCTGTGCAGTATTTCATATATTTTACTTTTTATCAGTTCTCAGACTTTTGACTCACTCTGCCACATGATAACCTCTCAGGTGTGGGACTGAGCACAGTTTGACTTCAGACACCAGAGCGCAGTGTTTGCGCAACCATCAGCCTCACTGGAGGAGGGAGAGATGCACGCAGGCGCTGGGTGTAGCTCCACTGCTCTCACTACAGTGCAGTCGAAGCACAGCGTTGCGCAACGGTGCGTCTTTGTTGCTGATCAGTAACAGTTCCACATTTTTCCATCAGCCCAATTCAGATGTCTTTCTCCTCCTGAAGCAAGAATAGAAAGCCACCACCGAGTCCAAACAGATTCAAGATGTGGGAAACCACGAGTGCCTCCAGCTCCTGCAGAGCTGCAACATCACAACACGTCTGCCTCATCATCATTCCTGCATAACGCAGACACACACTATGACCTTTAACGACCCTTAGCGCTGCATGCCGTTAACTCCCCGTGTCTGACATTCCAACATTTTTTTTTTTTTATTGTTAATATTACATTCTGCAAATGAGACAACTTTCAACCCTCCACCCAAGGACAGGAGCGGCGCAGAGCGTTTTTAAACAGAGACGAACTTGTTAAATTCAAGATGCACCTTATTTTACACACACATAGATACTATTCCCTAAATATGTCAGATTTCTTTTTATCAAGAGAATTATTCCCTGAGAAGCCAGTGATGTCAAAAAAAATGTCAAAAAGGCTGAGTATAGAATCAGAACCAAAATTCCTGGACCATCACTGAAATGATTCTCCTGGCCCATGTGTCACTCTTCCAGTATGTTTCATGGAAATCCATTCAGTAGTTTCTGTGTAGTCCTGCTGACACATATAGGAAGCGATTCCTCCGGGTGAGAACAGAACCTGCTGGAGACAATAACAGAAGCTCCTACGCAGCATTTTGTTTACGCAGCCAAGTGTGCGCATGTGTGTTTTGGGCCCAGGCGAGCAACAGAGGAAGTCCTGTAAATGTTCAGTGAGACAGAAGCAAATGTGTCTGAAAAATGGCTCGGCTCTGGCTTCAGTCCAGATGATCCAGTTTTTTATTTAAACAGGAAACGGGGTCTCGAACTTGTTGTGATGAGGCTGCGAACGCATCCTTGTAGACAACAAATATTTGTTTGGACAGGTTAAGCAGGTATTTTAGAGGCATGTTGTTTTAGTTGCATCAGAAAAACAAACACTTGGCAGAGTGTAAACTCCGTCAAGGCCGTGCAGTCGCCTCAATTCCACTGAGCTGCACAACAACCTTCGTAATCATCATCAGTGAATGTGACAACTCAAATGATTGGTTTTACAAATGACAGATTTGTAAAACACTTGTTAATGATCGACTCTGTATCATTAAAAAATAACTAATGAACCCTTTAGCAAGAGAGCCTGGTTAGAAAGTGTTCAGAGGGAAATCACTCCACCCTAACCCTCAGCTCTTGTTCTCTCGTGAATCATTGACATTCTTAAGCCTTCAAGGTCTTTTAAAGAATCCTAACAAGCACTCATACTGAGGTCATGACCTCTGATGCACGAGTCAGAAAAGCTGAGAAACAAGTCCTCTAAATAAGAAAGTGAGAGCAGATTGAGACACATGATGCTTTTCATATGAGAACCTCTGACACGTGGCGTTTAACAAGAATACAACTGGTCATATGAAAATCATTTGATATGAGCGGAGAAAACGAGTTTTCATTAGGGATGGTGTTAAAACAGATTCACAGACGCTGGTGTAGAAGCTGATGTCCTCTGCACCATCCGGCATCTCACAGAGGAAAGAATGTTCCCACGGCTCACGGTGCTGCAGGATCTCTGCCGTCTGAGGTTCATTATCCACCTTGAGCTAATTAAACTGACCTGACTCTGACAGGCGGCCTGATAACTCCATCAGGACTGGACCCTGGCAGGCATGTGACAAAGCAGCGACTGGGTTCCGTCGTGATTCTTCAAATCACGTCATGATGACATCACGTTCTACATCCTAGCGCGTTCTTACTAATGAGAACATCAGCGTGTTCAGCCGAGTTCAACATAGGGACGTCCCACTGGGCGTCTCTCTGGGTTTGAAATTCAGACTCACACTGAAGCTCCATTGACCTGCCGGCTTCCCTTGAGTTCTACCCAAACTCTGCGTCTCGGTTTGGAGGTCCGCCCCCATGAGATCAGCCCGCATCAGATACGTTTGTGCTTTTAACTCTGCTACACCTTTTAAATCCTGCACTTTGAAGCCCACACAAAATGTGTGCGCTGTTCAGGAAAGCGAATGAGCGCGCTGGAGCTACCCCCTTGTTTCTGAAAACGAAGGAAGGCCGATAAAAACGTGCTTTCAACAGCGAGACAAAAAGGAAATCCTGCATGGAACAGTGATGACATGGCACTTTGTCTCCGCAAGTGGCCGACCACAGGACACAAAAGCAAACTTGGGCTCCAGCGGTTTATTGTCTCCATGACAGAGAATGGTAAATGTATGGAGGTCATTTTGGCACGTTATGGCTGCTGCACCATTAAAGTGGGTCAAGCTGGAAAAAACATATCTGATCTTTGAGCTCAGACAAAACCCTGATAACATCACAGAGGCCGGCTACAATTTCAGCTTAACCCCCTCTGATCTGATGCAGATGAGACAGAGCATCTTTGGTGGTGGAAGTATTTACATTATTGCTGGGTCTGCTCAACATGTGTGACAGCGTGTACACGCCATTAACCAACATAAATATTTGCATTTGAGTAAGTTACTCTTTACCGGCCACTCACCTTATGACACCACAAACCTTTTCTCTCTGGAAATCCACGGAGAACTTTAATCCCTGAACACTTATGTGACAAATGATTTGTTGAAAGTTTTGTTTGATATGTCTCAGTAAAGAGGACATGATTGGACACAGCTTCACAGACGATTCTGCTCTGTGTGGATTTCAGTCATGACTTCTATAATTCAGACTCAAACATTAACAACTGTGTCGGTCAAAGGTAGGAGTACCAACTTTGATGTCAGATAATCTTATCAATAATGATTCAGGTCAGAGACGCATGTACTGTCATAAACAGAGGTGGAATCTGGACAAATATTTGCAGACCTCCTTCACGACATCCTTTAGAGTATCTGATGAACATCGTGAAAGGCAAGAAGCTGAGATGAGATCAGATCGTCTGACTCCGAAAACTCATCCGAATCCACCAGAGGAAAAACTGCATCGCAAGCGTTGATATTTCTGAGACGCATTACAAAAGAAATCTGATATCATCGACAGGGACGTGAGGCCTCAACTGAGGCCGTAATCAACATTAATCAGTGACGGCTGACATGACTCCGCTGGCTCCGCTCCGGTTTAACCATCAATGGCGACGCTCGGCACCAGCTCAACATGAGAAGCTGCAGCAGAACCTCTAGGAGAATCTGCTTTTTTTTTTTCTCCACTGTTTCTGAACTTTGAAGCATGTGCCCAAACAGTATTTCACATTAACACATGTCTGTGTCTCCGACCTTATGCGCTCTCTCTATTGGATGTTCAAACACTTCCTGGCTTAGTTTGCCAACCCAGCAGATGCTGTGTGTAATGTTCGGCTTAAGAACTCTCTGTATGCACGAATAACAACTAAACAACTGTTACTTGCAGAAACACGTAGAGCAGCTACACGGAAACAAAGACCAGCTCCCAGTGGAACTGACATTTCCTCTGTCACTTACCGAGTCCTCTGGGGGTCTCTGGATCTTGATCCACTCGACGGACGGCCCCTTCACCTGCAGAAATCTGTGGAAGAGGTTCTTGAAGCCCTCAAAGTCTTTCCTGGACACCTGAAAAAGGAACCTTTATTCATTCCAGAGAAGAGAAGCCCCCAACACTGTTTTCATTGTGCTTATATTCAGGGTCATATATTTTGAAAAGGCTTACATGTTCTAATTCTGAGAACAAACTGTCCATCACTGCAGCTCCTCTTTTCAGCCTCTGTCTGAAACACCTTCCAGCCCTTACTTTACGTGGCTTTGTTAGGGGGCGTGTCAGTCCCGAGGCGTGTATTATGGAAATGTACTCCCTCTCCCCGTAATGCTATGACATCATAATGAAGCGGGAACTCTCCTCATAGCTTCATCAACCTTGCACTGTTCTTATAATAAAGCCTAATCCTTCTTTACTTTGTGGGTTTAATTGTTCTGATTACACAGAACAAGCTTTCTCCTCCACCCACTGAAGACGCCACCGCGCTGAAACAAGTCTGATCACTCCTTAATAAATCACACCAGGAAGTGGGCGTTGATGTAATAAGTGAAGCTGCTGAACAAGCTGTTTGGCTTAAAGCTCGACTGCATTTTATCTCTGTAGCTCATGACATCGATTCATACTCGGCCCGTTTGTTTGGGTGTATGTTTAACAAGCTTTTATAATACCAGCTGCAGACAGCTCTGGACCAGCGTTAGTGTTCGATGAACTAACTCCTCCTCCATAAATTCATTTGCCTTTCTGTGCTGCTTTTTGCTGGGTGTGTTTGTAAAATAATTCGAATTTTTAAGATTAGTTTCCTCATTAGTGCTTGTGCACGTGGCTGTTTGCATAAAGAAGGAAAGAGAGGCGCACTTGACACACCTGTGCGCGTGTGAATGTCCCTTTTCATCTTATCTCTCAGTGATTGTTAGCAGACAGCCAAACCCTGTGGCCATCTAACAGTTTCCTCTTTGTTTTACACTTAAGGACACTCAAGCATCTTTAAGTATATAGACAGTTTTTTTTTTCCAGCAGCAGCTTTGGAGACTTTGGGTTTGATTAACAATCATTCGTGAGCTCAACGGTGTCAGGTGGGCACCAGAAGGTCTTTTGGGCACACAGGGTCTCAGCTGGGCTCAGACTATGTGATGATTTAGACAAAAACATGTACTAACTTACTGCAACTTCATCACATATACTTTGTGTAGCCAGAGCCCTTATTGGCACCGTGTTCCAGTATGTGTCACTGTTGTGTTTCGCCGGTGTTTGTGCGGGACCCCACCACCCACTAAATCACAACCAGATGGTCGCAGAGACAGAGAGAGTGAGTCAGTGTGGGCGCACCTCTCTCTCAGCCCCCGTGGTGGTGTCCAGCAGTTTCTCCAGTTCCGCGTGCATGGAGCTCTCCAGCTGGTGCCGCATCATTTCCTGGAATTGAGCCATCCCTCCCCTGGCCACGCCTTTACTCAGACCTGGGGGGGAGGGGGGCAGAGGAGCGAGAGGGGACAAGGTTAAAGACAGCTGTAACTTATCTAGATTCTAACTTGTAACGTCCGCAGAACGCTTTGTGACTCCACTTTTACTCATTTCATAAACATAACATCTGTTTTAGTCTGAACCGAGGCATCCCTCCATTCCAGCTTCAGCTCACGTCTGTTCTCTGACAGTGTCCAGTGGCATCTTGCTGACCCCCCCCCTTCAAAATATGTGAATGTAAAGGATCTTTTTGCAGCCAGTGCCAACACTAAGTCTACTTGAATTAAATGTTCAATTTCTGCTGATTGATGTCCCCCGACTGGCTGTAATAGTATAATTACACATTTAAACAACGCACTCCTGAGCCTCATTATTTTTGTAATTGTCAAGCAGCATGTTTTACTGCTGATGCAATGAAACGAGAGGAATTCATTTGAGAGTTCCGATCATATTCAAAAGCACATGAGACCGAGTTTAAACCTCCACACGCTGTTTGCTTTCCACGCTGTGCAAGACAAGTGTTTGGTTGATATCTAAATTGTTTGTTTGGTTTTAAAGTCAGTTGTACTGGTGCTATGAGGTTTAGGTTCAGAAGTAATGAATAAATGAATGAGAAAAATAAAAAAGAATGAATAAAAACAGGAAAGAGATGAGTCAGAAAGAAAGTCAGAAAAGTTTTGAAATCACATTTCATCTGCGCTTGAAAGAGAAGCTCAATCACCAAAGAATTTCAAGTTCATGACCATCTCAGATGCCTATCAGAGACACAGCGTGTAGCAGGCAGAAGACGGGGACCATCTGGAATTATGGATACTCTTAAAGAAAGCTGTAAAAGTTCAACAATGATGAGTATATCAGCAGCTTCACACAGTGATTGAAACCTCTAGATCCTTCTTCCCATCTCTGCCAGCAACTGTGCTGATGTGAATGAAAACTAAAATACATTTCAGGGGAAAAACATCAGACTCTGACGTTAATTAAGGGAAAAGGCAAAATGTTGACTCAACAGTATGTTCTGAGAAACTACCAACTATTTCACCACCAACCCAGTGTACACTGGTATCACAGTTTGTGGCAACTTTTCAGAAGAAAAACAGTTCATTTTTGTTTCCTGAATTCAACTTCTATATATTGGTTTGTATTAATACTTAGTAAAGTCAAATCTAAAGTTTCACTAACATCAGCATCAGCTGCCAAAATCCACACAGGTCAAGCTCAGGCACATATTTTAATTTCTATTATCTGAAGGTAAAAATACCTGACACATCACTCACCTTCCACATAAAGTGCCATGTTTCAGCTGCCCAGTAGAAACCAGTTCAACAATAGCACATTTAAAAGAGAAAGAGGAATCCAAAGCTTCAAGCTGTGTGGTGTCACCGAGGGGGAACCACTCCTGGATCAACTCTACACTTTCTTCGAGGGTCCCTGACAGCCTCAGTCATTTATTCACAGTCCGGTCAGCGGTGACGCTCCGCGGGACAACACATCCTGTCCCCGGCTCCACGGAATCAATAGGACACGGGTCCGATCCCAGTCAGTGTCCGTGGAGCTGTGAGGCTGGAGGAGCCTCAGATCCGAGGAGGTGGATCCCTCAGTGACCGCCTCTCGGTGCTGTAAACCACGTCACACTCCTCTGGGCTGTGACACAGCCTCTGGCCATGTTTGTCCTCCTTCCTCGGCCCCTCGCTTCCATGTTATCACCTCATTATATGATGCAGCCTCCACTCACTAACGCTGGCAGCAGCCATCCAGTCATTTATTAACCGGTGACAGCATCTGTGCCCGGGTAACCTCACAGACCAGAGCTTGCGGAAATGAATGACCGATGGATGGACGGAATGTGCTAATGGAGCGTGAACGCCCCCTGAGCAGCCTCGACAAGTACCTGAATGCAACACGACGTTAGCAAACCGGAAGCTCGGAACCTCACTAGCTAGCAAGCAAGCTGAGGGAAAAACAGACAAGCAGAGAAGGTTTTTACTAATGTAACGGAGAGACTTTGAGCCATTTTCTTACTGTGAGGAGAATGCAGGATGCTGGCGGAAGAGGAAGTCGCTGGCCTGGCTCTGCGGGTCTGAAGAACCGCAACGATCCCGCAGAAAAAAATGAGACGAGAAGCCCGAGAACGCTTTATATTTATTATTATTAAATACGTTTTCTTCTTTTCCTAAAAATGCAGATCTTCACATCAAAACGCACAGGCCCTGCTTAAAATCACAGGAATATTGCAGAAAAGTGAGTAAATTGAGACTGATGCTACAGGGGCGGAGGCTCGACGACAGGGCCCAATCAGAAGGCCGCAGGAGAATGACAGCCAGTGAAATCGCTGGTATTTTCGTGACGCAATTTTGACAACCAATAGAATAGTGCTACGTCCGATGTGTTCGGTGATCATTTCAGTTGAAAGAATACTAGAATAAAATAATATACACAAATTTAACGACTATCTACAAATAAAGTTTTGAATGCCTTACATGAGACAATAGTCTGGATAATATACAAATCTGCAACTAATGGTTACTTTCAATTTTTTATTATATTAATATAATTAATCTGACTAATCCCAACAATGCTAATTATAAACACAAAGTTTATTTCCAAAAAAACTAACACGTTGTGAATGTATCCATTTACAGATGTTGCATAATCGTTCCTCCTGCTGCTGCTGCTGGTGAGTTAAAAAGTGAAATGCAGCCCTCGTCTGGTCACAACGTGGTATTACATTAAATCGACACGGCTGAAGGAAATCTAAGAAAACACAACCTGCAATACGTAAGAACTGAAAGATAAAACGAAATTATTATGCATTTGCTTGGATCCTGTTCTGAGTAATGGCAAGGAGTTGCTGCTATGCTCAGCAACGTGTATTTTCATTTGCCTGATGAACAAAAGAAAGGCAATGTCATTCTTGATTTATTTTTTACTTTTTATTGTTTCACTTTTAAAGTTTTCCATTTGAGTTTTAAAGAAGTAGTGCATCACTGACTATATGTAACAATAATCCATTCACTTAACCCCAGAGAAAATACATTTGAAAGAAGCTGTTAACGATTGGTGAACTATACTTAAAGTGGAGATATATACGTGTGTCAGTGTACAACAAATGTTTTGTGATGGAAATGGCTTTGTTACCTCACAGGATGAGTCTAGTAATCCTTTACTATCAACACCATAACATCTCCATAAGTATTGAAACTTGAGAAAAAAAAAGACACCAGCAACAAAAGCCAATCACCTATAACCGTCTCCATTAGCTTTCATAGCTGCTGCTTTAAGTCCAACTTCTCACTCATAAAAAGAGACTTGCTTTCTCTTGCACATTCATACAGACACACACTACTGCAGGGGATGGTGGAGTGCTTCATTACAGGCGTGCGTCTGGAGTTTTGGGGCTTTCTAAGTGCTGGTCAGGTGGCCCTGCAGGGTCTAGTCATACCCCCAGGAAAGCCACTGCCATGTCTCTCTCCTCTATCAGCTCGGCTGCTGTGGCATCCATCTTTGATCGGGAAAAATCATTGATGGCCAGGCCTTCCACAATTGTCCAGTTCTTGTCCTAAAGCAAAAACAACGTTTTTAATTGATTTTACGTCTGAAAAGTTTGTTTTTTCTGACCTCCAGTGGTTTAACTGCTCATCCTGTTGCAGTCTACTGGTCGACTTATGCAACCTTGTGTTAGGTGTGGCTACCAGTGCATTTTTGAGCACACCCCAAATTTGGAGTCACAGGTGAACGTTTCAGTCAAAGAGTGCAATGCTAATGGCTCAGGGGTTATTTTCCAGTTTATAATTTACACTAATGAAAGGGAGTCAGAAAGTGTTTTATTGTTGAACATTTTCAAAATAATGCATGTGAGTAATCAGAAACTGAAAAAGAAAGAGCTTATTGGTTCCCTGCTGTGGCTAGAAATCTGCTGGTGTTTAAACCAGTCTTACCTTGATCTGGATAGGGAATGAATAGATGAGGTCTTCTGGGATTCCATATTTGTTTCCAGTGGAGTAAATGCCCATGGAGGTGAACTCACCCTGGAAAAAATAATGAAGTAGGTAAACTGGTTACACTGGAAGTGCTGGAACTGAATGTGATCCGTCACAAAAGAAGGCTTAATCAACAACAGCAGAACAAACATCATCCAGCAACTAACTGCTGATTTACTTGTAACACTCTGTGCACGAACAAATATCCTAACCTTAAACGAGATACTGTCTTCCTGCACCTTTTATTTCTAATTAACCATACGACTAAAATAAGGATGAAGGGTTTAGTCCCTTTTTCAGCAACAGGCAGATGTTCCCATGTTAGAACAACAGTAGGTGTATGAATGCGGTGTTTACCTGGGGTGTGCCTGACCAAATATCCCTCATGTGGTCACAGATGGCCTTGGCGGCAGACATGGCACTGGACAGCTTCCTGGCCTTGATGACTGCGGCGCCTCTCTGCTGCACTGTCTGCAACACAGGCACATGGTGAAGGAATGGTGGGGCTAGCTAGTTATGTTGGTTACCAAAAGACTGAAATGTGTGCTTATAGTTGATAAACAGTTTTTGTGCGCGAGTTAATAAACACTGCTTGAAGAGATCTGGGAAATCAGCAGTGCAAATGTTTGTCACAGTCAAATAGTTTTGAATAAGTTTATATTCAGCTTACAGATATGAACTCTCCTTTGAGCCAGGCATCATCCTTGACAGCATCGAAGCAGGCGAGCTCACTACCGGACAAGTTGACCAAGCAGTGGTGCACATCTGGGTACTGGGTGGACGAGTGGTTGCCCCAGATGATGACGTTCTTCACATTGGTAGCAGGAACGCCGCAGCGAATGGCCACCTTGGGGACCGCAAAGCAAATTCAGAAATGGGTTTAAAAAAAAAAAAAAAAAAGAGGACATGAGACTGAATATGAGGCATGCAGTGAAACACACCTGAGAGCGAGCCCTGTTGTGGTCCAGTCGAGTGAGACAGGAGAAGTTGTTTTTGGGGATGGAGGGAGCAGACTTGGCTGCAATCAGACAGTTGGTGTTGGCAGGGTTTCCTACAACCAGCACCTGTGAACAAAGGTTTTAAATGTTACTCTTAACAGAGTGGAGCCAAAAGGGTAAGCTAACACTTAAGAAAACACGAGCCTCAGAAAGTAAACTTGCCTATGCCAACATTAACTAAGGGCCTGCCTGTGTTATTACCTTGACAGATTTCTTGGCATACTTCTCGAGAGCGGCTCCCTGGCTCTTGAAGATGGCCACGTTGGCTTTGAGCAAGTCTTTCCTCTCCATTCCCTCCCTCCTGGGCATGGAGCCGACCAAGATGGCAGCGTCCAGGTCCTTGAAGGCCACTTCCTCTTGGTCAGTGGGAACAATCTCTTCAGAAGGAGAATTTGAATTAAACTGTTGGCGTGTTTTCATGTAGCATTTAATTCCTGAAAATTGATGCCACTTTGCCATTAAGGAGTAAGGAGTTTTTTTTCCATTCGTGTTTTAACTTTTGAGAATATTTTCCAGTGGAAGCTTCAGATGAAGGTTAAGGGAATCTGTGAACTGTATCTGAAGTTGTTTGAAAATGAAAATGTTACACCCTTCAGACTGTTTCTGTGGTATCCTGTGCGTGAGCAGCATTGCCCTGTATGGCTGGGCCCATCTCGGTGGATGAAGCATTGTCTTTGCAGCACAGTTAGTTAATACAGGGGCCTCTCACAGCCCCCGTCCAAACAAAGCAAAGGACGGAACCATTTCATAGTAAATACCAGGTCACAATGGAGACTGATGTCATGATAGTTAGAGAGAAGAGTCCATGTTCACCAAGCATTCCAGAGGGGGAAGTCGGTCCTATGTCCTAGCTATGCAGGGATGCTCTACCACCCCTGGTGATGTGAAGTCAGCAGCAGAGAAACAATAGGTGGGTCTTGTTTTGTGAGACACTAATACAGTTTCTTCTCTTCTACACTTCTGCTCAGTAGCAGTGAAATATAAATATTAAACAGCTGCTGCTTCTTTTAAGTACCATTCAGTTAAAGGGTAGTCAGCTGAAAACTATGCACACATATGCTGACTAGATGGAACATGCTGAGACCAGTGGATTGGAATGGTAATAACAATCCAAATCCTTAAACAGCTATTTATTTTTGAATACAGTGAATTATAAATAGGGTTTAGTACAAGGGGGAGGGGGGGTAACATTTTAAGGCGGCATTTCAAGAAAGCCCTGGTTTTAAAACAAAAAAATCTCTGCTTCATAGCAAAAAAAACATTTTCAATCTGAATTAATTTGTAGTCAAATAACTCCACACAGCTTTACATTAGGGGAAATCTGATGCCGCTATATCACTTCATGTAAAGCAATACATTATGTTATCACTTTATGTCAAACATCTGTTGCAGGGTTACCTCTCAGAAGTGGGAGAGCACAGTCCTGCAGCTCCATGACAACACCTTCCAGGACTGGTAACATTGGTGTTATGTCCAAAAGGAGCAAGGTGATTGGCTGGGAGAGGCAGGGAAGGAGGCAGGCAGTGGCAGGAATAGTAAAAGTTGCATGAGACATTGAAAATCATAATAAACCACATTGACTGAGTTGACAGCAGAGGGCTTAGTCTTTGGAACAGAGTGTTAAGGACAAGGCCATGTAGCTGACTGCAATGACTGCGGCACGTGCCAGAGGGATCAAGTGGCTTTAAAGTTGGCCTAAGACTCTGGGCACAAGATCCATTTCACAGGACGCAGAAGACGAGCATGAGGAAAATGACCAGTTCCAACAAAATCAGTACAGTGTCGACAGACCCAGAAATGGAAAAGTTGTGACGCGTGCAGCTGTTCTGTGGGTGGTGTCAGTATCCTGCTAATGGGATGACGACTTTAATTGTGTTACATGATCAAGAGAAACCCGATCCTCACCTGATCTTTGCCAAAGACATCTCCCTTAGCAATGCTGAACAACAGGGAGTAGGCAATCTGCCCCGCAGCGCCGGTCACCAGGACTCTAATAGATTCAGACTGGGAGACACAAGCAGAGAGAAAGAGGCGGTTAGCATGATTGTCTCCAGGGCAGGTATGAATGTGGCCTTTGATTATTCAACACAAAGGGGCTGGTCGTCTATTCCTGTCGACAGGATTTAGTAGAGCAGGGGACAAGTTCAAAAATAGACTGTCCTCCCATTCAGAGCGATTACATAACAAACCAGCAGATACAAAATCAAGGTATTAACCACCACCATAAAAACACCCACAATCTTTTATTCAACAGCAAATAAAGAATAGTTTTATACGACATAATAGCACAATGAAGTCACACGCGCAGGTTACGTCATGCAACGAGACAGAACAACTAGCCGGCTAACTTTGTCAAACTTTGCTAAACTTAGTCACGCTAGTTTAATTTTCATTACTGGCTCAAACAGCAGATGCAGAGGGGTGCTCGGTGTTCCCAACGGATTACACCCGTCAGCTCTACTCACCATGATCTCCACGCGACGACCAGGACAGCTCAGTGAGTCTCTACCCGCTGCACCCTGCGGTCACTGCCTCTGCTCTTCTTCTCTGGAGCTTTACAGCATCCGGCCCGCAGCATCAGCGCCACCCCCCGGCGTGCCCCTCACCCCGGAAAACTTCGTTATATTTTTATTTTTAAATCCGTGTGTCCAACTCGGTTATGGGAGAAGTGATGAACGTCCATCTTCTCCATAGCTGACCATCTCCACAAAGTTCTAACGCTCTCCGTCCGTTGTTTGTGCCCTCCCGTGATTGCGACGCTTTTGACCGTGACACGGCAGAGCCAGGGAGTTGTAGTTTATTTTTAAAGTTTGCGTAGTTCTTGACGGGAAAAGATCAAAAATAGTCGCGGTTACGCGTTAATCGTTTTATAGTTGGTGTTACTATCATTGTGTTTTCAACGTGGCGAAACTATCAAGGGGGGCGGGAGCACCGTGTCGCCGGGGAGCTAGCAGGCTAGTTAGCATAGCTTCCAGAGTACCGCTTACAGTTGCCTAGCGACCTGTATCCAGGCGCTGCAGAAAGCTAGCATAGATAGCTCAGTGCGGTAGTGGAGTTAGCTTAGCTTCTCTTTATATGGTATGGAAATATGGTCACAGGGATAACTTGTGTTATTAGACGAAGCTAAAAGCTGCTAATGGTATTAACCCAGGTGCTGATAGTGTAAGTTTGAGTCATACAGATAGATCAAAGAGCGACTGACGTGGTCCAAAGAATGTTTTAGTTTTAGCAGTTAGCTTAAAGTTGAAGAACAGTGAAGCTGAGCAGCTGAGGAAGAGGAAGAGTCACAGTCCTCGTCCATGGAGTCAGGTAAGATGATGAACCTGCTACTTCTCTTTGTCCTCCACCTGTGTCTCAGGTGTATGTACACACATGTTATATTCTCAAGTAACTTCACATCTCTGTAGCCATCTGATTTACAGTTTACAGAGTGATGTAGTGTAGTAGTATATAGTACATTATAAAAGAAAGGCTTCCAGTGTCTCCTCATTGTTCATAAACATTAAGTAAATTAAGTATTCTGGATTGTAATTATTATGTAGGGGAAATGTATATCGAAATAAAAACAGCAAATGTCACATTATTATTATTTCACTCATTTTTGCTTGTGAGTGAAGAACATACCTTAATGTTTTAAATATCTGATCCATTTGTAATATGTAATGTACTGTCATCTTAGTGCATGATAAATAAGCAATATATAAATTCATGTAGAACCTCTGCTATATAACATTTAATCATTTCTATTTATTATTTCCCAGTGTTTATGACTTTGATCTCTGAACTTCCTAACCAGCATTTACCTTTTGCCTCAGCTTTGCCCTCAAGCTCAGCCTGTATTGTTGATAAAGTGTTGAAACACTTGATGACGCTAACATGCACAACTCACGACATCTGCTGGTGGTCGCTCACACCAGCGAACACCTACTGGTAGTTGGCAACCTAATTTAAAAGGTCTTTAAGATGGACATTTATATTTTATTCCTATATTCTAGAATGAAAGGCATATTGTTTTCTGAAGTTCAATAAGAAGAACATTGATTTTTTTTTAAATAATCTGCTTCACGGATTACTTAAACTGTTTGAGCATCAGGGTTCAGAGATTTAGATCTGTAGTTGAGACAACCCCTGTATGGGCCCAGGGTTAGCTGAGCATGGTCATCAATATTTCATGGCCTCATTACAGGCTCATTACAAGACTTGAACAATAACCTGAGGAGATGGTGTTACACCTGGCTGCTATCACACGGTGGTCTCACTGCCATGCTAACCTGGCCAGCAGGGTTTGATTAATTTGCTCATATTTATGAGTGAGTGAAATTTGGTGTGGATAAAAATCTAGATCAAGTGAATTCAGGTAAAATTTTCCAAGGGGAGTTTAGTATGACAATTTTCTGCTCTCAGTCATCATGCTCATATATGTCAAACATCCCATTGTTATATCTTTTAATCTAACAGTAACAAAATGCATCTGAGCCAATTCTTCATCCAACAAACTTTGGAGCTGGCTTTTCTTCCTGTGTCTGCATCTGCCAGTGACAGCGGTTCACATGGACTCTTCCATTCTCAAAAGGCTATGCTTGTGATAGCTGCGTTCAGAGCTGTTTGAAGCAGCTGCCACAGCCTGGCAGTGTTCTCCTCTCAGCTCCAGTTACATTTTTACCCTTCTGTGTGGCATGTGCTCATGACGGTCATGTGTGTCAGTGCGGGACAAGCTGACAGCTGTCTGTTCGCTGGCAAGCTGCTGTGGGATCACACTGTGGTTATGTTACATTGATCTGAGGGAGAGTTTTGGATTTATTGCATGTTGAGTGTGGAGCTGATACGATTGGAATTAGTAGATATATGAATAATAAAAACATCTATACTCACTGCACTCTATATTTGAATATTAAACTACTATATTAAACTGTTTGAACAAGTTTTTGATTAAAATCCTGGAATTAAATTGCAGATGAAATGTAGGAATTCTTCATGAAAGGCTGATCAAAGAGTAGAAGTATTCAGTCACAAAAAGAAGAAATGGTGTCTACTGAATAAAAAAGATCTCACTGTGTGTAGGAGATCTAAGAGTTTTTTTTTTGGAAGCCATTTGATTATGTTTTAGTTTCTGGAACTTCCTTGTGCTGTACGGGACTAATGCGGTGGCAACATGGTTCTTTACTATAGTAGCATGTTAGGTGGCACTTTTACGTGTTACAGCACGTTTTTTTTGGACTCATCTCGTGAATTTGGAAGTAATTCCAGGTGATTCACTTCTTTGACATCTTGCTATTGTCGTTCTAACTTGTCAGCCTGTCAGGTGATCACATGTTAGTGCCAGTAAGGCTGGAATTAGTGTTTTGAAAACTAAACAGAGAATAATCAGTTAATTGGTAATGTTAGTACATGATAGATAAAGTTGGGTCTTATTTCATGTGATAATGGGTGCATTCTTTAATGCTTTCTGTATCAGGTGCTGCCTGGAACACAATGCAGAAATCAGAACCCCCTTTATTTGATGACAGTTTACATTTTGTATGAGTCTTTTGTTGCTCTAACTGTATTTGACAAGTTCAACTCCAGTGTTTATTTTCTTGTCGGGCGGTCTCCATGGTGAGTAGACATGAGCGGATTAGGCATACTTTGCCTTTGCTAAAAGGAAATCAGAAGAAAACCAAAAACATCAGCGGCACACACGATAATATCTGGTGCCAGTTTGCCACAACGGCCTGATCCTCTGTGTGTGCTGTGAAAACAAATGGCATGGTGGGTGTTTTGTCCCACACACAGAGCAAGACCTGGAGACCCACACAGGCAAGGAGAGCGGTAACTGGGAGGAAATCGAGATGCATCTGTTTTACACACATATATACATACATACAGTTTGTCCACTCCATTTCCTTCTCCTCTTTGCCTCCCTCATCTCCACCCTCTCTGTCCTCTCTCACTGCACCTTCACTTGTCCTCACAGAGTGCACCTGAGTGACCCTGTCACGTTGGCAGCTGGGAGGCAGATAGGCCAACACACACACACACACAGCCCACTGTATCACCCTCATATCTCCCCAGTTAGACCAAATAGCTCTCACAATGTACGGGCAGTCACTGAGATTGCAGGTTGCATCCACAGGAGACCAAACACAAACAACGTATTAGTGCAACACCGTCACAGCAAATTCTCGATATATTCAACGTCTTTCTCTCTGTGCCATCGCCATGCTTACTTTGTGACATATCCACATCTGAACTGTGCTTGCTTCAGATTAGATGATGAAGCTTTAGATCAGATGGAGCAGATTTATTTATTTAATCTGCGCTATAACTCAACTAGAACGGTAGTTTAAAATGAACCAAGCAGGCTCATTTTGACTGTTCTTCTATGCAGTAACAGAACTAGTCCACTAGGTGTCAGTGTATGCCTTTAGAGATTCTTGGGTGTAGCTTTAAAAGACACTACAATTTGGTGTTGATGGATTTATGGTAAAGACTCTTCTAAAACACTTGTTGCTGCAGCAACAGTCTCACCCTCAGGAACTTTGACTTATGACAATTTGTAAATGCGGTTTATGTTAAAGTATAATCCAATTTTATTCTGTGTACTTTTCTGAGCCGTCTGATTACATACCTTTATGGCCAAGGTTCCATAATCATACATGACACATGCTAAATGATTAAATAAATCATTTTATTTTTCAAAGCACATCTTCAGACCAACCCTTTTCTGGGCGCAGATATCATCAATTGTTACTTCCAGAAATAAGCTAAAGAGCTATTTGAGCCATTATGTGGTTCTGGCACAGGAGGCCTCGAGGCATGTGAATGTTTCTGCTTCCATCACATCAACCACTTCCACCACATTTCCTTACCACTGATTTTCTGTGATTGAAATCTTAAGTGTCAGCCTCAGTGAGAAAGAATACAGACCCCCCTACAAATACACCAAGTTCTTGGCACCGATGCAGAACTGTTCAATTAAATCTTATAATGTACACACAGCGTGCCACACTCTGAGGTGTTTCTTTCTCTGCCTCAGCCACTCTGCCTCTCTCAAAATCTTTCTCTCTGAGGTGTCTGCATAGGGAAATGGTCCATGAAATGGTTTTGATGGAATCAAACTCCCTATTAAGAAGAATCCATATTTCACAGCAGCTGACAGACTGATTGATCAGCCTGCATTTTTTCTTTGTGCATCGCTGCCTGGGAAGATCTCAATCACAAACCTTAATGTGAAAGATCATGGCTTAGCTTGTTTCAGAGAGGAGACTTTTTCTTCTCTCGTGATGACTGTGAACGTTTCTTGGTCTGATCATCTGTTTTTTTGTAGCTTCCACAATATCTGTAGCCACAAGGGGGCACCAAACTGCCACATGTTAGCATCCTGCCTCAACGCTAACTCCAAGCTCACTCTCCCTTCTCTGCTGCTGTCTGCAACGAACTGTTTTTTTTTTTAAAGTCACTGAAGGATGACCAAAAATGTGGCAGCAACAGTTTAACGGATCCACAGCCAGCTGATGTGGCAGCAAACTCTCAGGCGGATGGAAGTGTGTTTTTTTTTTTTTGTTTTGTTTTGGGGTTTTTTTTCAAAATTTTGTATATGAATGCAACTGTTGTTTTAGCGACACAACTCTGGCTGACAGACTCCCCCTGATACACCCCACCTAGTCCACTCGCACCACCTTTCATTAACCTCAAAACCCAAATCCATCCAACTGGACCGGTGACGGCAACTCGCAGCCGATGCTGGCGGTCACACCCCTCTGCACAGCCATAATGGGGCCGTGGCACAATTGGGGGCAGAGTAACCAACAACATTCTCGGTCCTTCCAAGAGGCCGGTTGCCTGCAGGTTACCAGCGACGCCGCTTGTCCCTGTTTGTCTGCACTCACTGAAAAAGGAAAGAATGTTTTCCCCCCACAACATGGCTGTGTGGGGATTAAAGCCCATTCTGAGTGGCCCCGGGTCGTGCAGCAGATGTTAGCTAGGATAGTGCTCGTTGCCGTGCCGACAATGAGCCGGCGGGATCGGCCCGCCCAGACGACGTTAAGCCTATGTGCATGTATGGGACCGGCGGGTTGGGGTGGGGGGGGGGGGGGGGGGGGGGGGGGGTTGAAGGGCCTGTCACACATTAAAGAGAACTGTGGTGGGAAATTTGTCACAGTGGTCACACACTAATTCATCTGCACTGTCTCTGATCGTCATCATACGCACATGGTCCGAGTCTTGATGGTTAGGGATGGTTGTGTGTGAGTGGTCAAAGTGGTTGAATGGAGGCGGTGACGTCCAGATCCTTCAGGAACAAGTGTTACTAAAATATAATTTGTGTAGTCTCTGTTCATTAACTGGTTCAGACATGTCCACTCCACACGTGCACTTGTTGTGTTTGGATCTAGATTTTACAGCAGCAGCACGTGGAAAAGCTTTTAAACCATCAGTTGCTCATCATCTGTCAAAATCACTTCCCCTGTGTGAGCGTTGGCTTTTACCCTGCCCGGTGATATTTTAATGGGATGTGATGTTTTAAATGCTAAGCTCTCAAGTACTTGTCACACAGAATCTCTCATGAAGGTGACTGTACCAAGAGATGTCCACACGGCCACTATTGTCAGTTCTGTTTCCAATCCCTGGCTTTGGATGTAAATGTAGAGCTTTATATATTATAGTATTATTATCATATAATCCCCATTATCATCGTTTGTCTTTGTGTTATGTGAAGGAGAGCACAATGCAGCCTAAAAAGGCTCCATAACAGATGTGAATGAACAGATGTTGTGAAATTGTGGGATGTTGTCAACATGTCAAAAGCCTATTGTGAAAGTTTTGTATTGATTTAAATTTGTTGTCCATTTGGAAGATGTTGCTATGCTCAGTGATACTGTCAGCATTATGAAAAACAATAGATAGGAATTTGAGCTGGATGGTTGATGAAATCAAATCGTCCTTCAAGCCCTGATATGACTGATATTTGATTGACATTTTGTTAATGCTTACAACAATTAGTGAGGAAGTCTAAATACAAGAAAAGTGCTTTGGACAAAATCTTGAAAAGGTCAATAGTGGGTTGTAATTTCTGGCAGATGTTTTCCTCCTCTCCCACTGTAAATGTTAACCGCTTACCCAAACTGAGTGAACTGTGTTTGAATTGGAGCGGCTGTGTGCTCGTTTGATGTGAAAGATGAGCCTGCTTTCTTAACGTCAGGCTGATATAACCGCAGGTTGAATGTGTTTAACATGGGGCCCAGTTCAGGCACCTGTGGCACACTGAAGCTTCAGCACTCAATGGAAAGAGGATACAGGGTCTGACAAGACATGACTTGACCCAACAGGACAGGCAGAGCCCACCCCCTCCTCCCCCCGCTATTGTTCAGAATAAACAGTAGAAATCAGCATTGTGAAAATTCCCCTTTATTTGTGTGTGCATGTGTGAGTGTGAAAGAAAGGAGATCAGCGACATGTGTGACTGTACTCACTGAGGTGATAGTCTCTATAAAAGCTGTTGTCCGTTAAATATCTAGTTTCTTTTTATAATCCATTACTTGTACCTAAAACATTCATAACAGGGTGTATTTGTATCTGCACTGCAGTAGGGGGGCAGTCTAGACACTAGCATCCATCTCTGAGGTCAAAGCAAAGAGAACAAACCTCTGGCCCGAGGTTCCATCGACGTCCGAGCACTCGGTGCCATGTCAACCTGTCACAGAGAGGCAGAGGGAGGCAGAAGGGAGGCACTGCCCGTTGAGAGGTGTCCAAAGTGTCATGGCCTCGTCTGGGAGGTGACAGACAGCGTGTGTGTGAGTATGTGACGGGGGAATAAGACCACTGAGAAGTCTAGGGGACGTTCATCCTGACCTTTCGTTTTGCCAGGGTCAGTCTGCTCTGCTGAGAACAACTTTAAAAGACCTGATCTCCTGAGCCCTTGACAGGTGTGTGTGTGTGGGGGGGGGCTGTATTTTTGTGCACATGCAGTTGTGCACATCAGTTGTCGAAACTGAGCTTTACGTTTGTACTCAGTCATAAACATATTCCCGTAGCATTCCTTATGATCCAACACGAGTCTGCAAATCTACGTATATGTCCTGATTCATCTTGTGACATTGTTCAGGCATAACATCACACAAATAAAAGTAACACTTCAGTGTAATTTTATGGTGAACTTAAAAGTCTTTGGTACTGTAGTCAACAGAACGAAAGATATGTCGTCCTGCTCTACCCTTTCTCATGACCTCTTCGTTTCATCACTGCCTACCTGAATGGACATATTTCAACCTTCATGTTTGTGTGAGTCCATTTGTGTGTTTATACGTGTGTTGTGGTCACGGGGTGACGGACAAACAACAGGGAACTAAACAGCTTTAAAAGAAGAAAATCCAACAACATAAACAAACCCCGGTCAGTGTGACACGTGTCACCTTTGCTGCGACAGGGGATAGACACTGGAGACTCACCCAGCCCCGAGAATCTCTTTGAAGTCAGCCTGCAGTTGTGCCGCCGGCGTGGAGGTGTTGCCTTTCCTGCCCTTGGGCGTTGCTTTGGGGCAGATGCACGAGCCTTTTAGTGAAACACTTGCCAGGATTAGCCCTGTGAGGTGAATGGGAGGGAAACACGACCGCTGCTGCTTCAACAATCCTGCCTGAAATGCAGTTTATCTTTATGGAACTGGGTTGTTATAACAGATTTCACAGGGACAGGAGTCCTCTTTAATGCTGTTTGTCTTTTTCCAAGAAAGCTCCTGCAGAGCGGAGACCTGCTTCTCCACCAAACGTCTCTTTCCCTGCCCGTCTTTCTCAGTCATTACTGGCGCTGTGTTTGTGTTTCTGCTCCAGGCGTTGGGTAAATACCTCTGCTGGAGTAGGATTTCCCCCCTCTTCCCTCCATTACCTCCGTTAATGACGTTTACACATCTGCTTAGAAAAGCCCCCTCTCATCTCTCTGTCTCCCTGCGTCCGTCTTTCTCTCCTTCACTTTGTTACACAGAAGCACACATATCTTGAATTAGGAAATCTACTTCAATTAATGATGCTTTTGTTCCCATAGTAGACAGACCTTGAAATGTTCATGTGCACTCCTGAAAGAAGACAGACATATAAGGGAGAGGTTCATGAAAAGCACGCAGAAAAAAAATATTACAAAGTTTTTTTGTTACACTTCAAGAAGTTGATCTTGGATCAACTTTTTGGATGAACGTGTAAACACATTCACACAAAAATGTGATTGTTTTTAAAACCTGCAATCCTGCATCATTGTCTGTCTTCAACTAGTAGATAGATCATATGAAGTAATGATGGAATTAATACTGCGATGTTTGTCAGTCTTTCCTTGTATTACTTGATTTTAGTTTCATTTTTGGGCAAAACCTTTTTTTTCTCCTTTGGACACCTGAACCTTTCAACTACCTCACCTCTACATGCCCTTTACATATGAACTGGTTCTTCAAGTGCATACAAACACACACACACACACACACACACACACACACACACACACGTACACATGCTAAGACATAGTCACACATACACACTCCCATCATTCGACAATGAGACTTCCCCAGCAGTCATGTCACTGCAGCTTCATTTTCCTGCTGATTGACATGTCCTGTAAAACACACTCACACATATGCAGACGCATGCAAAGTGACTGTACCTGTCACCTCTCTTGAATAGTATTACCTTTACCTCATTTTGTTCAGCCTGTCCTTCACCTCTATTCTTCCCCTACTGACAGCTGAATGGGCTCCCATGGGACTCTGTTAAGTGTGTGTGCGTATGTGTGTGCGTGCGTGCGTGCATGTGTGTGTGTGTGCATGAGCATGAGGCGTTTTTTTCGGCCTGCTGCCTGGCGCCACTTTGCTCATGCTCCATTCTACTCCTTCAAACCTTCTGTCTTTCAATGGGACAGATGAGAAGATACACTGAACGTGTGTGTGTGTATGATGTTTACGTGTGTGTTTATGAAGTTTACATAATTGAACGTTTCCTTCATATCCTTATAATTTACATGTCATTGAGCATCATCTGATTATACATTCGCTACTACAGCTGATGTTCCTGCCAAATTTTTTAATGTGAATACTGTAGGTTATTGTGCAAAAGATATTTTCATTCTAATCTATGAGAAGGATAAAATGGAATAATAGACATGACCAAATCCTTATTGTGTTTTTTTAAATGATTAAACCATTGTCTCAGGAATGAAGCTCACTTGTTAAACTGGCAAATATTTTGATGTGACTGGATCGTTTCCACAGGTCTCCACCACACAGACACACACACTTCTTATCTGTTCTCTCAGCATTCACCGGCCTCCCATGTTGCTTTTCCTCAGTTACATTAGATGCCTTTCAGAGCTTTGATTCTTTTGTTTTACCCAGTTTTTCTCCTCTCATTATCTCCGTCTTTCGTCAGAAGCATAACTGGTGATTTCTGAATTTGACCACCTTTCTTTGCTGAGATATGACACTGGAAGCTAGAGGACTTCTCCCTCAAGGATATACTGAAGATAAGGGGCTTGTGTGAGTCTGACTGCATGGTTTCATATGTATGTAAATTTGTGCACGTGTACATTTCCTCAGGTATCACAAGGTTAAAAGATAGTAGAGTATGCATCGGACTCTATATGCCTTTCCATGCATACGTGTGTGCTACTGGTGCCGTTTGAGTTCACCTACCAGACATGGGAGAGATAGGAGTGTATGTGTCCTAGGACTGACTGGAATGCCTGAGTGTGTTTATGGGATACACCCGTGTTCGTGTAGTCTGTGATTGAGCTCCGAAGCACCTCAGATTGGAAAATGTGAACTCATACACTCAAAATTATATATTGTTACCTTAGCTATCTCTCTCAGGGGGATGTACTCTCCGGTGCCTCTTTGTATGTTCTTCATGTTTGCCAAGTTTTTCTCTGAGAGCCAAAACAAGACCAAGCAGTGGCTGAGAGAGCGTCTGCGGGAGATAAAGGGTGAGCAGGGAAAAAGTCAGAAAATTTGAAACACTCTAGTCCTAGAGAGACAGAGAGGGAGAGAGCGAGAGATGAGACAATAAAGAGTGGAGAAATAAAAGTGCAAGAAAGTGGGGAAAAATCAGAGGCATTGCACCGCTGTCCTTTGAGAGCGAAGAGACAATGAGTGAGAGGAGTTAGAAATTGGCAGAGACGGAGTGAAAGCTTGCAGACAGGGTCAGAAAGCTTAATGCATTTCTAATAGCAGGTACCTTGGGGATAAAAAACACGGGAGACAAGAAAGAGGAAGAAAAACTAAGTTTAAAAGGAACCGGACAAGTAGGCAGAGGGACGATAAGTGAAGGAACAAGAGGCAAAAGAGGTAAAGGAAAGGAAAAAGTCATGCAGAGGTGTGTGCCTGCGTGTGTTGGCGTGGAGGGAATGGTGCACGGCTGTGATGGCCTTGTGTCAGTCACCCTATGGCAGCTCTTTAACCCTGTAATTTACCACATCACTCTTCTCACAGTGATGGGACCACTGCACAAGCTGACAACACTGCCTCTGGCTTATGTGTGTGTGAGTGAGAGAGAGAGAGATGGGAAGATGGGGAGAGAGAGAGAGAGAGAGAGAGAGAGAGCGTGTGTGTGTGCGTGCGTGCGTGTGCATACCTGTGAAAAAGGATTCTTGAAATGTCAAACAAAATGTCTCTAAGCCTGCCTCCATTTCAGGTATGTCTCTCTCTCTCGTTGCAGTGGAGCTCCACATCTGAACCATGACCCTCATCGACCCTGGGGATGTTCAATAAAATTTGAACACGGTTGTTTTTGAGCCTTCATCTGTTGCAGCATAAACCTCCCCTCTGTAAGTATCCCAAGTTATGTCAGTGAATATGTCATCCACTCAGGATAGTTTTGTCTCTGAGTTGTTCATGTTCCTCATACATGAGTAAAATCATACACTTTTTTTGCATTGTGAGAGGGAGGCAGTCTGTCCCTCCAGCCACACCATACACTCTCCTCTCACCTTGGGCAAGGAGAGTTTTCAGTAAGCAAAATCAATGAAACATTTCAGATGTCTTAAATCCACCAACTCCATTACTATTTCTATTTCTCGCCATCTTGTCATCTCTCCCATAATAACCTGTGCAACCATCCTCATACTGCAACAAAACAAACTCTGTCTGCGAGGTCAGCGTGCAGCTCTGTTTTTAGGGTATGTTTTCTTGAAAACTCAGTACACTAACAGAAGTCCTGACCAGTGGGTTTAATGATGCAGTTATACAATTACATTTTCTTGCTCTGGATTTTGCTGGTTGTGTTTAGGAGATAAAAGTCTTTTTGTGTTGGATCACAAATATTGTGTGGATTTTCTAGGGGCCAGGATTCAGGCTTGGTGTGGTGCTGTTTATTTACCATTATATATGTATGTATAAGGTCAGGATATGTCTTTCAGGGACAGGATATAGAGGAATGGCCTTTTTGGAAAGTGCTGTATACTCACCTGTATACCCACTGTCGTCTTCTCCGTGTACACACAGAACAATAGCTCAATGTGTGATTCTGTGAGCTTCGATATATGTCTTCATGTTTGACATCTGTTGAGAACAACAAAGAGTGAGAGATGTGACAAGACCACAGCCCAGATGTCTCAGGATGGCGTCTGTTGAGAACCAGTAAATATTGACGTTAAGTTCTATCACCAACGTTCTGTCGAGCACACAGACATGCACACATATGCTATCCCACTCGTATAAAGGCACTTTTTGTTGCTCTTGTTCCTCCTTGTACACACACTGTACCCACCCAGAGGGGACAGTGAAAGAATAGCAAGGGAAGAGATGCAGGGAGCAGACAAGGTCGTAGTTCCTGTGGACAGTCTTTGAAAGGCGAGTCGAATGTTTTCCCTCCCCCTGTTTGATGTTAAAGCAGCTACTTTACTCGTGTAAAGACGACAATAACCAAGACCACCACTGCCCCCTCCCTCAACCCGAGCCCTCTGTACACTCTGTCTGCACACCCCCCACAAAGCTCTGCAGGGGGACAGGTAACCCACGGCAACCACAGCCAGAAATCAGAATGAGTGTGGCAGCTGTCCAGGACCTGTACAGCCTGTGTGCGTGCGTGCATGCATGTGTGTGTTCTGTGCAATACTGAGAAAAAGTTTTAGGAAGTAAAGTGGGTATGCTGATTATTTAACTTCATACATCCTAAAACCAACAAATGAACAGGGGCAACAAAATAACCTCCTTCATGTGGGTAACCACTTATTCATAGGTAGGGTGAGGATATTTGTTTTTAGGGAGTAGAGGCATAAATTGGGTTTAATTGCTCAAATAGCCACATTTATTGATATACTGGATATATATTGGAAGCTACATCTTTTTTTGTTGCATTGCTCCAGTCAGTGAGGCATAATGAACGATGAACTGCTGCTCAGTTCACGGTTCCCTTTGTAGTCTTTGCTAGAGTTTTGGAATCTTACTAACGGCTGAGTGGCCTGCAGAGATCAGGGATCGACTGTGCAGTGGGAACGGGATCAAAGTAAATAAAAAGCCGGTTCAAATGTGGATCTTATTCAAGACACAATTAAAAACACACACGCCGCATCAGGCAAAGAAGACTGAACTCACCTGCAGCAACTGTTAAACCCAGCGTGCATCAAGAAACCCTCTGTCTGAATACACCTCCCCATATTGGCTACATTCATTTATCATGGATTCAACTTTCACTCATATGCCCCCAGATTCCCAGTATCTGTCAGGGCCCTTGTTTCTTCTATTCTGCCACAACCTCTGCAGCTCCACGGGGAAAGGTCTCAACTTTAAGGTTAGTCAGACCAGCAATAACTAATGAAAGCTGGCTGAAATGAGCTTTTCCAACCAAAAGGGCTGACTTCCGAGAAGAGGATGAAAGAATCCTCTTATGTCAGTAAACTTGTTACCGTGCCATGCTAGCCAAAGCGTTTCCATGGCACCCACTCTTATCTATGTGTATTTTTGTTGGGACTTTTAGTTTTGGGGGTTTAGTGGCAAAATTAGATATTTTTTTTCCTTGCCACACCACAAGGAGCAAAAGGCGAAAGATAAGAGAGGGTCCACTCTCAGCGTAAACGAGAGAAAATAAGAGAGGGAGGGGATGGAGAGAAGCTGCAAAGATACAGGAATGAACGGCCAGCACAGCAATACCGCTACAGCTGTGCCAGAGATTCTGCCCTGGACAGTGTGGAACATTGGCTCCTCTCATACACCATTTAATACTGATATGTGCCCTTCATGAAATAATAGTGTTTTTTATTTATTTATTTTTTTAAACCTGAAAGTTTTTTTCTGTTTGTCTGTAGTGTGAGGAGAATTTGGGTAATCGGGGACAGCTAAGCTCCAGCCTGTTTATTTCCTTCTTTAACAAAATCTAGTCAACAGGACTTAGCATGGACATTATCAAATACTTTTTAAAATTTATTTTCGGCACATAGAACAAGCTGTGACATATCTAAACTACCTTTAAAACCCTTCCAAAAACATTTAGTTTGTATTGAACTCGCATTGACCTGTGTTCTTGTGAAAGGTTATATGAACTCTCTTACAAGGCCCTTTGGTGAGTGTGCCCCCACATATGACCCTCGATCAGCCCCCAGGAACCAGAGGTAACTGACTGGAGAGAGAAAAAAAACAGCTGTAATGAAGGAGGAGGGGCCTCCAGCGCATTTCACAGGCGTGCTCGGTGTTCATTAGCTGATGCAAGGAATGCCGCCGGCTTTGTCTGCGCTGTCAGCCTCAAAGTGTGTGTCCGTCACTGCTCACCTGTGATGTGTGAACGAAGCATCGCCGCGCGTGACCTTGCTTCGGTGTCAGTTGGAGTTCATGTGTCTCATCTTTTTGTTAAAATGTTTGCAATTTGCCTTTTTCAGGGTAAAAATGTGCCAAAGGTGCATTCACAGACGATGGAGTTCAAAGTCACACCAGCACAACTGGTACTGGAAGTGGTGCAGCAAAATATATAATATTTATGTATATAGCTTTCATTTTAGGTTCTTTATTGTCTATCATAAGGGCTTAATGACCCCAAACACTTTGCTTTGTCACTGGCACTACACTTGAACATGTGGAAAATTAAATGTTATGTCACTGTCCGTCTTCAGCGAGGCCACCACACCCAGTCGCCATGCAAGCTTGCGTGTGTGTAAGCATGCATAACTATGTACGTGCTCCGTTTGACTCTTCGGGCACATTTAGGTCAATCTATTATGTCGTCTCGCCGAGATACACATCTGTAGTGGTGTTTGGTCTGCCCTGTCTCTTTCTCCGTCTTTCATTTGTTCTGTCTCTCTCTCTGCCCTCTCTACAGACTCGGGTTTCACTCCTCCGTCAGATGGCGTTCTGCCTGGCTGAGCTGCACTTGTGGTCCACCAAGAGCACACTCCAAGTTAAAGGTAGCCCTTATCACCATGTTCAATCTCCCTCCATCTCAATAGAACTCCGCCTCTCCCCTGTCTGTCTGTCCTCTTGCTCTGTCTCGTTCTGTCATCACTCACTTTGTTTTCACACCTCCTCCTCACCACCATATCTAACATAACTTTAACAGTCCGACTCTCAATCAACACCCATTCTCACCCTGTCAGTTTTCACTTTCTCTTTGCTCTCTACTTATGTCTTACTTTCAGTGTTGATGTATACATGACATTCTTTATGATTTCAATTATGAAGTCTGTTTGGAGATTGCTTAAATTTCCATTCATAATCAAGCACAAATAACCCATAACCTTGGTTAGCTGGTTTTGTTCACTGTGAAGCTTTCATGACTGAGTTCTCCGTTAAATCAAAAAACACATTCAGCTTTTAAATGGTCAGTGTCCCAGTGTCAGATGGCTTTTGGTGATTTATTAGATTTTTAAGTTTTTGCATAAAAATAACATGTATGTATAAAAGATGGATGCATCATACATTTAATTTAACCTTTGAACCACAGTCTGTGCAATAACAACTGTTAACTTTGAGCAAGTTAGTCTCACTCATCATGTTTCACCCCACTGTTAAAGCATCAAATGTTCAACATAGAAGAGGTACAGCTCTTTCTTTATTTTTCTCTATGTTTACAGAGATGTCATGTTGTCCATTTTTATACGCAGTCTATGGGAATTACCCAGACTTCCTCCATGATGTTTAGATCAGGTCTGTGGTGTCCAGACCATCTGCTGCAGTGTGAATGAATATGAGATTCATCAGAAGTGAACAGGGTGTAACTTTGACTTTGCTGCCACTTTTGTGCATTTTCTTCCTCCCACCTATCAGTCTATCTCCTGTGTCTGTAGGAAACACTCCTTTTCTCCATTTTCTTGTTTTCTCCTCCCTTCCATTTTGTCTTGTCTTTCACAGTCTGCTGAGCTTTAGACAAAGATAGTGTCTCTCTGAGGCTGACTGTGTTGTGTGCGTCTGTGTTTATGTCTATACACGGAGGAATGACAGGTTGTATATCCTCAGAGATGGTGACATATCCTTTTTTGTTTATTTTTTTTCCCACTGTGTGTTTCTTCTGCTATCTTGGAAAAATGTGGATGGATACATGTAAGGGACGAGGCCTGGCTGCTGAGGTGTGACGCTCCCTATCGCAGCCTCCCTTACATCGTGTACATGCACCTTGAAAACAAAAATATATATTCACAGAAGCAGGTTCTATAACTCTATGTAGCAAATGTTTTCAATATGGTAAATTCTACATGTGTTGAAAAGTGCAGCTTCACACCACAACAGACCTTTAGCTACTGGGCGTGTGAATGTGTGTTTGGGGGTATTTGTTGGTGCCAATACAGAATCAATCTGCAGGTTTGTTTGCTACTTGTTTTTGAAAATCTCAATTTGCAAACACGAATAACTGACAGAGCTGTGAGAGCATCTGTATCCAGGTGCAGTTTGTGTGTGTGTGTCTGCCATCAGCTCTCTGGTTGTATTAGTGTGACCTGGCCTCAGGAGCAGCAGCAGCGGCAGCAACAGTAGCGGAGCGATAAAGAAACGATGTGTTGTGCGAATCCGAGTCTGGCTGCTTATGGTTTTGGGCCTGCAGGAATAGCACCGACAAAAAAAGGCTCAGCTCAGCAATTTGTGTGAGTGTGTGTGTGTGTGTGTGTGTGTGTGTGTCTATACCTATCAGTGTTTGCACTAGTTTGTGTGTGTGTGTTGCATCAATGTGTATGCTGGACATGCTGTATATTTGCTGCCCGCTGAGTCTGTGTGTTTACTTCTAAACGTATATAATGCATGTGTGTAAATCTGAGTCTGTCCCTCAGGTGGCGTGGGTTGAGGCACACTCCCGTCTTTATTAATACCCCTCTG
Source organism: Pseudorhombus dupliciocellatus (assembly GCA_016785235.1). Lineage (NCBI taxonomy): Eukaryota > Metazoa > Chordata > Actinopteri > Pleuronectiformes > Paralichthyidae > Pseudorhombus > Pseudorhombus dupliciocellatus. The sequence continues at coordinate 118,487 of JAFBJW010000036.1, forward strand.
CCCCCCTCCTCCATTTTGACTCGGACCCCCTCCCACCCCCCCCTCCCTCACAGGGTCTTATCTGAACTGTGGTGCTGGCAGACGGGACAGGCCACTGGCTGATAGTGATTGTTTATCCCATGGTGCGAAATTGCTGATCTGTCTTCTGCTTTTTCCCTGACAGCAAGATGTTCATCTCCCTCTCCCTCTCTCTCTCTCTCTCTCTCACCCCGCAGATACAGATATTGGCACCTATCAGTACTATGATAAAGGAGAGCCAGGTAAATAGTGTTTATATTGGATGTCTGTTTGTGTTTAAGATAAGTTGCATTTGTCTTGTTTTTGGAATGTATGGGATTTTCTTATATGTGAAGAACAGATTTTTGCCGCCTCCTGTGCTCACATAAGCGGACACACAGACACACACAGATTATTGGTCCAGCGTATTTCACGTACGTCTCACACCCGCTAACCACACATACACTTGTCCACACAGAGGCTATTAGGATGTAGGATTTACACCCTAAAACCTTTATTTACACATGCACATACCACACACACACACACACACACACACACACATACATGCACACAGGTTATTAGGCCTCCAACGTTCTATCTCTTACACTCCCTGTGTTCTTGTTGACCTGGGGTCCTGCCACACAGCGATAGGAAAACTAAACTGTTGACTTTCTCCTAGATCACATAGCAAGAGGCCCCGTGTAGTCCAGCCTCATATTGCCCCAGGCCAGAAGGCTTCTTTTTCCATCAGTGTTCAAATTGCTCTCCCCCCCTGCAGTCTCCAACAGCAGTGGGGATGTGCCCTCTCGTCCAGTGCTTATTATTATTATTATTATTATTATTATTATTCATTTGTGCATATTCATTTTTATGAGAATTACACTCTGCTGAGCAGGTTTGAAGAAATCCTCCAGAGTCAGTTGACATCAGATTTGTCTGAAAAGTGTAAAATATAGGACTACTATTAACTCATCAAGTCAATATCGTTGTGTTTATGTCCACCTGACCAAGTCCCTTGATCACTTCCTGTCTCCACATGCTCCAGAGGGAGTAATCTGCATCATTTTTTTTCTCTAGGTATTATATTATAAATATTATTGGTGACATTTCCTCTCTTGAAAACAAATTGAAACAGAAAACAGGTGAATGAAAGCACAGTGCACCGAGCCCTTGCTTCTTAAAACCAGTTAGTTGGCACGTCTCTGCTTTCCACCATCACTTCACATCTTTAGTTATGTGTCTCTTTTTATTTTGCTTCTTTTGTTACTGTCCTTGTCTCTGTGCCATGTTGCTTCCTCTCTCTCATTATTTCCTTGTCCTTGTCTCACTTTTTTCCTCTCACCATGTATATTTTGATCCCTCTCATTTTGTGTACCGTCTCTGTGTCTCTTCCACTCCCTCACATATCATGGGGTTCTCTCTCTTCTCTCTCATCTGAGAAGCTGCCTTCTCTTTCATTCCAATGTTCAGTGGGGAGACGATGCTCTCTCTCCAAATCCTTTCATTTGGAGGATTACTAAAGTGTGGCTTGATATCAGAGTGGAGGGAGGAGAGAAGGAGGAGGAGAAGGAGGGGTGAGATGGAGCAGAATCGCCATCCAAAAGTATCACAACATTTTCACAGAGCAGTGTAACGACAGCTTGGGTCATGATTCAACTGCATATACAGTAGATCACATTAGATTAGAGTGAAATATGTGTTCTTGATATTTTGTGCGGGCACTGTGGCATTCAGCTTGAACAAAGAGGGCATGGTCTCAGTCCGGATCGAGAAAAAACATAACACCTCTGGAAACTTGGCCTCAGATCATTAGTATTCCTCTGTATTCAACTAAATATTGAATGGTCATGGAAACTGTTTTAACTCGAACATGAAGTCATTTACAATAAGAAGGTGATTGAGGTAGTATGTCTGTAGGACCCTTAAACTGCAGGGAATATATTCTTCCAGTTTATTAGGTACACGACTAAAACGACTGCAGCCTGATTCCACAGGCTAATATTCAGATTTGGTTTTGGTGACTGTCATGCTGTTTACTTGTGTTGCATAATCAGGGGGCTGGGTCTTTTTGTTAGAAGTTTACATTTAGTCCCTGTGTTGATATGTATAAGCCTCTTTGAGGTTTAGGTTATTTGTACTTACTAGATGTGAAATTGTTAATTGTTAACTGCATCTATTACTCGATATCAGTACATATAAAGGCGACCACTCTGATTGTTATACTTCCACATCTCCCCACCAGAGGGAGACCCAGGCTCATTGGAGCAACTCGGAGGGTGCTCCCACTGCCAACCCCCCACCCCACCCTCCCTCCCTCCCTCTATCCTTCCCCACCCAGCCCCAGAGCAGGTGCCCATGTCTGGGCCTGTCTGGCCCCTCACCCCCTTATCTGATTAATACTACTAATCCTGGAGGTGTTGCTGCCTGCCAGAGAGGCCAGCCACCAGACTGGCCACTTTCTTGCTCACAGTGACCGTGCCATGAGCCACTGTTATGGGTTACACGTTGCCAACACAGCCCCTTGGAGTTGGGGGAGATGTGTCATCTCCAGCTTAGTTTCCAGTTCCTCTTCATCTGCATCGTATATAGAAAACAACAATCATGCACACTATGCTCCTCTCATACCTAAATTCTTTCCCCCACAGCCATTTCCCTGGAGCATCATTACTACAATGAGAAACTCCAATTCTGTGATGGTAAGTTTCCAACAGAGTGCATGTGTGTGTGTGTCCATCTCCCTGAAATCGCTGTCCTAGTCAGTCAGCTGTCCTACTTCCCCTATTCTCTCTCCATCTCTCCCTCACTCTCTTCCCCTCGTACTCTGATTTTCACCCAGTAGTGGAATACAAACACTCTTATCAGGAGACGAACACTCATCCCCCCCCCCCCCCCCCCCCCCCCCCCCCCCCCCCCCCCCCCCCCCCCCCCCCCCCCCCCCCCTCCCCCTCCACCCCCCTCCCCTATTTGCATTCATCTATTTACCTCCTCTTCCCACTCGTTCTTAATAGAGAATCCCACTCCTTAATGGTTTGTTTCAGTGGAGATGAAAAGGAAGACTGTAGAATAAACAGTGGGAGAGTGATGGCACCACATTGAAAGCAGAAGTGTCTTCTTTCCCCCTTTATATTTCTCCCACTGAACTTCATGCACATGTGAGGGCAGCAGCACATGCACAAATTCAATTAGCCGTTACCTTCCCTCCCTGTGTTTAACCGCTAGATATAATGGGGGGAAACGGACGGCAGGGAAATTAAAACGAAGTGGCCTTGCTGTGGTACGTGTGGAGATATGTGCCGCACACGGTGAGGGTTGCATCCTGGAGATAACTGAAAAGCGGCGAAAGTGTACACGATTAAATATTTCGCCTGTCGTCGAGGACTACGACTTCATGTGTTTTGAAGGCACATTTTACTTCCATTAGAATATTTACTCTCTCTCTATGAGTGGCCACATCAATCTGTAAGCTGCAGGTGAAGAGTTTTTCTACTTTAGAGGCACAGCAGTAAAAAATGGGAAATTTGTGAACCTGTTTCTCTGTAGAATAAAGACTTTTACATTTATTTGTTTTGTGTATATTTTAGAGATATTAGGTATTTACCATTGTTAACTATTATTATTACTAGTATTACATTTTACTAAATAAAATAAACATCAGTAATTACTTATTGTTTCAACACCCGATTCTGTTTTTCAAGTTAAAATAGAACCAAAATTTTCTAAACTTGCAAAACATTGTGCATAATCATTCATGAAGTGATTGAGATTTTCCCTGCGTCTCTTCCTCTCACCTGACTGGCCTGTCACCACCCTGTGTTGACCAGTTGCCCCCTGTTCATGCTTAGATCTGAACCCAGATATGAAGTTCAACCCTTTCACCCTTTCCTGCCACCTGAGTTCCCATGAGCAGCTTTTGTTTTTTCTTCAAACTATTTCTCATGTGTCTGTGCTTAAAAGTTCAAGTTACATCATCTTTCCGATTCCTCTCTGCTTTTTAGCTCGAGGCTATTTGTGGAACCCCAGGAACCGGCGACCAGAGAAGCTACGCGATTCGTTGAAGGAGTTGGAGGTACCCGCCTACTCAGTTAAAAAAAACCCAGCACCACCAACATCCCTCCCAGTCTCCCCCGTCCTCTTCCTCCCTCTGGGGATTTTCTGAGTTTTCCCTTTCCGAAACAGCCGATTGATTAACAAATAGGGGCATTCTCTCTCTTTTCTCCGTCTGCCTTCACTCTCCCTGTTGTTCCTGTTTGTTCTCCTCTCTCCCGCTCCTCTCTCATCACCTCTCTTTTGGCCGAGCTCTGTCATCGACAGGGATATTTGAGGGGATCAGGGGGCTGCAGGCTGCCCCCTGAGCCCTTCTCGTTCTCCCCTCGTCTTCCTCCTCCTTTCCTTCCTCTCCTTTCATTCATCCCCCTCTTCCTCCACCCATTCCTCCCCCCTCTCTTCCCCTCTGTACTTGTGGCAGTACAGACCTAGCTTTGTTTGGTGGAACCTGTCTGTGGCTGACACGCACACACTCTCTCTCTCTCACTCTCTCTCTCTCCACCCAACCATCTCCCTCCTCTCACCCGTAACCATTGTCTGAAACTAGAAACACCCCGGCTCACCTCCGCAGCCCACCCTCCTCCTCCCTCTCCATCCCTCTCTCCTCCCATCCAATCACCCCAGCTGGGTTTGGAATGTGGCAGGAATGACCGACTGTGTATACACACACACACACACACACACACACACACAGATGCAGTCCTTACCTGCGTCCTCTTTCAAATCTCTCCCACCACTCCTCGAGCAGGAACTGTTGCACTGGCCACCTGTGGAGCCGTGCGTCCAGCACAGTTTTTCTCTGAGGTGATTAATTAATGCAAGAATGAGCGGCACTGACATCCCAAAAAGACGGACATGAAATTGTTACACAAAGCAATCACATCATAGAAGAGGGAAGCAGACTGCGCTCTTTTCTATCATGAACCATATGTTTTATTACATGTTTAAATCTGCGTATCAGGTGTGTTCAGTCACTTGTACACTTTCTGTTTGTTCTGGTTCTCTCTGTTTTTCCATCACGCTCTTTCAGGAGCTGTTGCAGACCAACACCTGTGTTCACACCAGATGGCGAAACAAGAATTACTGCCAGGTACACACCCTTCTCAGCCCACCACCTTCTGTACACACACACACACACACACACACACACACACACCGCTTTATGTAGTGGCAGCAGGTGATTTTACGTCCCTTGGTCAGCCTCCGATAAAGAGCTTTGCTGGACTGTTAATATCGGATGAATGAAATGAAATAACCTTCAGACACATTTCAGATGAATGAAACCCAACAAGAGATCTGCTGGTAGTTTTGACAGATAAGCTTGAAATGCAAAATTACAATATAGAAAATCAGAATTATATTAGGTGACACTCAAACAGTACTTTCATATATTTACTCCCATATTGCTGAATATTGTGTATTTGTCCTGATTTGAGCGTTATCTACTTTTACCACTGAATTGCTTTCATATTCGTTGTGTGTGTGTTTTATCATTTTACCCTGCAGTTGATGCTGTGTAATGGAGTACTGGTGACTCTGACGCTTAATGGAGCTCAACTTCAACAAGTGTGCGTAGACCGCGCTTTAGTGGCCAAATTACCAGGCAATACAATCACTGATGGTTAGTGCACACACACACACAAACGGACACACTCTCTCCATCAAACTTCAGGGAGCGAGGGACCTTGTTGTTGTCCTTTGACAAACACTGTGTGTTTATTTGCTTGAAAATGTTTTTAATCTTTAATTCAACTGTTTTGACTGCGTTTTCTTCTTGTAGCGCTGATGCTAATTTATGCTGGTACATAACCGACGTGTCTATTATCGCCATAAAAAGAGAAATAACAAATAATAAATATTCAAGAGGTTCTCTGTGCTTTAAGCAGATTTAAGGACACAAACATTATTGTCTTAACACCATGACCAACGCTCCAGCGGTGCCTGTGCTCAGTCACACACAAACAAGCACAGACATGTGCATTCAAATGTCTTGCATTATATTTTAAAACCATGGAACCATCAACAGCGCATACACTCGCACACACACACATCTCACGCTGTGAGCCGGTGCTTACACCTGCTCACCACACACACAGCTTGACATCTAACACACACACCACTCTTCTCGCCACTTTGTCAAGAAAACATTTGCTCACCCAAGTGCCGACTCACACGCATAGCAGGTGCCACAGGTGAGCATGGCGACTCTGCAAGCTAATTGCGGGCAAATCCTTTTGTGCGATGTGTGTCCAGGGGCCTTCCCTTAAGAGCATCCATCAGTGTTTTTCCTCCATTGCGCGTTCCTCCAGGGAGTAGGGCCCCCCCCCCCATTGCGCTCAGAAAGCCTCTCTCTCGCTCGGCAGACCTGGCAGGAGAGAATAAGAGGCCGTGGACACCGGCCCAAATCTGCTAATTATTTCTTTCTTTCTGTATCAATTATTTGTTCATAACACCGCCCCCCCCACTTCCACCCAGGGTCTCCAGGCACCTGATAAAGCCCCCATAGTGCGCACACACACACACACACACACACACACTCAACCACAATCACTCAGACGTTCTCTCTCACACTTCCAGGCATCCACACACACTCAAAGAAATACATATGTAATTACAAATACACGCACACGTTTTTTATGTGAACCAACAAGCACTTACTGTACGTCCATTTTTGTTTACAGGCACACATGCACAGAGACTGGGACACACACACACACACACACACCTTGGCACATACTTAGTGACACATTTACACACCCAAGTACACACACACTCGTTCACCTCCCACTGCGCTCCATTCAAAGCCTTAGAGGCACTAATTATTAGAGTAATGGTTGTGAGAGGTTGGGTTCCGGGGATTTTGTATATGCGTGTGTGTGTGTGTGTGTGTGTGCGCGTGTGTTGGGGGGGGTGGCATGGGGGTGGTGTTGGTTAGAGGCTGTTCTCACATCTGCCACTTGTTAAATTAGCCTGAGACAATGCCAGACCAGATCACATCGTTCAAGTCATTTCCAATTACTATAACAGTTCACATTAAGTCAGGGTGTGACTGGTGGAGGTGTGTTATTATTGGCATATAAATGCTGCGTGTACTCTGCACTGCACCTCTGCAGTGTCACAAGTTCAAATATATTCCGGTCAAACAAATATCTTTTTTAAACAGCAAACAATCAAGCTGTCGATCATTGTCTCAGTTAATTAACTCAGGAATTTACTCTAAAATGGAGCAAAGAACACACAGTTCGGTTGAGTTTGTCCATGAAACAGTTCATTAATGTGTAATTGCAACTCAAAATTGTGCACTCACAAGTCCCCCAGGGTGGCACTGAAAACAAGCAAACGAAGGGGGAGAACAGAACATAAATACATGCCATCTATTATTGAACCAGCTGACGTGTCTAACAGGCTACGACTTGATATCATTGAGCTCCAAGATACAACCTCTGTGTTGCTTCAGTTCTATAAAATCTTTATGCGCAGACATGCATTGAAGTTTACAGCAGCTGCTGTCAGAGTTTCCTCTCAAAATCAGTTTACCAAAATCTGAAAAACTGGTTCTCATAACTGCATCAGAAAATGTGATGTGATGTGATGCGATGTTTAATAATTTAGTGTATGCAAATATTAATAAAAAAAGCATGTATAAAAGCAGGTCCAACTAAAAGATTAAAACTATGTAATGACAGTGAATCAGTTGAAAGATTTATTTTTAAACGTATGGGTTGAAGTAGCTATTCTGTCTGGTCTGTCTTTTTTACATCCGTGTGCCTGAGACGAGCAATGAGCAGCCACCAGGTCTGTGTTTTGTTTCATGATGTGACAAAGCACGGCTTACTATCCTCTCCGAAACTTTCTATCCTCAACGCTGGTTGCGTCTGTGATCCTTCTATGAGCTCAGATTGCATCATACAGAGCTGCAGATTACATATATTTTACACCATCAAAGTATACCAGCCTCCTTTGGCTGATGGCTGGGCCAAACTGTGCATATGCTTCACGATTAGGCATCCTTAAGTGATTTTTCATAGCCTGTTTCATTTACCCATGTTTAAATGTGCTTTGGTTAAGCCCATTGGCCTCTTATGTCAACATGCTGCTGAGGAGATGGTATTAAATGGATTTAGGCGACTATCTTTGCGCGCGCGTGTGTGTGAGTGAGAGAGAGAGAGAGAGAGGTCAGATTGTGTGTATGCTTTGGTTTGTTGTTGCAGATTTGCAATATGAAATGTGTGGCACTGCTTGTTGAAAGCATGGTTCCAGGCTTGCATGTATATATTTTTATCTGTGCATGAATGTACACACTGTAAGAGTGTGTGTATGTGTGTGTGTGTTCTCGGGGGTGTATCACTGTAGGTCATGCAGGCCTGGCCCTTAATGCCAAACCGGCCACCTGGTCCCAGATTGGGACACAGCCTGGTTTCATATCCCCTCCTTCATTTGGGAATGAATGGGATTAATCTTAATCCCATAGACACCCATAGAGATCAATACTAAACTGCATTTAACTTGATTTGTCTGTAATCTATTACAAAGTCGCTTACCATTGCATTAAACGTTGTTTCCCAGAAGCTGATGCAACATTAATGGCTGTGTTTTGTAGTGGTCTAAGCCTTGGACCAGTTTTCATTTCAAATGCTTCATAATCCAACCTCAGCGCAGGGACAGAGACCCAATTGACCTGATTTAAGATGCTTGGTTTTCTGTGTTTTCCTGCAATGTTTCACTTCCCTCCTGAATATTTGCATATTAATTTGAAATTTCCACACAACAGGATGATTTGAAGTGTAATCATACCAATACCCACTCGTTTATAAATACACACATGCCGTGGTTAATTGCCGGTTAGATTTCTAAATCTCGGGGTGCAGCCTTACCCGTTCAACTCAAAGCAGGATATCTGAGCGACATGTGTAACAACCCCCCTTTTCCTTTCCATTTAATTGGTTTCATAAACAGATTAATTTGAAGGAGAGGGGGGCTTAATTGCTAATCAGCGTTTCCACGCAGCTCCTGAAGAGTTGAACAGGATCAAGTTTCCGCCACAAAAAGGTCTCAAAGCCTTCAGTGCTCTGACAGGAGGGGAAGAGAGGAAGGGAGGTACAAAGAGTACAGGAGGCAAGAAGAGAGAGTGAGGAGAGGTGAAGGGAAGAGACTGAGAAATTAAATGGAAAGACAAGGAAAGAGAGGGAAAGAAGACACAAGGAAGAAAGTGAGACTGAACCTCTCAAACACTGTGACACAGATGGTGACGTATCAAATTGTTTTTTAAAGTTCAATCAGAATAAAGGTCCACACGCACACACCGAGAAGAGGGTTTACAAACTGCAGAGGCATTTTTTGTCCATCACTTATCCTGTCAATGAAATGAAACGGCAGATAAATCACGTAAATCAATTGTGCGTGTGGACATTTGTCTTCATTTTTACCCTGAAGCTAAGCGATACATGCGATGATGTCATCCCCAGCGCTGCTGACCGATAGGCTGATCCTGCTGTCCTTCCTGGAGCAGAACCAAGTGGCTGCAGTTTACCTCAACAAGAAGAACCAGGACTCTCCAGAGAATGGCAGGAGAACAGACAAGCTCTCACCCTCGGACATCAAGGTACCGTCGGAGGCCCTGATGGAGGAGTCCACTGAAAGCACAAAGAGTGTGTGTGCATGTTGTCATGACGCGTTTATAAAAGAGAAAGCTAGAAAGTAACAGAGTCAAAGGAAGGACGAGACCAAGGGAAGGATGAGAAGTGTTTCATATCACTGTCCAACTCCCCTCTTCATCCTACCCTACCTTTTCAGGTAAAATGAAACCTGATTAAAAATGTCTAAAGGTAGAATAACACCTGCTTAGAATGAAAAAAAAGATTTTATGGGTCTGAAGACCCATTAGCTACACACCTTAATCTACCTTAATCACAACTTTTACATTCAGTATTTTCTCCTGTCAATTTGAGACCTATATGTCCTATTGGTCCATGTGGTCACAACAAAATCTCCAAGCAGTGAGTGTTTACATCTCTGTGCACAACAGGTAGATTCAATCTGTCACGACGGTGTATGTCGAGAAGCGGTGGGATCTGGAGCTGATTTCTGTTGGTGTTATAGTAATGGCTCTGATTATGTGTTGTCCTGTCCTCCCTCCCTCCCCCAAAACAAAACCCCACTGTGTCCTCCCTCAGTAGCTGGCTAACCGCTAGCCCTGGCATTATCACATTACTGCCAGACCCTTTTGTTAAGGTGTGTGTGGGTGCGTGCGCATGTTGGTGCATATAAAGGCAGTCGTTCCTGCCATGCATCTGTCTCCAGAAGCAAAGTCCTGATAAGGCACCCCCCACCACCACCATCATGGCCGCTACCCCTTAACACATACACATTCATTGAACCACCCCTCCACACCCCTGTCAATACACGTGCATGGAACCTGCAACATACACATGTGTGCGCACACACATGCTCAGCAACCCATCCCCCCACGACAAACACACATACACATTGCCTGGTCCAGTGGGCTAAGCTGGAGAAGGGAGAGTGGGGGGCATTGAGGGGGGGCGCTAAACTAATCCAGCCCACAGAAAGTGGTTTTTGATTATTGCTGACCAGCAAACGCCAGCAGAAAAAAACTAGAAGGGGGGAAAGATGGGTAGGGACGGGGTGATGGAGAGGGTGTGCGGGGGTAGAGATAGAGTGTGTTATTAACCCACTGATTTTAGATTTTTTTCTTCTTCTTTTCCATTTCTAATCTGTTAGTGATCTCCCGTTCAGCTATTTGGGGCAAGTCTTTGTTCCCTTTATCATCAGATGTTCTTCCATCATTTTCATTCGTCTCTGTATTTTGTGTCCAAAGCAAATTCCCTCCCAAGGGGGCAAGACGGGCAGATATGGACCACTGAACCTGAAATCTGCTCTACTCATACAGCACAGCTTGTCAATACACTAATTTCTGCATGTTCTTGGCCTTTTGAAAATGGTTTTGTTCTGAGGAGTATGTGTTTTGACTTATTTAATATCTAAAGACATCTGCACTTTTGCCAAAACACTGTACCGATCTAGTGGGAATTAGATTTTACATCTGACTGCTTTTTTCCTGTTTGAAACATTTATTTTGACCCAAACCTCCCATTTATCCATCTGAGAAATCCAATTATTCTACTTTTTCCTCTTCCTATGTATGCCTTTTGTTTTGTCCTTCATTCATCCTGTTATTTAAGCATGAGTTATTCCTCTATTTCCATTTCCAAGTAGCTGAAGTGCTAGGAAATGGTCATCACCCACTCTGTCCAAATCCAAACAATCAGATTTTTGTGACATTACCACCCTTTATCCCTCTTTTTTCCATCCTTCACCTCTGCCTTCCCTCTATCTGTCGCATCCTAACCACTCCTCTGCACCATTACTAAGGTTGTGTGTGTGTGTAAGTTTGCTCTATGAGCTTGTCCGTGTTCATGTGCCTTTTTTATGTATGCGTATGTGTATTTTGTGTGCATACATGCATGCATGCATTCATGTACGCATCTGTGTGTGTGTGTGTGTGTGTGTGTGTGTGTGTATGTGTATGTGTGAGCGCTTCCGTGCAAATGTGAGTATGTGTGTGCCCCGAGCGCCACGAGAGCTCATTACCGTGTGTCTCTTTGTTGTGGCCTGTAGAGCGTGGCAGACCTTCCCAAAAATATGCACATCACTAAAACAACAAGCCCGACAGAACAAAACACACACAGACATTAATAATGGACGATAAAAAAAACAACTTGAGACAACAGCACAAACACAATCAAGGAAAGACAAGAGGAAAATCTGAGGCTTCAGAAGTTTTCGAACCCTGAGGTGTTTGAACAGGCCAGAGAATCAAAATGGATGAATCACCTCATGATCGTCTCACAACTTTCCCTTCTCTGTGTACCCTGTGGCTGTGTCTGCCAGTGTTGATGTGGAGTCCATCTTGTCGTCCATGTCCAGGTGGTGTCTGTTGAGGTGGGCACACGCGGGGGTCGGCTTCGCAGACACGTCAGTCTTAACCGGCTCCAGGATGTGGCACTCTGCTGGTGGAACCTAGATGAGGCCGGTGAGGAGCTGTGGCCCTGGACTCCTACAGACACACACAGGAACAACCTGGTGCTCTTAAGCTGCACGCCGACTGAAGGTCTCAAGGTAAGTCAAGTCCTGACCTCTCTCACAGCTTTCATGTGAGTATATCAAAGCAACAAAGTTGATATGAATTGTCATCTTCTGCCATTCGAGGTTATTCCACCTCCTGGAAAACGTGGGCCAACCCTTTACCTGTGTAAGCACATGGGAGGGAGGGGTCAGAGGAGTTTGTCCTTTCATGTCTTTTGACTTTGAGAAAGTTTCTGACCTTGTCCTGTTGGAAAGTCTTGTGGGGTTACTGGGGTGGTACGGCAGCCTGTGGCGTTCCTATATAAATGCAGCGAAAGCCATGTCTGTATTTTGGCAATAATTCAAGTATGCTCTTGTTGAATGTTGGCTTGCCACTGATTCTCTGTGTGATTCATGGCCACAGACTAGGAGTGCCGAGTGTCCTCTCCGGCGACCTCGGTATCCTGCCAGCAATCCATCAATGTATGGAAAATGGAGGATTGCTCCCTTTCTTTCCCCTGGGATGCGAGTTTCTATCCCGAGTGAAGGAATTTAAGTCTCTCCTTCGCAAGTGATTGTTAGATGGAGCGCAAGGTCGACAGGTGGATCTGTGCAGAGCTGGCAGGGATGGTGGTATTGTTTAAAGGATGCTGAAAGAAAAGCTTGTGAAATGAGCTGTAAACAGTTACTGAGTGAGTTTATCAGTGATTTTATGATCATCATTATCATAGCATGTAAAAATCATATTCATACTCTGATGCTGTCAGGGGATATGTGGGAGTTGAATCACCGACCCTCTGGCTACTGGATGACCTGCTGCCTCCTTAGCCACCCGGCTGGCTCCTCAGCATTTGATAAAGCTGTGATTTAGATCTAGTTTTCATTTGTTGTGGTTCATTGATGGACACAGTTATTGTTGTTGGACAAGGTGGTCGAGCGTCTTTACAGTGAGGAAGGTTGACTTCAGTTGAGTTTCTTTAATATTACATTAAAACAAATTAATTATTTATTATTTATTCTCTCTCAGCATGCATTCATCACACAATTGAAGAAATGCACAGTTTACATAACAGTTTACATGGGCTAAAACCCATGGGGTCCCAAAACTTCTTCCTAACACGGACATAAAGAATTTATGTTCTACATTCTGCTCCCTCAGGTTTAAAAGACCTGTGGCATCATCTTCTGTGAGACAGAACATGTCAAGCCACAACTTATAACTGAGGCTGTCTGATTTGTCGCACATACACACACACACACACACACACACACACACACACACACACACACACACACACACACACACACAGATACAGAGACACAGCTGTTTTCAGTAGAGCCCTGTGTTGCATGGATGGGATTGGGAACGGTGTGTTAGTCACCTTGAGGGTGGCACCTCTGTGTTGCACATCCATGTATCACCATATGAAATGCACAGGAGAGTTAAGCTGCGGCACCGCGTGGAAGAAAACGCCTACACACTCACTAAAAACTCACAAAAAAAAAAAATCCTACCCGTGACCCTATTCAGTGTCAGCCTGGCCTCGTGCCGACAGCAGATGAAAGATCCCAAATTACCGAACCGAGCTTAACTCTACTCCTCGTACCGTGTACCTCGGTAAGCATATGCAAAATATTCACCACACCAGAGAGAGTGGAGGGAGTCTGAGGAGATGAGCATTACCAATCGCATGCTAGGAAAACAAATTCACGCACGAGAGAATGAAGGAGGGATGGGAGGTGGTGGTGGTGGGAACACATGAATATTGAAATAATCAAAGCAGATGCTGTTCGCTGCTTTTTCCGCTTCTTGTTTTTGGAACGCTCTCCACATTTATCACACTCCTTCACCTAGTTTATTCTCTCTGTCTCCTTCAACACCCCCCCTTTCCTTCTCCACCTTCCTTCCTCCACGCTTCAAGAACATTAAAGTCTCTTCGTGGGGCTGCAGCATCGCGCCTCTAATGAAAGCGTTTGTTGTCATTTTTCAGATGCGCGGTGTGAAATTAAGCGAGCAGTTTATATAAGAGCCGTGGCAGGAATCAAACGCCGGGCACACATCGGGAGACGCCAGCTACTTCAATCACTTCAAGCTCATATATATGTTCCTTTTGTTCAGTTCGCTATCTGCCGCAATAAGCCAATTTTCTAGCCAGTCTCTCGGCATTTAAAAAGTCTGATTTTTTTTTTTCCCTATGTGGTCTTAATTCATATGCCCCCCCCTCCACATGCTGATAAGTGGAGCCAAGGCACACAGGGGGGTGGATGGTGGGAAGGAGAGGAAAACACATACACATAGTTTGTTTTCATACAATCAGTTAATGTTTTTAATGATCCCCCTTCATGTTCCCCTCTTTTTAACCCCCCCCCCCGCAATAAATACATAATCATACAAAAACAAACCATTTCCTGGAATGTAATAATCTTAATGAAAAGAAAAAGTATTTATTTATTCATTTATATTTTAAGTCTGTCTCGCCTTTTTTGTGGTTGTTTGTGAGCACACGTCTGTTTTTTTTTTTTTTTTAAGGTGTGCCTGTGCTGTTATCTGTCGCCCAACAGTTTCTCTGCACACTTGTGATTTCTGCTGTCTTTTTAATTATTATTGACTCCAGAACTGAACTGCGCCGCATCTCCTGCAAAACAGCAAAAACCCGAACAAAACCAATGCATCAAAAACAACCGTGAATGAAGTCATTGGCATTGAGAGAATGATGTGTAACTGCATAAAATTAAATATGCCACAACCTGTGCTTCATTTCCTCCTCAGCTGTGAGAACACTGTGGTGAAGTAGGCCTGTGTTCAGAGGCTAAATTACCGTCAAACATTACATTTGTCTCTAAAACATAAAATCTAGAGAATTAAATGTGCAGTAACGCATGTGTAGTGGAAGGCACATTTTCAGCAGTGTTAATGTGGACCATGAAAGGGTCGAGTGTGGAATCCAAAGAGCAGAATTACCCCCAAGCTCCACTGCCTTGTAAAAATCTCACAGGAAACACTTCTGCTGCAATTTCAGCCCAAGTGAAAAATATTCTGTCTGCACTCTAATTATGTTCAGTGGCACCAATTATGACAGTGAAGGTGTGAGAGAAATTTTTGGATGGTAATCCTGCCGTGCCTGTGTATTTTCTCACATCAGTACCTCAACTCTTAACCCTAATTCACATACCTAAAACTTCCCATCCACCTCCCCCTCGTTCCCTCATCCCTTCATCCCTCGTCTCTCCTCAGAGTCCCTCGGCCGGTCTCTCTCTGCTCGTCTCTCCCTGTCTTTCTCTGCTCCGTGAGCTGGAAAATTGGCTTCAAAAGGCCACTGCTGTGAACAAGGGCCAGCCACACAGTCGGTCCCGTCCGCTTTATCTTTCACGCCACGAAGGAGGAAAAAAGGAAGGGAGAGAGAGAGAGAGAGAGAGAGAGAGAGAGAGAGAGAGAGAGA
>JAFBJW010000036.1:140175-214649 GCA_016785235.1 Pseudorhombus dupliciocellatus
ACACACACACACACACACACACACACACACACACACACACACACACACACACACGCACGCACATAAACACTTTAATCATTTAACTAGACCAGAGCCTTCTTATGGGCCTGCAGCCCTCAGCAGTACCACTAACCACTGGTCAGAACACTGACTGATGTTTCCTGACTACATGGGGTATCTTATATAATGTGAAAAACGTTAGCTTATGAGTTCATGGTGTAGTTGAGCTAGACCTCTACCAGTATCCATCAGAGCTCCTGTGTTGCTCCAGCACACGTCACGCTCCACCTTTGCCAAAACAAGCTCGTAAGTTCCGTTGACTGTTGTTCCATGCACCATAATGACCGAATTTCAGTCAACCACAATTACCCCTGGTGTTCAGTGCCTTCACTTCACCTGCTGCCTCGGAGTTCAAGTCCAATGGGTCCAGTTTATTATGCATGGTCACACACTGAGAGAAACCTTGCATTATTAAAAGAATTTAGTCTTCCGTTTTATACTGTAAATGTTGTTTCAGTTGCTCTGTATTGTTACTGACCTTGGACAAATAGAACCGTCTGAACTAGTTTTCACTGTAGATGTGTCTAGGAGATTACCACATTATCATTATTTCATCTCCTTGTGAACGCTAACCAAGCTCTGACTTCATGTGGCAGGGACTCTGACCGGGGGCCAGATGGGTCCAGGGGAGCTGCTGCAGCAGCGGCTGCTCTGTGGCCAGGTCAGTGAGGCCCTGGGTATCCTAGAGTCCATGGACTGGAGCATCATGGGAGATGAATGCTACCGATGCCTGAGTTCAGTCACTAACTACCTGCTGAGGCTGGAGCTGAATACAGAAAGAGAGGGTGAGTCTGTGTGTGGAATCCTGGGAGTCAAGACAGGATTGGGTTTATTCCTGGATCTGGAACTTTTTGTGGATCTGAGTCAAAGCGTAGTCAGTTTCTTTCTTGACACACGTATCATCCTTTCCCCAAGTTACATGGAAATCCATCCAGTAGTTTTTGTGTAATCCTGTTGAAAAACAAACATCCCACCAAACAAATGGACATGGTGAAAACAAACTCCACAGTGGAGGTAAATATTAGAGGAGCGAACGCTCACATCTGAAGCTTATCACAGAGAAGAATGCAAATATTGTAACCTAAGCAGTATAGCTGTCCTTCATATATCATGAGTCTCATCAGCTTTTCGGTTCCCAGTTTGCTTGACTGTGAAACGATTCATGTCACAAATAAAGAGAAATATAAGAAGTTTCATTTTTATTTAATTTTAATCACCCAGAGTGTTTTGCTGTTATTTGGATCTTAATGACCTGTGTTTATGGTGTCTCTGTAGCTCAACTAGAAGCAGCTCTGGGTATGTTTTATTCGCCGCCTGCCCCTCTCTCTGATACGGTGATTCTGGAGTACAGGGAGCCAATCAGGAAGTACGCCCGACGCTTTTTTCACCACCTCCTCAGGTAACACCATGGTCCTGATTTGATGTACTGAGGGAGACATTTTGGACTGCATGATTTTCAGGCAGGGACATGAGTCCAGGGTCATACACTGGAACTACAAGCATCTTAATAATAAGAGTTAATGAGCGTTTTTATCTGACATAAACACTGAATTTTATGTAAATACAAAAATGGAAATAGCTTCTGAATTTGAGTCATTCATAATGCGAAGTACCACACATGCACCTGCTTAGACTGTTGTTTCATTTTCCCTTTCTGCCATGAGAGCCCTTTGAAACGCCGGTCTGACTGAAATAGACCCTGTTGTTTCTGCACGCCGCCGCTCGACGCTCTCCATCCTGCAATTACCTCTCTCTCTCTCTCTCTCTCTCTCTCTCTCTCTTCCTCTGTGGCAGAGCTGCAGTGTTGTTTGGCATCCCACCTCCTTTCCTCTCTTATCATCTACCTGCATTCTTTCTCTCACCATTAACATCAAATGAAAGAAGCCCCCCCTCACCAGACACACACGCACAGCTCCTGTGTTTGCTTGTGTTTGTTTCATGTTGGCTGCCGACAGGGAAACTTGAGGTGTTTTGTACTGGGAGATACAGCACTGTCTCTCTCTTTCACTCTCTCAAAGCTTTAATTCTATATAATAGGGACAGGGCTCGCTACTCTCAGTTCAATTAATGACAGTTTTGTCTGCAGAGGCATTTCTGTGTGAGCATGCTTTACAGATTGAAGGAAGAAACACATACCAGCAACCTATTATTCATCTTTAATTTTTCATTTAAAGCTTAGAGTGATGTTGTGTTCTCTCTTTAACACACTCTCTCTCTCTCTCTGCAGACACCAGAGCTTTGAGAAGGCCTTCCTCCTCGCGGTGGATCTGGAAGACAGAGATTTATTCATGGTGAGTGGGAAATCATATACGTATCTACCACCAAATACCACGTGTCTGTGTGTGTCAGAGAGCAGGTGTGATCTCAGTGTGGGACTCAAACTTTTCACAGCCACCGTGGTCTCTCCTCAACCTTTTCCTGTCCTCTCATCTTCCCTCTCACTTGCTCATTCTTCCTCTCCAACTCTGAAATGCTCTTCTGTGTGTTTGACCCCCTTTTTCATGGGGCCCCCTTTTGCTCCATGCTTCACCAACACCATAGACGTTAATACAGAACCCCTCCCCACACACGCACACACACACACACACACACACACTCCTCTTGGTCCTTCAATCACATTGATAACCTTGCTTCCAATTCCCTCCTCACTAAGTAGTACTGCTGGGAAGCCCAATTGAAAAGGTGGAGTTGAGCCTGTAGACCTTGAAAGAAGCAAAGTAAAAGTTGGGTGGTGGGAGTAGAGGGGTGGGGTGGGGGGATGGTGTGAAAGGAAAGCTATATGACAGATGTAAAAAGAGAGAGAGGGAGAATAAAAGGAAGGAAGAGAAACATGATTGGTTTCTGTCAATTTATAGGTGTCAAGAGATGAATTAGGAAGGAGGAAGGAGCACTGGAATCATATTTGGTTATGAACCGACTGTAATGGATAGAATCAGCTGTAGAGTGAAAGGGCCCTGAGGTGCCAAGGCATAGGGTCCAAATTAAATCATGTCCGCTACAGCAATTACTCTGATGGGGTTGCTTGCATATTCACGTTTTTATGAACAACTAACATGTCTTAGAACATGAAATAAAACATGGAATACTTATCATCCTGGATCTGTAACAAAGTTAATGCTCTTTCAAGTACTTTCTTTTTGCCTCAGTGACCAAGAGAGCAACAACTCATCGTTTGAAAGGACATAAAGAGAGCAGAGAAAGAAAAGGAGGATGTTGACATTTCACCCCTCGCTCTGTCCCTTGCTCTAATTAGGTTGTGTTGTTGCTTTAACCCGCTGGTCGGCTGATTGAGTTGGGGTGGAGGGGGTTAATGAGGGCGACCCCCAGCTTCACAGAACTACTCGGAACTTCCAAACCTGCTCACAGAACTCAATAACGCGCCATCGACTTGGTAAAATGTACACGCACACCCTCACCTCTTCCAGGAACGCCCAGCATGATACACCCCCCTCCAGGACCCCTACCCCCTCTAGTCTCATTGTTTCCCAGCTAACAATAGAGGCCCTCCAGCCTTTTCTGTCCCCAAAAAGAAACCTTTTGTCAAAATGAAACACTTCAGTGTCGGGCTAAATTGAGGGGGAGGAGGACTTGGTGGTAGGGGGTGTTTTGGTGGAGGTGGAGGTTGATGGGGGGTTAACGTAGAGGTGTTAGGGGGTTACTGAGTCGTTTGCATTTTTTGTCATAATTGACGCTGCTCTGTAGCTCCCTAATTAGCTTTTGATAATGAGTTGATAATGCAACCAATTAGGTCATTTGTCAATCCTGTTGACAAGTTTTTTTATTTCTTTCGGTCCCTCTCCGTCGTTCTTCTTCCTCTTCTCCCAGGGTCTGTGGCTCTTGATGAAGCTTGTTAATTAAATTAAATGGGGCGATAGCTGAATCTGATGACGGCTCTATTGTTCGCAGGCGAGTGCTTGTACTGCCTCTTGTTAGATATGCCATAGTAATAAGGAAAGCTGCGTATGTTGGGTTCATTCCTATCTGCATCTGCTATCTAATGCTGGGGTTGGCAGCACTTGTGGAGGAGGAGCAGGTATCGCACGTCTTTGGGAATAAGCTCATTGTTGTCACTCAGATTAGTAATTAGAGTTATTAAAATGTTAAGTCCTCAACACCTATCTGATAGAAGCGTTAGTGAAACACAAAGCTCCTGGATATGTCCACAATAGAAGTGTGTGCGTGTGCTCATATCCTGTTAATTAGTTAAAATAATAATATTAGTAAAAATAGAGAAAGAAAATGGTCCAGAGTAAGACACACTCCTGCCAAAGCCCAAAGGTCCCACTAAATTAAATCGACACTCATAGATCCCTGATCTGTTTATTATTATTATCTGGTGAAACTGGAAAAATGTTGAAAAAAAAACCAATATGGTCTGCCCCTACATTTTTTTTTCTCAATGAAATCCCTTCAGTTGTTTTTTTTTTTGTAGGACTTCATTTATTTTTCCTGTTATGAATTAACACATAAAACATGTATTTACTTCATCTCACTTCAAAACAAAATATGTGATATACCCAAACTTTTACCTCCAACACTTAAGTATTCATATATCACAAAGACATAAGACACTGATCTTTTCTCATATACAATAACTTTGCGTGTGAGTCCTCTCAATCTCTCTTTCATTACATTAACCCTCAAAGAGCAAACAAGTAAGCGAGGTTAACGTAATCCCTCATTTATCTGGAGGTAACACAAATATCAGTCAATACTGGGCTCTGAGCGTCCGCCACCTTCTCTCCCCTCCTCCCCTTTTACTTCCCCAAAAATGGCCCACTAAAACGCCCCTCTTTATCATTGTGGTTAGCTGGCTCGCTGCAACCCCTAAAGCTCTTATATAAATAAGATTAGTGTCGCGTTTGAGCGTTGGGGAATAAGAGGTGTAATATCTGATGGTTTTATATGCAGTATTATTGTTATCCCTTCTTAGTCGGCCTGATACTCCTCTCTGTCTCTCTCTCTCTCTGGCTCTCTCTCTTTTTTCTTAGTTCTCAGTTTGTCTCTCTCTCTCTCTCATTTCACGTTTGTTCATTTCCCTGGATCTCTCTCTTTCTCTCTCTCTCTCCCTCTTTATCCAGATTCACAGTATTATGAGGAGCTAAGCTGGAATAAAGCGCCCTAGCATCAAATGTTCATGTTGTTCTCTTCTGACTATCATAATCTCTCCCTCTCTGTCTCTCTTCACATACAGAATCCCTTTCTGTGATTGTACGTATTTCTATATCTCTTTCTGTAGCTCCCTCACTCACACTCCTCCTGATCATTTCTCTGTATTGCCTCCTCTCCTCTCCTCATCATTGGCCGTGTAATCTTGCGCTGTTCTGTTTGTTATCAATTAGGAAGCCTCACTCATACCTAATTGAGGGGCCACGTCCTTCGTGGCAGCTGAATTCGCCACCTCGGCCCTTGTAGCCGATTTAGCTTCTTTTGAGGCCATTTTGTTGTCGGCCATTTTCGCATTTCCTCCTAACTCCTCACCACAGAGGCCAAGCACCACACTATAATTACCCAATCTGTTCCCATTCATACGCCTCAATTTCAGCACCTTACCCTCTCCCCCTCATTCTTTTTACGCCGCCCCCCTTCCTCTGCTTCAGTCTCCTTCTGCTCCCCACCTCTTCTGGAAATCAGCACCCTCCTCTTTTTCCTTTTTTTCCTCTGGGGGTACAAAAGCTGGGTTACAATATGGGGGTATTAAGGCCGGGTGCAGGCTCAGCTGGGGGTTGGCTTTAGCCAGCTGAGGGTTATCCATGGCGAGCCCTGAGTTACGGCACTGATGTTCTGTGATGTCGCTGAGGCGGAAGACTTTCCTTAACACGCTGTACCCTTTGATGGGCCCTCAGGCCCTGCACTCCGCTCGAGGAAACCCTGCGACCCTGAGCAGCCCCTCGTTGGGTGCCAGGATGAGGGTTTGATTCACTTGCAGTCAGTTCAAGAGGTCGAATGTTTGATCGTTTAGTCCGCTTGTTACGACATATAATTTTAATTGTTTCCTCTTTAAATATTTGGCGAAACAATTAGGAGAACATGAACGACCCAATCTGTAGTTCATACTGGTCAGAGATACTGTTTAAATATCCTCTGAGCAGATATAGAGTATTTTTTAGAAGGTGTTTTATTTTATATATGTTTATTGTTGAGACACATGCAGTCTGACGCGCACCAGAAACCCACAACGTTACCACAGTGTCCTAATTCAGTCTATTGTCCAGTGTCAATATTCTTCATACTCATACCCTGTAGGACACATCTTTGGTTTGTCCCTCAGAAACCAAAGATTGAATTTAAAGTTTTCAGGTATTTAATTTGTAGTGATAATTGTGGCCAAGCTGAGGATAAAGAAGAACAGCTGAGTGACGCAGTGTGGTTACTAATGAATAGTACGGCAGCACATTGAGCTTCAGACATCATGTAATGTTATCTCTCTTCGTGGCTGTGCGAGACGCAAACCGAGCGATACAGAGGCTACACGCTGTTTCCAATATTGTCACAGGCTGATATAGTAATATACTCGGCTGGATATGTTTCTCTGTAAAGAGAGAATACCAGCGTTTCTGAAAGGTGAACAGTCTCTCGCCTTCTCTCCCACTTTTGAAATCTGACAGATAACATCCTCCCTGGTTCAAACCCAGAGAGACGAGGGTGCAGGAGGGGGGGGTTACAACCAGGCTGATTTCAAAGTTTTTTGAGGAACCGGCATTTCATCCAACCGGTGCTCTTTCTGATGTTGGGCTTCAAACAACGACTCCATCTTTTTCTCTTTTCGTGTCATTTCATCTATTTCTTCCCTCACCGACAAAACGCCGCCTCCACCCCTCCAAAAAAAAAACCCTATTGTGATCCGAGCTTAGATTCATTTTAGATTAACGTTCACAATTCTTTCTTTCTTGCATTACCTTCAAAGGACCTCCATTATGTCGCCAGTGATAAGGGCGAGGTGGTGCTAGCGGACGTGGCCAAGAGGAAAGCTAATGAAATCGAGGCCCAGCCTGTCACAGGCAACGGTAAGAAAATAATCATAATGTCCAACTGAAAATGTGATAATTCATTTCTTATTTCTCACATTTGAAATGTGAGGTGGGTATTTGATAACCTCAGTAACTCCCCCACTCTCACACAATTCTCTGAAATTGATCTTTACACAATGAGGCCCTGCACAAAATCTGGACTTGTTTTCGAGGAATAATTTTTGTTTGGGTATGAATGTGCATGGTTGCAAACTGAAGGAAAGTGTTAGTGAAGTATAAACACTTGATGTTTCCTCGAGTTGTTTGAGGAAGAAGCGAGGGGAGGAAACCTGGAGAAGGCCCAGTTTTTTGTTGTTACTTCAGGCTGCGCTGCTGCCCTTTGACAAACATTCCCCAAAGCACATACCAGAGGGGATCAAGCAGAGTTCCTCATTACACACACACAATTCCTCACAGAGGCTTCAAGAGCTAACGGGTGAGCAGAAAAAAAATTTGTGAGGGAACTAGATGAACATGTCTGATGAGTCCTTCATTGGTGCTTAAAACACACCAGAAGGCTGAGGTGGTGTGTGTGAGTATGTGTGTGTGACTGTGTGCTCTCGCAGACGACCACATGAGACAAGAGAGGTATTTAACTCCACTGTATAAGGTCAAACCCCTCAGGCGGAGTGTCTTGTGTGTTTGTCAGTGAATGAGAATGAGCATTTGTGTAACTGTGAGGCGTGTTTGCATGTAATTTCTTGTTTTTTTTCTAATGTGATGCGTAGCACGCACACGGCTCCTCATAAGCCTCTTAATTATGTCCTCTATGATTTACCTCCATCACCTGCAGCATGTCCTATCCTTGGACAACTGCAGAGTAGAGGAGGAAGGAGGAAGGGACAGAGGAGAGGAAAAAAGAAAGGAGGAATGACCGAGAAGGATGAATAGAGGGAGGACAAATATGAAGAAAATCAAGGGAAGGACATTGAAATTAAAAGATAAGAGGATAAAACAAATGAATTGGAAAGGGACAGAAGTAGAGGGAAAGAACATTTAAAAAATGAAATAAGAATATGAATGAGTAGAGAAAAAAAGACATGTGAAAAGTTAAGAATGCGTGAAGAAATGCATTAAGAAAGTTTTTGTTCCATTTGTAGGTTTTATCTTTAAATTGGCATTTCAGTCGACATTAAGCATCATTTCCATAAGTCTCATTTTTGGGGCCTCTTTGTTGATTTGACATATTTAAGTATAACATGGGGAAAACACACAGAGAAGAGCCGGTACAGAAACAAACCTGCAGCTGCTTGAGCATTCAATTCTCTGTTTGTATGAACAGATACTATTTCTTTCAAACATCGGAGCATATGCTCTCAAGTAACCTGACATACTGAATTACAACAGTTTAGAAGCAGCCACGGGGTTAGCCTGATGTTTCTATGGGGACACATCATGTCACTAAACTGGCTGATATTTGGTCTGTGAGCACAAACACTGATATTTAAATATGCAAAGAAATACAACCGTTATCCTCACTGTGTTATATTTGTTTTATTGTTAATACAAGGGTAGGAGGGTAACAGTGTGTGTGAGTCACAGGGCACACGTGTACAAACACGTCGAGTTATGCAAACACTGTGTATTTACACACATTTTATTTTCCTTTAAAAATCTCAAATTGTGTTGTTTTTTTTCCTAGATCTGAGATAAAAACCACATCGTTCATGGTCCCGGATTAAACCAGTGCTTCCCACCTCTTTGGCTCGTGACTTTGAGAGGCTGCGGCTCCATGTCACATTTCATAAATGTGTAAACACAACCTGTTCAAGGCAGGAATGTTCCGCCATTATTCGGCCTCGCTGTTCTGTATGAAAGGTATCGACACGGAATGGTGGGGGGTTATTGTTAATCTGCCTTTATGCTGGCAGCAGAGGAAGTCACAGAGCCGAATCGACTTCTGTGTAAAAGGGAGAACCGGAACGGTGGAACAGACGCCGACGCTTGTGTTACATGTCACGCCTCTGATTCCAGAACACCAGCATTTTATCCAAAACCACACATGGGGGCGGCAATATGCTGGCGTGTTCGGTTCAGGATGAAATCTGTGGGGCTGTTGAGCTCAGCTGGCGTCTGAATATTCTGTCCATCTTGTTTGTTTGAACACTGACCATATATTTAGGAACACTTCCCAGTGTAGCCCAGTACAGTTTCAACTATAGAACAGGCCTCACTTTGGGCCTAATTTCCGGTTTCTGTCACACGAAAGAAGTTCCCACCCTGCAGCGACATGAAGCTGTGACCTACACCAACAAATGTCTGTTGAAAGAGTCTGAAGTGTGTTTGTTCTCTGTCAGAGAGTCACACACAGAATGGCCCTTGGACATGCGTGCGATTGTTTAAATATGTCTAGTTGTGTGCACGGCCGGGTGTTGGTGAAGCAGGGCGTGCTGTTTCCTGTGTGAACCAACAACGAAGCTTGTTTGGTTCATGCGGGGTGTCTCCTCCAGTGACCCAACACTCATATCTACAAACAGAGAGAGAGACGAGTGGTTATGTCAATGTAAACACAAACGACGTTCCACATGAGAAACGTCCTCTCACCAGTGAATTGTCACAGCACCAGAGTGTATGGAGAAGTTCTGTTATAAACTAATAATATTGATATGTAATTGATCTTAAACCTTAACAACATGGACCAGGGACCAAAAAAGTAACCATAACATGTTTGCAGTCGGTCCAAACAAGTGGGACAGATACAGGATTTATTTTTGTCTTTGTTTAGGCGTTTTTCCTTCCTTTTCACTGATTTTAAAGAAAAATCATTCAACATAACTCCGAACAGGAATCGGCTCAACCAACCCAACACCCTTGGAGGTGTGTGTATGTGTGTGTAGGCCCCTCTGTGAGGCTTTGCCACCTACAGTTACCCATAACACCATTCACCGCCATGTTCACAATGATTTTGCTCACAGAAGCATAATTCCATCTTGGATCAATAGGTGAAGAGACCAGATACCGGTGGGAGCTGTTCAGGTTCAGGATCCTTCCTGCAAAATGACATTATATATCCCACCAGGTTATTCACCCACGTGTAGGCGGCGGCCGCCACCAACACGTGGGTGTGGTTTTTGACAGAATACACAAACGGCATGTAACGTGTTAATAGATTAAATTCAAAGATGCAGGCTGTATTAATTGCTGTATCCAAAAAAGCAAAGTTTCTCATAAAGTCGTGGTGAATGGGTTTTTATTCAGAGTCTATTTTGTGTGAAGCCATTTTCCTGGTAGAAAATCAACCAAGCAGGAGAGGAACATCCGATCTAGGCCATCGCCACCCATCGGTTTATCTCATTTGACTTTGTGAAAACTGGAGAAATGAGCTGATTTGCATGTGAAAGGAGAAACACTGGAGAACATCTCCTGATATTGTCTGAATGATTTTTCACTTGTTAAAAACAGTCTCAATACCAGATGGAGTGATTCTTCAAAGTGGACGTCTTTTACCAGCGTCAGTTTGGGACTTGGAAGCAGGTTGGGCAGAGCCACCGTGTTTCTATGCACCTCTCCTCATGTTTATGTGCATCCATTGTAAGCGCCGATAAACAGAGATGCTGCCGTGGCTCGTACACACTCACTCTCACACACACAAAAGAGAACACACATTTCAGCTTAGGAATGGTTCCTTTTATAACAGCGCTGGAAATCGCTTGTAGCTGTCTGGCTGACAAGTGTGCTGATTTGGACAGATACGGCATTGTGAGAGGCAGAGTAGCGAACAAGTGCGAGGGAAGGCCTCTTTCTCTTCCTCTCTATCGCCTTTTCTTTTGAGGAGCGTTTTGCCAAGAGGAAAAGCCAAGTTGGTTGCCTGATCGTTCCGTCTCCCCCTCACAAAGGATGATGTGACTGTGGGGCCTTTCAATGGGCAAGGAGACGAGCTTTATCTGAAGATCCACTTCTCCACCTCCTCATGCTCTCTCCCTCTCTCTCTCTCTCCCTCTTTTCTTAGTCGTTATGATAAAAGCCTGTTAGCTCCGCTGTGCGTTGAAGAAACACTGTGTTTGTTTCGGCTCTCGCTCTCAGCTCCGTCGATTGCTCTTCGTCGGTTGACTCATCCTCCATTAGTGTTTGAGTTCTCGGATCACTTCTGAAGCTCGGCTGGAATAACACGTTTGTCAGAAGCAAAATGTCAAGTTAGCAAAAACCTTATTTGTGGATGTTTATAGATGCATCCAGAGATGATGAATTGCAGGACCTAGAGATGTTCTATATGCAACTTTATTTTCACAAATGCAGTTGCATATTCTGTCCGTTGTGCTCGCCACCGTGCCGGCCAGTCGGCCCAGAGGAAGGGAGAATTGATACCTTTATCTCAGAATTTCAAATGTTTGTGTGATTCAGTGTCATAAAGCAATAATTATACCTGGCGCTGCCCCAGGTGGCTTCCTGTTGTGTGTTTTAACTTTATGTAATTTTGTATTTCTTTCTTTGTTTATTTATTTTTTATTGCACAGTATTTATATTTTTTTCATGTACATATTGTTGCTGCTGCTACACCACAATGTTCCAGTTTGTGATAGTGCCTATAATATAGTGCCTATCTATCTGTCTGAAACTTTCATTTTGTTTCTTTGTGTCTGTGCGTTGAAGATCCTCTGCGAAGAAATGACGTGTGTGGTTCCAGCCTTGGTACCAGGCAGACGGAGCGGAACCAAAGTGCAGCAAGACCTTCGTACTCAGGGACACCCACAACACAGTGAGTATTTTGCTGTTGTTGTTAACGCACCTGACTCAGACAATCTCCTGCCGCGTTCTTCACGTGTGAAAATCAAACCCCTGAAAAGGATCAGGGCTCGATTTCCAGAGTTCATGTCTGTTCACGTTGTTACTTATTGTCGTGTGATTTTGTTCACCCAACAAATGAATTAATCAAAAAGAGACAATACAAATTAAAATTACAATGTTTAGCCCAGCTCAGAGTGAATAAGGCCTCCTCCACTGTGGGCCAGAGGATTCAGACCCGATTCATCTTTGTCTGTGTATGAATTGTACGAGAGCGTCTGCGGCCAAATGACCCAGCTACGGCCTGAAAGCCTCCATTCCCTGTGTCACTTCAAATGTCAAAGCCACATCAGTTCTGGCTCTTAAGCGATCCCAGTGGAGAACACGGAGCCACATTTAAAATGAGTCCATTTTTCTCTACGCTTCAGTCTCTGGTGTGCAGAAACCGAACTCGCTGCCTCGGAGTGATTGTTTAATACAGTGGCTGACTTGAATGATGAGTTGAAAGAGTGTGACTAAAAGACGCAGTGAGAGCATCCCTCCCTTTGTCCCTGTCTATCTCTCTCACACACACACAAACGCATACATACAAATATAGTCATCCACGTCTGTGTTGTTGTAGAACGGGTGGCGGTGGTTGTGGTGGGGGGGGGCATTCCTTGTCATACCCCAACTAACATATTGGAGTATTTATATGGGATTTGTGTGCATTAGATAAAAAGCCACTCTTGTTCTTCTCATCTTCATAGGCTTTTCATGGTTGTTTGACTGTAACACTGATGACTCTCTGCACCTCCACCCCTCCGCTCTGCGTCTCTCTAAGCCCCCTCCATCCGTCCCAAATCCCCTCCTATCGGCCAATTTAAACAAGCTGGGTCCAGAGAGAGGGAGAGAGAGAAGAGGGGGGCAAGAGAGAGAGATGCTCTGGCCTAAGCTCTTTTTCAAAAACAGTAAAAGGAACGAGAAGAGGAAAAAAAGAGTGGTAAAGAGGGTTAGGGCGATTTGGCAGCCAAAAGCCTGTTCGTACTACCGCAGGTCTTCCCCTGCACCGCTGAGGGGGGCTAAGAAAGCAGATCCCCAAACCTCCCCAAAGATAATGGCCACAGAGAAAGAGACAAAAGCCGCTGTCTTTTTTATTGCACAATTCATCCCCCCCTTCCTTCAGAACAATTTTTATATTGAACCCCCCCCTCCACCTTTTTTCTCTCCTTTATAATCTGGTCTCCGATGAAGTTTCATTGTTTCTCATGTGAAGCCAATGACAGCTTAGCCGTGATGGAGTAGGGGAGGCATTATAGCGCGGGCGTTCTCCCGTTTGGCTCGCTGAGAAAAGAGCAGAGAAAGAGGGGGAGGCGAGCACAATGGCGGTTTGGGGGCTCCTCGCCGTTTCCCGCATTCCCCCAAATCCGACTCTGCTGCACGGAGAAATGAGAGAGAACGAGACGGGAATCTGGGAAACGTCCCAAGGTTCTTTTGACGGCTGTTGGCCTCTCTCGCTCATCACATACGCGCAGTAAAGAAGAATGGAGGCTATTTTTATTTTTTCTCAGTGAAGGCCGTCATTAATGGGCAGCTAGTTTAGAGTTTAGAGTGACAGAGCCAAGAATTTACATCTGACAATTTAATTATCAGTTTGTTTTGAGCTGGGGGGGTGGGGGTCCAGGTGTGACATCACAGGTGCTGGAGCTCCGAGCAGAAAAACGAACTAACTAAAGAGACGAGTTCTGAATTAAACAAACAAACGAGTTAAAAGAAGCAGGTAAATTATGATTTAAGTATCTGAGAACTTTTTTTGTTTCAGAAGCCCCATCACATTTTCTCTTATTTTGAGTCACAAAATTAAGCTCCAGCGATGGCTTGAGTTGAATCCTGGAGCCGGTTGGTCCACTGTTGCTGAGGAATAGAAACAATGTGTTGCATTTATCTTAGATGAAACTAGATTAAAGATGGTTTCAGACGCATACCTGGTCCTTCTGTGGCTCCTCCACTGCAAAGTCAATATTGTCCTCTGTTGTATTTTAACATTTGGTTTCTTTCCGTTCAGTGTTGA
Source organism: Pseudorhombus dupliciocellatus (assembly GCA_016785235.1). Classification (NCBI taxonomy): domain Eukaryota; kingdom Metazoa; phylum Chordata; class Actinopteri; order Pleuronectiformes; family Paralichthyidae; genus Pseudorhombus; species Pseudorhombus dupliciocellatus. The sequence goes on from JAFBJW010000036.1 coordinate 154,018, forward strand.
TGGACGATTCTGTCCGAGAAGACACCAAGCAGAGAGCGCACGCGTGACTGTGAGTCCAGACGTGTTCAGGACACTGAGACAAACAGGTCTGTTGGTCACTGTCTCTCTCTGTTACATTAAATCACATAATGTCGATTTATGACCTGCAATAATTCTCTAGAGTTAAATTCTCTAAATGTGGCCTGAGTGCTCTTAGTCTCAGACGACTGCGATGACTAACTGGTCATTTAGGAAGAGCATCCATTAAGAAAACATTACTTCTTTCTCCTCTTCCTCCTTCCTTTCCTCCTTCCCACTCCCTCCATTTTAACACTTCCCTTTTTTGGGTTATTAGCAATTGTCTCGCTACCAAATCGCTCTGTCATTTGATAATCTGGCCTGTAGGCTATTGAAGGGAATTTGCATCTGCGTTTTAAATATCTGTATAAGGCATGCTGGGGTTTTAATGTCAATCATAACCTTATTAACGCGGCGCTCAGAGCGAGAGAGGGAGAGAAAGAGAGAGAGAGTGAGTGACAACGGTTTACTCCACTTGTTAAAGCCCGGAAACAGCAACGTGTCTGACCTACTGAGCGAGCATGTAACCTGTTCAGGCATTCTGCTGTGTGTGTTCATGTGTGAGTGTGTCAGTCAGTGTTTTGTGTGTGATTATGCATGTCTAATGTTTGGCTGTTGTACTTTGTTTAATGTGTCACGGCGGGTTTGCCGGAACATCGCCCAACATCTCCTGTCGGCTCATCTGGTTCTGCAGGAAGCACCGACACCGACAGAGACGTGAGTTGATTGACCGAAAATTCATGCGCCGATATGGATGGGATGGAAACAGGGACAGAAATCATATTATGGGTTTATAAGTAAAAGTCACAGCAGTTAACTTCATGAACTTTATGATAAATAGCCTCATAAATAATAAGAAAGCACAAACAGATGTATAGAGCTTGAAGTAAGAAAAAAGTAGTTTCCCACAGTAGTAAATTAGCATGTATTGTATTATGTAAAGTAAATAATGAATAATCAATAGAACTACCAGCCTCTCACTCATCACAGTGAGAGAAGGAGTGTCTGAACACATCAAGGGAACAGTTTGAAGTTTTGTGATTAAAAAGGAAATAAAAAGGATCAATAAAACACACAAGCTGTTGACTGCGTGCTGTAAAACTGTCTTTGTATTTCCTGTACGAGCTGCTAGCATTTGTAAAACACAACTTTTCCATGTCTCATGTCTCTCAGGACGAAGATGACCCCGGGACGCTTCACGTGGTCCATTTAGGAGTGGTGTGAAAAGAGAGATAGACCATTAAAGAGGTACTTTACTCAACTCAGGCGGAGAGTGAAGAGACACCTCCTCAATCACAGACTCTTTTTGTATTTATATTTTTATAAGCAAGCTATTTTCTCACTAATGTGTGGGGATATTCTACACACACCTATAAATGATCAACATGGAATATTACACACGATATCTTTTATTTATCGACACTTGAAACCAGTCAGTGCTCAACCAGAAGCGTTTATTTTTCTCGGAGCTAAAATTTCCGCCCAGTCAAAAACATTGAATGGAAGGAGGTCATTTTCTGTTTTAGTGAAAAAGAAATCTATTCTACCGATTTCCTCCATTTAAAAATGTGACAAAAAATGTTTGAAACCTTGTCATTAATCAGTCTGAAAAATAAAGACTTCTATTATACTTCCATCACCACTGATATTGAACGTTCCAGGCTGCCTGTGTGTGTGTGTGTGTGTGTGTGTTGGCCGAGATTACGGGCCACAGTTTTATTCATGAATAGGAGCCAACCAGGGACTTTAAAGCATCGCGCGGAGCCTGTTTCCTGAACAGCAGCCATAGCCGTGTCAGAGCTGTCGACGCGCTGCGCTCACCGACTAATCTGACAGCGCCGCGCGAGCCCTAATCCCTCACTGTATCGTAATCTATTTACTTTGCATTCTAAGAGGATTTCCACCAAAAAATATACAAGAAGCGATGTTGGAAATGGACAGAAGATCAGCGAGGATGCTTTTCTGCTCCTTTTTTTGTTTTGTTTGCTTTTAAAAAAAAAATCATTGTATGTTTTTTGGGGAATCAATCTCCTGCGAGAGGGACGGGTGAAAGGAATTACATTTCTGACTGATACTAATACTTCTCTTATGTAAACATCAAAATGTTATATTTCCCCTTCCGATGATACAGTCACTGTGCAGAGGCCGCTGCAGATAAGTGGCATCTGTCGCTGCCTTTAGTGCATCTCTTGACACGTTTTTAATTTACAAACCAAGGCTGCATTATCTCCCGATTGTTTGATTTGACAGCTCGAATAAAAGCTGCAAAATTGCTTAACAGGCGAGCACGAGTTCCTCCCATCTCTCTGATGGCCTACACACAGCAGCCTTTTTTCCACCAACAGTGAAATCTCCTCTTTCGTAATGCTCAAAACAAAGTACGAGACCAAATGCTCTCCTCAGTTACCCTTTAAGCAATTATGTCAGCTTTGTGGAATCATAAATACTTATGCTTCATTTAAATTGTGCCCAGCAGCTTTATTGTAAAACAACCGCCTGGCGCTTAAATCTCCGCCGTCCGAGATGACTCTCAGAGATCGGCTTATTAGTGGTATTAACATATTGCGCAGCGTGCTGGAGCTGTGAAATGGCCTTGTTAACATTTGGAAATGAATCAAGCCCCCAGCACTTGCTATTATCCAGGTTATCTGTTGTTTTTGTATTTCCCCCTCCGTGCAACAGCTGTTTCTGCAAAGGCCTGATCCCGTCTAATGATGCTGGATCTCTGATTGGACTGATAATGTTTCGCCTCAGGGGCCTGCTCTGTCTCTCTGGTTTGTTTGACTCGTCCCGTGCCTGAAACATGGACGCTGGTCTGTGTCGGGACCATTACACACGACATTACTGTGAAAGTTTCTCTTAGTTTGTCCATGAATGAGATGAACTTTACGATGCGTCAAACTATTGTTCCACCCAGAAAAGCCATTAATTAAAGATGTCTGTGGTTGGCCTCTAGGAGAAGAATCATTATATTTCTACAGTCTGATTCAAACAAACCGTTCTGCCTCCGATTGAGGTCAGAGTGAAGCACGAGGACTCTGATTAGATCAATGTTTTATTAGGTCAAATCGTTTTTAACCGGTTACTCTGCACAGGTAACAGGCACAGATTCAAGTTGACAGAAAAGTTGTTAGTTTATAACAACGGTATCACAACATGGATGAGGACAGGAATGGAAAATGCAAAGAGGTTTTTATGAAGCGAGAGGTTCTGTTTGATGGAGGCCGCAGCCTTGTTGTCACTTTTAGTAGAAGTATCAGATTCATTTTGTGTAGATTTACTCAGGCCTGCAGTCAGATGTCCTCCGAGAGTGTCATTATCTTTGTTATTGGAGTCTAATAGAGGGAGTTAATCTGTCTAGAGACTAATTATCTGCACTAAAACCCTGTGAACATGTCTGTCTTTATATTCTTTTTTACAGGTGACGGAAAGATTTGTTTTTTGTGTTTGTTTCTGTGTAGTTTTACAAAACATGTGTTTGTTTCCTCTGTCTCCTGCTCAGGTCCAGTTAAGGGAAGACTGACACAGTTCTGATAAAGTTCTAATCTTTAAATATTCAGTGACGTCTGTGTGAACCAAATCCTCTTCTTCAGAGCTAGTTTTAATAACGTACCAATCCCACCACTTTACTTGCTGCTCAGTCACCTTCTCAGCTGTAAAAGGTCTTCAGTGCAGCAGCCGCGCTAAACGTGCTCTTGAACGCTTCACATCCTCTCGTCAGCAGACAGACGCTGCCGTTGCCCCCCCCGGCTCTGCACCTGAAGAGAAATTTGTCTCTGAGGAACAAACTGAATGGAAAAAGGAAATGTGGCCAACGAGTTAGACGGCAAGTCTGTTGACATACGGAGACGACGTCAACTGTGGGAAACTCTAAAGCCTGCAGGTCAACAAGTCTCCATTAAGCTTTCCCAGGTCTGAAGGGCTGCAGGGAAAAGACAAGTCGTGACTTGGGGACGAGGAGCTGCTGCATCGTTTTCAGATGAGATAGTGCGAAGCCTCTTCAAACAGCCCTCCGCTCGGTGCCTTATCACTGCTGGTTTCCAAGGGAGGGCATGGGGAAGTTTGCAGAAAGGCAAAAATGTAAAACCAGGAAGTTGAACATGAGTCTGAACTGTTGCTGAGACCAGTCCAGTCATGTGTGAGTCACCAGCAGAGGAACGGAGGGAAGTGTTTGCCGGCTCCCCTCGACTAAAGCTGGGCTCATATTGCAAGAGTTTTTAAATCCTGACTGATTCTCAAATCGTGTTGCATCAGGCAGGAGAGGACAAATCCTCACAGACGTTCTTCTCTCATGTCAGACGAGCACCTCGCTTCTCTGACGTCATTTCATGAGGAAGCACAACAGACAACATCGTTTGCCTATTTCTGATATTACTGACATAAACCAGCTAGTTTTCCACCGAGCTCTTCTCTTCGGCCATAAAGCTGATGTATCTAAGTGTCGGCACATGCCATTGATCATTTCCTCCAACTCCGCTGCTCTGGAACAGTATCTGCTTTCAACTCATCAAACACCAAACTCTGTCTTTGACTTTTCTTCTGTTTCCAGGATGAGAAAGAACGAAACATGTTTGCAATAGAAGTTGGAAGGTTTGAGAACCGATCATCTGGGCTGAGCGTTGGTTCTCCTGTGATTCTCAGAGGCTCCCGTCCTTCTGTTCTGAGCTGCAGCAGAGTTTGATGGAAATATGTGGACCATATATCCCCGAAGCATCAACCCTCTGGGAATCCCTGCTCAAAGAAGTCTGCAAAGCATCCATAAAATGTGCTGAGGTGTTTTAGTGCTTTAGTTTGATAAGTTCCTGAAGAAAGAGAAACGTCAAGGTCCTGTTTCCTCAGGTAAACCTACAGCGTCCAAACCCAGCAGGGGATTTCATGAATGCTCTCTGGGCCCGATGTCACAGGGACGACTAAGCTGCTCGCTCTCTGCCCGCCCGACTGGGTCGTCCGTCTGGACTCAACTGTGAAATCCCCTGACAGAAGCCGATGTTGCCTCTCACCTTCTTTGAGTTTGGATGGCGGACTCGAGAGGTCGTTGGTGGCAGCTTTCAGTGGTTTTTTTGAGCCGTTCGTTTTTTTTTGTTCGTGTCAGAGCTGGAAACATTTCAGGAAACGCCAGCGCAGCTCGGACAGTTTCACGTGTCCAAACTTAACAAGATGCACAAATAAAAAGGGAAAAGAAAACAAAGGCCTTTCCTGACAAAGCGGAGAAACCAGAGACGGCGGCCTGGACTACACCCACGTCTGTACAGTTGACCCCAGATTAACCTCCCAGGTAAATTTAATCCTCCTGTGTATCACCTCTCACTCCTCGTACCGGCCTATAAACACACTGGGATGCCAAGGTCTGGTGACAGCTGACAGCCAATGAAAGACAAGTGTGTGTGTGTGTTTTCTGTCCTGCATGGAATTGAAAGACAAAAAAAAAAGCGTCCCAGCATGCAGGCTGCTATCAGCGCATCTCCTGGTCCCTGCGCATCATTTTCTGTCACACACACTCTGTCGAGGCCTTTCTCACAAACCAAACACTGGAGGATCAGTCCGCCGCCTCGCGCCCTCTTTATCTCTCTTGTTTTCTCTCTCCCCCAGATACGATCACAGCCGCTCATGCAAAAAACGGTCCAGTGCGGTTCCAGTTCACTTCCTGGACAAGTGTGAAGGAAATGTCAGTTTCCAGTCCACCCACATTCAGACGCCTCCACCGGAGCAGGCGAGAGGCCGAAAGGTCAATGGCTGACAACAGGCGGCGTGGTGCAATCGATCGTCCTATTGAACCGAGTATGGAGGTGTCAGGCCCTGAGCTCAGGTTCAACCACACACACACACACACACGCACACACACGATTAAAGTAACAAGTTGGTAAAATTTCATTTCATATTTATATAGATGGAGAATCGGCTGTCTTCTTTGGATTTTTAAATGATCAAGTCCTTCTCAGAGTTTTATATTTATGATATATTTTAATCGGTAATGTTTCAGTCAAAGAAATTATCAGGTGTCGTTTTTAAATCAAATTCAATGGTAATTGAAGATTTTTCAGTTTTGGTTCCGACTCACTTTGTTTAAAAAGTATTTAAGTGTGTCCTGTCCACTGTCCTAAAGAAACAGATAAAGTTTTAGTTTTTTGCTTTAAGTTCAAAAGAATTGAATGAAGACTGAACTAAATTGACCAACCTGGATCTATTTTTAAATGATGAAGCGATAAAAGCCATGTCTCTACATCGCTCCTAGTTTTATAATCATTTCCATCTGGGCCGTCAGTTATTTATTATGTCTGCACAGCAGGTTCAAGCGTTTAACTTCAGAGATCATTTAAAGGTCAGTCAGAGTCTAAGTCTGTTTTCAAACATTTAATTATAGTTCTGATAGAAGTACATTTAACTAATGTCATAATATACAGTAATTTAACTACATTCATAAAACTTTTATCAAAGCACATAATTCTATTGAAAACACTTTCTTCCCGTCGTTAATTTTATTTGATTTTCTATTTCTAAACATGTGAATTAATGCAGGAATTTAAGAGTTTGTTTGTGTTTGAATTTAATTTAACCTTTAACATTTATTTTCTGCATGTACATGTATTATATTTGACTGCATGTTACTTGTTACTTGGGGCAATTATGCTTAATTAGCTTAATGATGAATCTTAAGAATAATAAATAAATAGAAATAATTATTAAGTTAAACTCCAACATAAAGGGGGAAACCTTGGAGACTAAAATAGGAAAAAAAATGAAATTATCCTCAGATGAAACTGGCACTTTTTGTAGATTTGCATCAAATGACTCGAGCTGCAAAAACATTTCAATATTCTGACTTTAGATATAAAATATTTGCTCCTGAAATATCTGCAGGGAACAATGAGATCTTCTCTCTCATGTTCAGGCCTCTCACCCCTGACTTTTGTCCAAATATCGTCAGATGCAGGACATTTCACCGGGATGAGAATCTGTCATTCTCTGCCCGTGTTTGTTCGTTTCCTTTGCGGCGTGTGACGCTGCAGCCTCGCGTAAAAAAAAAAAATAAATCTGCTCTCCTCCTCCGCCTGGTCTTTCTGCGGGTGTTTGAAGGTGACCACCTCCCTCTCTCGCTCCCTTTCTCCCCCCTCCATCCCTCTCCCACTCTCCTCCTTAAACAATCCCGGAAGATTTGGTCGCAGCAGCAAATGTTTGTTTGATGCAAATCCGAACAAATCCGCCGCTGTCGGTGGACACTCGCTGCGCTGTTTGTGCGTCTTGGCGCAAACATGTTTAATGTCCCGGTCTGTGGATATTTATTCAGCTGCTGTCAGACCCATTTACATAAAGACCGAGCGAGAGAGAGGGGGGGGGGGGAGGCTGCAGCTGAAACACGGTATCGATCAGGCCTGTGATATATCGAGAGATTATCGATGGATTTCTTCAGGACAAAGATCTCAAACATTCGATGATTTCATGAAGACGATTTTAGAGGAGAAACTTCAGCTGAACTACGAACTATTCGATCGTTCACATATTTTCATTTTCACGCCTGAGAAAACCGTATTTATAATATTTACCGGCGATGACTTAACTGATTCCACATTAGATCCGTATCGCTAAAATGTGGAGAAACTGAACATCAGCGTTTTGAAGTCAAGTGAAAATAGAACTCGGCAAAAATGAATCGAAACAGTTTTTTTTTTTTTCCCTCAAGAAAACTGTAAAAATTATTCGGTACAAATCATCAGATAAATACAGATATTCTTCAGTTACAGAAATATAAATTAAAAAAAAAAAATCTGTGGACCTTGATAAGAAGTAATGGAAACAGATTTATTCGTAGGATGATAATATGTTTGGTCTTTTGAATGCGGGTCAGTATTAGCGTTTACCCTTGTAGTGCGGCCTTCAGTGTGCACGCACAGACACAACCTTGCCAGAGAACTGACGCAATATCACCTCCCTCTTCTCTTCTTTAATGCTTCATGTTTATGCCTGCGAGCTTTAACACACACTCCCTCTCTCCCCTCTCCCTCTCTCTCTCTCTCTCACACACACACACACACTCTGACCCGCTAACCTGGCCCCACCTACGTAATTACTGCATCAGAGGCGCTGAAATTCCTGCAGGTTATTTTGGAGAAACCAACTCAGGGCGCAGGAGTAATTATCGCACCATTACAGCGCTGCATTCAATTACGCCTCGATCAAATGTCTCCCGGCTCAGTGTTTAGGGCTTTTTAGCATCGCGGTTTAAAAAAGACACAGCGTGTCCCTGCAGCGAGGAGCAGAGATGTTCGTGTTTCCATTTAAACACAGGGAGGATTAAACCGGCGCCTCGAAAATGGAAATCCAGGCCTACACGCGTTCACGGCGGCTTGTATTAATTATGCACTAATCTGCATTTACCCCCGTTATAATTAAGAAAACAAGCCTTTAAATAAACGTGTGACTAGTTGAAATGAGAGAAGACAGGAGGTGTGAGGGGTTGGTAATTCTGTGGTGCGTCTAAAGGGAGAGAGAGGGAGGGAAAGAAAGAGAGGGGGGGGGCTGTTGGGAGATCCAGCAGAGACAGAATGAATTGTGGGAAAATAAAATAAATATGACTTAACGGATCTTTATTGGATGAACATGTATGTAAGGGTGGTCGCCTCAAAGATACATTCAACATCTCACTGTCATGTTGGAGTTTTATAAATCCACATTCCCTCTGCAACAAAAAAAATAGTTTGAAAAAGAAAAATGCTTTGACTCCAAGTAATCAAGCCAAGTGCTGCGGTTCAAACATCACGACAGTGCCCGAGAGGAGCTCTGGGGACGTGGAGGCTCGATTCATAATCAGCAGAGTTAGAACATCCGGAGAAAACTAAATGTGACCTGGACCGGAGCCCAGAGCAGGTCTGCATCTTCCTACGACATTTCAAAAAGCCCAAACGATGAATATAAAAACTGAACTGTATGGCCAATTTGTTCTCTTTGGAATATTTGGAAAGATTTACATACACTTTTTTTCTTTTTTTTCTCCCAAAGTGGTAATAAACAATTTAAAATCCAGAAAAAACACCAACTAAACATGGTCACTGTAACTGACCCAAATACATATTTACAGATTTCAGCTCCTCAACGCAGCTGACTAAAAATCTCTGTCGTCCTAAAATAACAAATTTTTCCAGAAATAAAAACTGTACAGGGTTCGATTGGGTCAGAGGTCACGAGGGCGGAGCAGGATCCAGGTCCTGCAGCAGAGGGGGGGAGTATCCAGAGAGCTGGTGGTCGGAGGAGTTTGGTTGAAATGACTTTTTCTTTTTTTTAATGTGTTTGGAAAAACAGTTTACACTCATCCATGAGGAGGAGGAGGAGAGAGGGGGGGTCTTAAAACCAGTCAGGAAACTGCTCCTGGAGTTTCCCCTTCACAGACTGGAGGGACGCTGCGCTTCTTTTTTTGTTATTTTTCATTTTTTAAAAGACGCGGAGGACGAGAGGGAGGAGAACAGAAAAAACAAAGTCCGGTTTGCTGGAGCGTTCCTGCTGCCATCTTGTCGTCTGACGGTTCATAAACTCTTTTTGTCTTTTTTTTTTTTTAAAAAAAAGGAGCAGTTTGCTGAATCTGGAGCGTCAAAGAGGGGAGCAGGCGAGCAGGGAGGGGGAGAGGAAGGAGGAAAAACAAGATCACAAGACTTGGAACCTCCAGGAGGCCTGGTCTTTGTAGTCCAAGCAGTCTGTGGCGTTAAAGTTGAGCTTCCACGAGGAGGCTGCAGTCTGCTCTTTGTAATCCAGGCAGTCGGATGAGTTGAAGGCCAGGCCGGAGCCGCCGTAGGCCTGGTGGTGATGGTGGTGGTGGTGGTGGCCCGACGACTGGCTGATGTGGTGGTGCGGGTGGCCCGACATGGAGGAGGCCGTCATGGGGCTGAGCTGGTGGGGGTGGTGGTGAGAGTGCATGGGAGCCAGGTAGGATCCGCAGTCCACGCCGCTGAAGTAAGAGCTGGACGGGGCGGGGTAGCCCTGGCCGTAGCCCGGCGTCTGGTTGTAGGACATGGGGTAGGAGGTGGCGGCGGCGGCCGAGCCCGACATGGAGCGCTGCATGCAGGAGGCGTTGGACGGCGGTCCGGGCTCGGGGAGCGGGGCCACGGCCGGAGCAGGAGCGTTTCCAGGGGAGATGGCGGGGCTCCAGATGGAGGAGACGGTGCTGATGGAGGTAGAGGTGCTGCTGAGCGCCACCGGGCCTGTGTGATTGGTGGTGGAGGACGAGGACGAGGACGAGCCCGTGCTGGACACGGCCGGAGGCGTGAACTGGCCGCTGCTCTCGGAGCCGGTGCTCTCCCGGGCCGGGGACGACTTCTTCTTGGGCGGCCTGGCTTTGGCACTGCTGCCACTCTGCTGCTGCTGGCGACACTTGGCCCTCCGGTTCTTGAACCACACCTACAACACAGGACGCCAGCCAGGGGTTAGCAACCGTTCACGCCAAAGGAAAAAACTCCCAGGGCACGCTGGGATACATTATGGAGGAAGATTGGGGGTTATTAGGCGGCGAGGTTCATTTCCACTGCGGCCCCTTGGCTCGGACCGGCCAGGAGTCTCATTTCATACCTGGTAGACGGCTCTAAGATAACAGGCTATTGGGTTTCACCACACACTGAGGAAACTCTAGAGCACCGGGAGGGTCGGATCATGTAGAGCGTTTTGTTTCACACACACATTCTGAGAATAACTCAGAGGCCGGCCCTGGTTTCCCCTCTAAAGCCTTTCAAAGAGCAGTATTTGTTCGACGCTGTCCGACAGCACCGAGGGGTTCTGTGGATTTACAGGCCGAGTCCGACACCGTGTCAAATAATATTCACACAGGTCTGGAAATAAACTGCTTCAATCTGAGATAAGGTCCAGTTTACATGTGGACAACAGTCGGTTCTGCTGCGACGACCTCAGACCAACAAAGTGTGAGTCCAGACTGAGACTCAGCCTTAAAACTAAAGTGCATTCAAAGTGATCTGCTGATCCTAATTATTATTATTAATAATATTATTATTACTACTATAGAGAATTGAAACACTGGATCAATCTTTAGATTTCACTTAAAATTTTACATTTTTTAAATATTTGGTACTAAATTATATTTGAAATAAACATGCATCTAAACACTGACGTCAGCAAAGGTCACTTTGATTTAATGAATCAAAGGATTTTTAATTAAAATAAATCATTAGGTAAAGATGGTGACAGAGTGTTGAGTGTTAAGCGTGAATTTGGTACTTTCAGTTATTTAATAATTACTTAGAACATTTCCGCTGTTTAAAAAAAACTCCTCAGATAAAAACTATTTCAGCTTCATGAACTTTCTGACATTTTATGTTTATTATGGTTTCGATCAATTCTAGGAATAGAATAAATCACCTGCACTCTGGACTCCGGCAGGTTGATCTTCAGCGCCACCTCCTCCCTCATGAAGATGTCCGGGTACCGGGTCTTAGCGAATAAAGCCTCCAGGACGTCGAGCTGCGAGCGGGTGAAGGTGGTTCGCTCCCGCCGCTGCTTCCTGGGCGTCGCTGCGGGGAGGAGAACACCAGAGGACCGTCATTAGACCCGAATGAACCCTGAAGTAAACTGTGCAAGCTGCCGAAGTAAAGGGCGTTTCTTTAAATCTGGCCAAATGTTTGCATCTCATTTAGTTTTCTTCCTACTTTTCCCTCATCAAAATGTTTTTTTTTTTTTTTTTTTTCCTCATCATTCAAACGAACAAGTCAAAGAAAAGTTTTGCTCTTGAATTTTTTTCGTGGATCTGAACTCGAGGAAGAAAATGAAACCTCTGTCGCGGTCTTACTATTATTCTAACAGTGACGCGTATTATTATTGTAATTACTATAATTATTATTTTAAAATGCACATCAAAGGTCGGAGGTTGTGTGTGAACTGAACAATTAACACACACACACACACGTTTATTGCTCTAACCCTTTCTTTAACATACTTTTTCTACAGAACCTTGTAAAGGCGATTTTAATTCGAATCCTCTTCATCAGCCATTATTATTATTATTATCATTATTATGACTAGATAGTTTTCTGGCTTCTCCTCGGTGGCTGGAGCTGGAGCGTTCATCCTTAGTGTGAGTGTGTGTGTGCGTGCGTGGGACTCGCTCGGACCTGGGTAGCCCACTGACGGGTGCAGCAGGTCCATGGCGGCGCCGCTGAGCCCCAGGCCGTTGACGCCGTACGGGGGCTGTTTGAGGTAGGACATCATGCTACAGGCGGTCACTGCTCCGCCCAGCTCCGGCCACTGGTTCGGTTTCCCCCGATGCTGCAGCTTGACGGGACAGGGGACCGATCCAAGGACACTGCACCAGGACGGGGGACAGAGGACAAGAGAGAGGGGGGGGGGGGGGGGGGGGGGCGGGGGGGGGGGGGGGGGGGGGGGGGGGTGTCACACGCGCGCGAAGACAAAATCCATACAACTTACAAATAAAAACACATATTCCTGAGTAAAAAGGAAAATAACACATTGTGTTTACATTCGCTTCTCAGTGTTCCGAAAAGAGTCAAAGCTTCAAACTGGGAATTATAAATGATTCAGCTGAATGAAGAAGTTAAAGCAGTTTTCAGATCTCGTCACAAACAGGAAGTTAAACTGGTGAAAAGAGTTGGATTCTGTTTTTCGTTCTGTCTTTAAACATGGTCTCTGTAACTGACCCAAATACATATTTACACATTTCAGCTCCTCAACGCTGCTGACTCAAAATCTGATTATTTTTTTTTTAAGAAATAAAAAAATCTGATGAAAGCGACGCAGGTTATAGATAAATATACACACGTTCATTTCATTCCTCCGATCACATGATCTATACATTTATTCATTATTATTGTTTACTGAACCATTTCCAAGCTGCTGAACTCACACACTTCAGAATATTAAAGAAGGATATTCACTGTGGCTTCTACAGATAAAATAACTGGAGGTCGATCACTGAAATAAACTCAGTAAAATTAATTAAACACGTTTGCATTTTCTTTTACACGTTAACACACTCAAAGCCAAAAGTTAAATTAATGTCAGAGGCGTTTTACATTTTAAATATGTACATGTATTGACCTTTACTTCCATTCAAGACGAGGGAGTTTCTTGTTGCAATAACACAAGTTTATCTGAGTAAAATAAATAAACGTGTGTGTGTGTGTGTGTGTGGAGGTGGTGTATTTACACACACCCACAGACTAATACAATTAATAAAACGATTTAGGACGAGGTTTGATCATAAAAATCTCAGCTTCTGTTTCCCGTCAAACTTTGGTTTCTCAGACTTATAGTTTCCTCAGATTGATGAGAACTGAATTAAACTAAACCAACAACTTCACCTTTTTATTAACTCTATGTCAAATCTGGGAAATATCTGAGGTGTCACTTTTAAGTATTTTCTAAATGGGTTTAATGTAATTGTTTTAGAAATTATTTATTTTATTTTGAAGCTGGAGTAAAAAAATATATATATATATCCAAACTTCATTTCAAAGCAGAACGTAGATTATTTCCTAACTGGTCTATTTTTAACAGATTCAAATTAAATATGAGTCAAACATGATTTTTTTTAAATCATAACAAGTATCCTTTCCATTCCACGGATTTGAAACCGCAGCCTTTAGATAAATAACTTCAACTGGAAAATAATTCCAGATTTCAAACACATTTCACTGAAACTGAACGACCCATGGATGGTGTCGTCCAACACACTCTGAGGCCTGAGGCATTTCAAATCTACAGGCTGGATTTCGCTGCTCGAGCTCCTCAGGAGGCTCCGGTGTGTGAATGAAATGAGAGGAACCGGACCAACGTGTATCGGGCGGCTCGTCCTGCGCCTCCGCGGCGCTGACAGGCCGCACGCACGCACGCCGGGCTCTCGGTGCAAATGAACTCAATTAGAATTTAGATGAGACCTCCGGGGACCGCGAGGAGCGCGAGGAGCCTCTTATCTGCCAAATAAATTAACAAAAAAAACCCCAAACACGCCTCTCCAATTACCCGGTGCGCTGCGCCACTCAGCCCGCAAACTGCGAGGGGAGCAGAGGAGGAGGTGAAGTCAGCCCCGGCTCCTGCACCAGGAGGAGTCACTGGTTTATTCTGGAAAAGTTGAGTTCACTTCCATCTGCGCACGCGGGACGGCTCTAACTCGGATTTGGCGAAATGCGTAAGCGGAGTAAAGTTTGCCCACAGCTTCAACTTCAGAGGGAGAGAAGGAGGAAGGAGTCGTTACCTTGTTGTTTCTCCTCTTCCTCTGGTGCCGCAGCTCCCGGGGCAGCAGAGTAAAATCCAGCGGCAGGAGCAGCCTCTCAACAACAAACCGCAGAGTTCGCGCCGAGCCGCATCACGCAGGAGTCACGCACACTCACGCTCTCACACGCGGGGCAGGGCTGCGGGTTCACGGGCGTCGCCGCTCCCTCGCTGCGGTTGCGGGAGTTGTTTTGGGGGGTTTTTTTGCGGCCGGGTAAATCAAACTCATTTGCTGTCGGGGGCTCGTCGCCGCGCGTCTGTCAGAGAGTTCAGGTGATTTCTGAGACGGATGGAGATTGATCACCTTCTCTCCGCCCCGCGCCTCTAAGAGCGGAGGACACCTGCAGATCCGCCTCCCGCAGCCAATGGCCGCGCGTCCCCGGCCTGACGGACGGCGCGGGCGTCCTATGAGCGCAGAGAACCTCCTCCTCCTCCTCCTCCTCCTCCTCCTCCTCCTCCCCCTCCACCCTCCTCCTCCTCCCCACTCCACCCTCCTCCTCCTGCAGGTCCCGGTCCCGAGACTGGCCGAGCTGCCTAAAATGACGGGAATGTTCCAGAGGCCTGCAGCAGCAGCACGGACACGCACGGGTTCGGTGCCAAAGCGCGTAAAAGCAGAAACAATAAAAGTCGAGATAGTTCCCATCGCTTCTCCGGAGGAGGTCACATCTGTGTTTGTTCGCGTGGAGCTGAGGAGAAGAGGAGGTGCTGCCTCTAACTGGTTCTGATGGAACATTATTGCACCTTCTGATTTTCTGCCAAATCCTCAAAGTTTTAACAATCACATAAATATTAAAAACCTTTTTTAAAAAAAAAAAAAAAAAAAAAAAGTCTGAGGCTTTAAAAAAAAAAATCACAATTCGCTGGTTCCAGGGAATAAAACCCAAGATTCGGGAGGTTTCGTGAAACAGAAAATATTTTGCGGTTTTAAAAACAATTTGCTTCAGCTGTTGAGTTTATAAATCAGATTTAAACACATCAGGCCTCACGCGCCTTTCCATTTTAACCCAGTGTTTCAGAATTATTTCCAAAAAGTGAAATGAGGAATAAAAAAAAAAAAAAAAAAGAAAATTTAAATGTATTCATTTTGATTTTATTGTGATACACCCCCCCCCACCCACACTCTCTCTCCCCCCTCTCTCTCACTACACACACGCGCGCGCACACACGCACGCACGGGCCTCATGAATATTAATGAGCTCTAATCCCCATTTAGAATTACATTTGAGGATGGTTGACGTAAAGTTTAATAGGGAAAGACCTCCAACTCACTGCGGAGGAAAAGAAGAAGAAGCTGCGGAGCCTCAAACCCGACACACGCACATTTCTTCTGTTTTCAGTTTCTGTGGGTCTGATGCAGAAGTGCGTTCGACTAAAAAAAAAAAACTTGTGAGGATGAGGCCTGAGCTGAAAGAGAGCTAATGTTCACAGAGAGGATGGAACTGATGAGTGTGTGTGTGTGTGTGTGTGTGTGTGTTGGACTCTGCCAGAGAAACTTGCGCCTCGGTGATGTTGGAGGGTGACTGGAGGCCTGAGTGAAGCTGTTTGTGGAGGAAGCTGGACAGATAAATAGGCACAGTGATCAGAGGAGGTGCAGGAGGAGGTGGTGGAGGAGGTGACGCGTCCCTCAGGGTTTTTTTTTTTCGTGAACTGATCTCCTTGTGTTTCCAGGCTGCTGAGGTCAGACACTTTTACGCACCTTTTTATTTCCAGCACCTCAGATGTCTGAGCAGTCAGAGGGCCCGTGGA
Organism: Pseudorhombus dupliciocellatus; assembly: GCA_016785235.1. Taxonomy (NCBI): domain Eukaryota; kingdom Metazoa; phylum Chordata; class Actinopteri; order Pleuronectiformes; family Paralichthyidae; genus Pseudorhombus; species Pseudorhombus dupliciocellatus. The sequence goes on from JAFBJW010000036.1 coordinate 170,038, forward strand.
GGGACCCCCCCCCCTCACACACACACACACACACACGCGGTGTTCGTTAAATTATGCAAAAGGCCATTCAACAAATATGGCCCTCACAACACAAAGACTGGGCTGATTGTGACATGTCCCCACATTTCTTGTTGTCTCCCTCCCCTCCTCTCTCGCCGTGAGATAAACCCCTGAACAAGTATCAAGTTATCAAGTTGCACCAACCTTTTGTAATAAGAGTATTTTGTCTAATCCCAAATTGCAGTTGAATTTTCTTAATGCTGAGCTGGTAAAGCCTGGGATTAGGCGGCGAGGAGAGGAGGGGGAAAAGTTGTGTCCCCTCCGCCGGCACGATTGGAAGCGGGGATCTGCGGGGATGTTGTCGGTGCTTATTAAAACCGTGATGCACGAGACACAGGAGCTGGAGGAGCCCCGGCGCTTGCACGCGGACTCCCGGGCTCCCTCAGGGGCCGCGGGGTGAGGGCTGCGCCGGGGAGAAGGAGGTGAAGGAGGCCGAGCTGAGCACCTGTGAGGTGCAGACAGGAGATAATCCAGTGAGCTGCAGGAGCCGCAGCCGCTCGGCAGCACCGACGCGTCCTCCTCACGCACGGCTCCGGCCACCGGGAACACAGAGGGTGGCTCCGCGTGCTCGTCACTGAGGTAAGACACCGAGTCTCCCTTTTTATTGTTTCACACCCGCGCAGGAATAAAAATGTGTTTCATGTGATTCACGCACAGATTCATTCCCCGGGAATCTGAGAACTTCTGTCAGACTCAGGAATTACACTTGAGATTTATTCACAAACAGAATCAAATCAAATGGGATTTACAGCGAAGTGGAAACAATTGGGCTATTTGCATAAATACGGTTAACGTGTCAGGTTATTTATATTATTTATTACAAACACACACGCACACAGTCTCCAGGTCTCAGCCTCTGTCACGCGGAGTAAAACAAAGCGCCTCGGGGGGACGCACCGTGCGTAAAAGTGCGCGTCAGTGTCGGCCCCAAGCAGAGAAGAGACGAGTCCGCAAATTAATGGGAATGTATTGGAAAGGCCGAGGAGGACGTCCGCTGTCACAACCGATTTCCCGGCGTTAATCGGGGACGAGGGGAGGGAGGGGGGGGGGGGCGGTTCACGCGCAGTTTCATCACTTGTTTTATTCCGTAAATTAATCCGGTCACTGTGCGCCGCGTGGCTCTGAAGCGAGAGTTTGAACGAAGGGGGGGGGGGCGGTTCACGCGCAGTTTCATCACTTGTTTTATTCCGTAAATTAATCCGGTCACTGTGCGCCGCGTGGCTCTGAAGCGAGAGTTTGAACGAAGTGGTAGAATTATTATTTTCTCGGACCTCCAGTTTCTCTGACCGCGACCCTCTCCGGCTCTGCCCCCGTCCGCAGCGCGCCCGTCTGCCCGGTGTAAGGTGATGAGTTCTGATCTTCCTCAGAGGAAAAGCGGCTCCGCTCCGACCTCACACACAAAAAACCCTCTCCGTCAGTTTTAATTTATGAACTCGCACGGGTCGCAGGGGAGTTGAACGCAGCGCAGAATAATAAGGAATATTGAAGAAGGCTCCACGGTGGACGCTGTGACACGCGAGCCGCCGACGGGCCAGAGGCGCGTGCGTGTCAATAAGTTGTTGGCACGAGAAGAGAAATAAAGACAAGGCAGAAAAAGGAGGTAAAATATTGATAAGTTAGTGAAAGCAGGATTAGAACTTTCCCAGTGTGTGTGTGTGTGTGTAATTATTAAAAAATAGAAACTAAATAAAAAAAAAAAAAAACAAATTACATCCACAGATTCCATTTAAATTCATGGTTCCCCAGATGTGAGGAGATAAAAATCTGCTTCTGTTTTAATCCAGAAGATTTAAAACACGCCACACTGCGCTTGAGGAATATGAAATCATAAGGACTTTTATTACTGAAGACTTGGGTTATGACACTGGAATAAATAAAACAGATCAAATGGAACAACTGCACCATGGAGCTCTACAGAGAGGTGGAAGCACATTTCTATTCTTCAGGATACAATAAATAGAAACCAAACAGTTGTGCAGATGAAACGAGCCTGTGATGGTAGCTTCAGGTACAAGCAGCTTACAGGACAATAAATAATATATATTCTTTTTTGTTTTTCGACTGCATGAAATCTGAAAAACAATTCAAACAAGGGTTCTGGAAGCTGTTGGTCAGAGCAGTGAGGAAAATATACAACAGGTGTATCATCTGTGTTTGTTCTTTTAAACATCTTTTGGTAAAACTGCTTCAAGTCCAGACGATTAAAAAAAAAGCAATAGGAAAAGTTAGGTTTTATGAACATTACGCCCCCCCCCCCCCCACCGCCCCTTTAAGATATTTTACAAGTAAAAACTTTTCAGAGAAATAATTAAAGACACAGTCAAGATTTGACGTAGCTTGAAAAAAATCATTCCTCCTTTTAAAAGTCCGACTGAGACGTCAGCGGCCTCGTCTTGAAAAAATAAAAAGATAAAGACTGTGCTGTACCTCAGTCACACATGCGAGGCCGTGCAGCTGCATGTTTACATACAAGAAGAACCACATGTCTGCCCCCCCCACCATCTCACACATGTTTACATTACATACAAGTACCATGTCTCATGAAGCCAGGGAGAAGGAAAATTAAAATACGCTGGATATGAAGTCGATGCCGAGGCATGGCAGGCTGAGACTCAAACAAACCGTCTAAAAGCTGCTATCAAATAATAATAATGATGATGATGAAGATGACCATACATTTCTTTTATCGGCTACATTTGTTGCTTGTGTTTTTCACTGGAGGACACATTTCTCCTCTTTCTTGGCCATCTTGCCTTTGTTCTGCTCCAGCGTCCTCTCCAGGTGCTCGTCCTCCTCCTCGGCCCTGCGGAGGGCAAAGGTTAAAAGGTCAGATGTGTCGGCAGGAGCGAGGAGGCGGGTGCGCACACGCGCACAAGCGCGTGCACACAGTTGGCGCTACGGGAGCCGTCGCCCTGCCACCTGTGGCGTGGCCTAGCGCCAGGGGCCGAGCGGCGACCTTTCACCCACCTGGCACCCGGCCTGGCACCCTGTTGGCGGACAGCGGTGCCAATCTGGAAAGGATCCTGCCCGTGCAGGTGTGCCGCCGCCGTGCAGGATGACTGCAGGCCGGCAGGAATGCTACCTGTCTGCCACCGAGTGTTCACTAGTTTCTAGGGGAGCTCAGGAAGTGTAAAGATGGCTGCGCTCTGACCTCTGTGTGCTTGTGTGTATGGCTGAATGTGGTTGTGTCTTGACACTCACTGTTTCTCCTGGGCGTCCAGGTCCCTGACCAGCGCGTCCCGTTTGTTGACCAGTATGACCAGCTCGTCCAGCAGCAGCTGCTCTCGTCTCTTCTGGGCCTCGGTCTTCTGCCAGTCTGCAATGACACCAGGGGAACAGAGCGGGTCAGAGTCTGAGACGCCGAGGACGCCTCCTCCTGATTTTACTGTAAGAACCTTCGTGGATGAAAAGTTATTTTTATTATTAAACCTCCTGGTGAACTTTCTGAGGACGTTTCTGCAAGAAGCTGAATCAGCTCAGATTCTCCTGGACGAGACACGAGAGACTTAAACGGACGAGGGACACGACTGTGAAAACACATCTTCATATTTATCTGCTGGACTAATCTGCAGAGACGGAGATTAGCCTCCCATTTGGACCAGTGTGTGCACAGTGATGATGTGTTGACCCATCAAACACACTTGAAGGACATTGTCATGCTAATGTTGAGCCGCTCGCTCCCACAGGGAGACGCCGCTCGTCGGCGTTTCACAAGACAAATGTTTGGATGTTTACCGAAGGAAATTCTCCTGAGTCATAATTCAAAGGGAATCCCCACCGCCCTGGAAACCTGTGACATCACCACACTGACTGAGTTTCACATGTTTAAACTGCATTTTAAAACATACATACGTTTTACTGCATGGTTTCCAAACTGTCTGAAAGTTCTACAAACGCATTAAAAGCTTTTTCATGAAGCTCTTCTAATCATTTCCGCTCTCTGAGGCGAGCACAGGGTGTGGCGGTTTGTAGGAACTCGCTCTGAACAAACAGGTGAGCTGTTGACTCCTCTCCCTCGGTTCTCCAGGGTCTTTTGCAGGAAGGGGCCCCACAGGGTCCAGGTGGGACCCCGATCCAAATCCCCTCAGCCTCTCCCTGGAGGAGGGGGGGCTGCCCACAGGAGAGCGCTCGCTTGCCCCCCACCCCCGGGGCTCAAATATCCGCCTGGTGCCCGGAGCTCCACGCTCGCCCGACAACAGCAGCTCCCCCCAAACAAGTCACCCACAAACCAACGAGATTCAGAAATTACAAAAACCCACAGAACAAGTGAACTTTGGACGGAATAAGAAACAAACTCAGGTCGTCTCTGTGCAGAGTCACTGAGCCACGGCTAAACGTCGGCAGGAAATCCTCGGCTCAGTGTGAGAACGTGTCCCCTCAGAACACGCCAGCCTTTTATATTAATGGAAAAAAAAAAAAAAAGAAATATGTTCCATCCCAAAGAGAATTCAAACATGGCCGAGCTGTGTGCAACTTCTGAGGCAACTTCACCCCTCTATCAATATTTAACCGGCTATTGATTCCACAATAAAAGGGAAGTTGTAAAATGTCAGTCCCCAAAATAAGTGTGGCTTTATTAAAAATAAATATCCCCCCTCATTGAGTCAAATTGCAGCAGTCAGGCTGTGTGTGTGTGTGTGTGTGTGTCACGCTGGGCTCGGTGTGTTTGTCCTGAAAGGTCTGCTCTCTCTCCATTGGCCCCGCTCGTCCCTTTGAAGTCGACCACAGAGCGAAATGAACACAGTCCCAATATTTGGCTCTCTACGTCTTCTCTTCCTTTCTTTCTCCCCCTCCCTTGTTCTTTTCTTTCCTCAGGGAAGCAAATTTACTCACCCTGGCTTCATAGGTGGAGGAGGCGGGGGAGAGGGGGAGAAAACTTCAAAAACCAACCAAATATGTGCATTATATGAGTGTTTTTGTTTCAACGAGAGACGAAGACGAAGAAACGTGTCGAGCAGCAGAGTCATCGTGTGAGTCATCATCGTCAAATAACTGCGGGACAGGAATGTGTGTGCATCCATATCTGCCATAACTCCGCTTTCCCACAATCCTCTCTCAACAAGGCCGGCCCACTAGAGGAGGGTTCAGGGGAAAAAAAATAAAACCCGGTGAGGTATGTGGAGGAAAAAAAAGTGCTCCTGCCCCTTCAGACTGCGTCTCCAGCAAAAAGCCAAAGTCCTGTTTGACCCAGCGAGAGGAGGGGAGGGAAGGAGAGAGGGAGGGAGGGAGGGAGGGGAGGATGGGGTGGGGGCTAGTGGTTGGTCAGGGCCTGTGGGGCAAGCACACTGCTGTCAATCACATGTCAGAGAGTCCCGCCCCCCTCATTAGGAAGGTAAACAATAAAGAGGGCTGATGAGAGACGTGACCAGGCAACACCAGAGTGGGGCAGGCTGGGTAACGAGACACCCGAGAACAAACAAAACACCCTGCAGCCACTCTGAGACCCCCCCATGTAAGGCCATGGGGGGGGGGGGGACAGCTCACACGGTGGGTGTGTATTCAGATAAGCCTCGTCGTGCACACCGATGGTAACCATGTGAGTCTGCACAAGGCACACAAGAATGCGCTGGTTCAAATCCCCATGAACCCCTCCCTGCTCGCTCTCCCTCCAACGCTAAATTTATTCAAGAGAGCAAACTGGTCCAAAGTGTCGTTCTCTCACAGCGAGCAGACCCAGTCCCTCGTGTCGTCCCCTCGCTCACACGCTGAAGACAGAAGACAACTGTTCATAGACCATGTGGAGTCCAGTGACGTCCTGAACCAGGTTTCAGACGTTACATACGTGCTGAAGACGAGCACGGGCCCACGTGGAAATATTCATCAGTGTATTCATCCCTAGCAGGAAGCAGTTCCCCACACATGCACTGTTTAACTGATTTTACTAGACTTCCTGCTTGGGGCTTTAACACAGGCCGACACAAATTAGACAAAAGAATCATCTACAGTTAATTTCAACAATATTTCTGTTTCTGCTCTTGCACTCGGTGACGGCAGAAGAGCCACTTTCAACTTTTCAAAACTAAAGCATACAGGAGAAAAATTCACTGATCCACAAACTGAGGCATGAATCTAAACAAAGCTGCACAACACCAGCATCTGTCCTGCCATATGCTACGGTAACCAGCGTATAACATCACGTTAGCTTCACCACGGCACTGGACATTGAAGCTGCAGAGGAGGATGTGAGCAGATTCACTCATTAAAGACTCTGTCGCCAGGTTTTGTGGAAACTCAAAGTTAGCAGCAAATAAATAAATAAATAAAGACCTTAATTTCCTAAATTCCTCCAAACTAAAGTCTGACAACACGTGGAACTCGTTAGTCGCTATCAGCGGTTCCAGTCAACTAGCAATCCTGAAAGAGTTGGCAACATCATCAAAAGTCGCCCATGTGATAGGATTGCACAGTGCACCTAATCAATCAGGGTCTGTGGCGTGCCGCCCCGATGTGTTACAAAGCCCAAATAGATTTACAAATGGAGAGTGTGTGAGCGTGTGTGTGCGTGTGTGTGTCAGGGGTGTGGAGAGGGATAAGCTCCTGCATAGGATTACATATTGATTTTAAACATATAAAAAAGCTTATCATATAAAACCGTAACAGGAAAAACTCCAGGACCCGGCTATGCATAAATCCCTTTTAGATGGCGAGAGGGCGTCCACTTTAAAACACGCACACACACACGCACACACACACACAGAGGCCCCTTGAATACAGCCAAGAGTTGTGTGCGTGAGTGTGTGTGCATACATAGGTGTGAATGAGTAAGCAGATAAAGAGGGCATAGTGGATCAATTTTGTGGTGGTGAGATGAGAGTGTGGCATACAGATGGCATTTTCTCTGCTGGCATCACACCAACAAGGTACAAGGAGGTGGTTATCAGCGAGCACGCTCAGAAACAACATCGACGCCGGCCCCGTGGACTCCGACCATCCCCGCGTTTCATTGCGCAGCTCTTCTTCAGTATATCGGTTCTAATGTCACACTGTTGTTTGGAAAGACACAGACATTACATGTGAATAATAAACTCTTCATAAGCCAGCAGTTATTTAACAGCTGGTTCATTCTGTTCTGATCTGTAATATTTATTTGATTTATTACCTCTGCAAAAAGAGGTTGTATTTAAAAGATTTTCACAGATTTCCCTGTAAATAATTGATGGCTCTTAATGACAAAAAACAAAGATTGTAAGTGGACTGAAGCCTAGTGTGTGTGCAGGGTTGCACAAGTTCAAAGGTAGACAAATTAAAACCATGATAAACTCATTTAAGATTCATGTCAAATGAGAGATATAGTATTTATGTCAACTATAAACTTGACTGAATTTAAGGAGGCCAATGGGCCTCTGTGGAGTTATGTGACAGAAACTAGACAGTCAAACTTCTTGCATCCACATGCTTATATTCCACCGCTGCCTCAACATGTTTAAAACTTGTTTTATCCCTTCACGAGAAAAAAATAAAAGCCAAGACACCAAGAGGCCTGTGAGGAGCCGACTGTGAAAAATCTAAGAAAAGTTTAGTCAAATTTGTCCTTCAGCTTCAAAGTTGATTTCCTCTCCTCCTGACTCCTCTTTTCCACCTCAAAGCACTCTGTCTTCCTCCTCTCCTCTCATCCTCTCCCTCATGTGTCCTGCAGCTCAAGTCAGCAGAACAAATGTAGACTAAAACGTCATGAGTCATATTCTCTGCAACACAGAGACAGAGAGGCTCACTCATCAAAATCTAAAATGTTCCTTGTGTTTCAAATGCAAACAGCAGCTATTGAGTTTATATTTAGCTGCTTGTATGGATAGAAGCTGTGGTTCACTTTGACCTGGACAGAGTCTGCACATAATAAAGACAGGGCGAGTGTGCAGGTATATATTTTTCCCAGGAGGGAGTGTGTGTGTGTGTGTCCAGGCACGTGTATATCAGTGATGTGGTTTTTTTCTCCCTCCTCTGACTCATGGTGCATCTCTCTCTCTCTCTCTCTCTCTGTCATCGACTGGCCAACCAAATCAGCAATTACTCGCACGCCCGACCATCGCTCAATGGACCTGCCCAAGCACCAAATAAGAGCTGGGGAGATGGACAGCAAAAAAAATACACACACACACACACACACAGCAAAAGATGGAGGTGGAAATACAAACACACCTGTGAGATTCGAACAAACAGACACCAACATATTCTCTCACACTCACACACACACACACACACACACACACGTGCGTCTCTTCCCAGCAGCTCAGAACTATCTGTGGCGGCTACAGAAAGGTAGAGCCTGTGAATGTTAAGTGCCTCCCTTAGGGAGGAAAATAAGGCCGGCTGATAAGTTAGTCAGCTGCAAATCCAACAAGTCCACATGAAGGCAGAGAGGGGCGAGGTGACACGGCACACACCACCTCTCCACCTCACATCACACACACTATCTCTGGTCCCTCACTTCCACCACACACACACACACAGTGAGCAGGGCAGCAGGCGGCCACACGATACACATTCGATACAGAAAGAAATACAGGCCCACAGAAGCCGCAGAACACTCACGGACACACCAAGGCAAAAGAAAAGACAAAAGCAAAACCACACTTCAGCTCAACACAACACACACGGACATATGTAGCAGGAAAAAGCGCACGTGACAAAGCTGCAGCTCGATAAATAAAAATAAATAAACAACAAAGCGAAAACAGAGGAAATCAACCTGGACGCAGGCAGCGAGCACAGCTCCTGCTCGGCTACGCATGTGTGATTCTCCCACAGCCCCCTCCTGCCCGACCCACCTCCTTTCTTGCTAATTACAATTGATTTATTATGGACCAGGTAGCTTATCAGGTGCCCGGTGAAATTACAATGGGTGTCTGAAGGCTGTACGGAGGAGGGGGGGGCTGGGGAAGGGGGGGTTGCTGTGGTCAATGTCGAATGGTAAAATCAATTAGCATTGATTGGCAAAAGGTTCATTTTGCCAAAGAGGACGCAGTCGAAGGGGATTAAACTTCCCTGGCCCCCTGACAACTTTGATACAACACAATGGCTGCTTTTCTGGCTGCGGTATAGTTAACAAGCTTTCAATAATATAATTGCATTTTTTTTTTTCTTCAACCACACAAACCGTCTCTCGACGTGGCCGTGGCCGGATTTCAAATCAGGCTTCAACTAGTCGGGTCTAGCTGGGAAACAGATAGCATTGATCATGGAGCAGGGAGTGAAATCCCTCGCTAGCTTGAATCTTAATCCTTATCAAGACGCTGATGCAGAATTCAAATCGTCCACAGCTTCAGGCTCCAGATGAAGGCTGGACCACCGCTGGACAAGAAGAGGAGGAGCGTGTGGGGAAAGACCAATCACTCTGCGAGAACTCATGCAACTCGGAGATTTACCTCGAACTAAACGAATCTGGGGCTACGTTTTATGAGGAATATTTATCAGTTCATCCCTCTTGTTTGACATTTAATGAAAAGCCCCAATATGTGATTCTTTTGTCCAGCAAAAGAGATAAAAATGTATGTATAGCTCCTCGTGCCTGAACAATGCAGACATTACAGGACAGTGTGCTCCTTACCCTCGATGGCCAGCATGGCTCTCAGCTCTCTGTTCAGCAGTTCGAAGCGTCTCTCCAGATCGTGTTCTTTCTCCCTGCGGCAAAAAAAAAAAACAACCCACACACACACACAACAAAGTTCATCAATATGTTAATGACTAAATCATTAAGCACTTAAAGAAACCTGCAATAAACATTGATTCAGCTACTCGCCCGAACCTTCTCCGGCTTCGCATTAATCTACTGCGCATAACTGATACACAGCCCTGGGTGAATGTGTGTGTTTGTGTGTGAGGAGAGAGGAGAGGGGCACAAACATGGAGAACTAAACGCATCTATGGACATGTGAAGGGTGTGTGTGGCCCTGCGAGCACGTGTGTGTGTGTGCTGCACAAATTGAATTCTTTCCTCTTTCAGCCATATTAAAAAATGAGCTAATTCAGTCCCTAATAGAATTTGTCCTTCACAGGCGTCTTTTCTCTTGGCTTCCACAAAGAGAGAACAGAAAGGGCTAATAATCAGTCCTTCTGTCAATTGGCCACTTTAAAAGCCTCGCCTTTCCCACGATATAATGTGATTATGAATACTTCAATCTCTCCTCTCTGCACACTTTGAAATCCCCACAGCTGTGAATGAGGAAAAAAAAGCCTGCCTGCGTGTGTGCGTGTCCACCTGTCGCAGCTGACCACATACAAAGAGACTCGCGATAGAGTGATGATCGCCACATTTCTATTGATTTCATATTCTGTCCACATGTAAATCAATGAGTGGATAGACACAGGGGGTGAATGGAGTGGGGAGTTCATCCCCCCCCCGGTGCAGGTTCAATGATTTTGATCTGATGCTTAAACACCAGTGGGTGAGATGCTTCCAGAGACAAAAACTAAACCGGTCACAGAGCTGCGTCCACACACTGACAATGTGAAAAGGAAAGGACGTGAGGACTCGTACAGCAGAGAGAGCTGGTTCTGTCTTCTGATGAGGGCGTTCTTCTTGTTGACCAACATGAACCACTCCTGCATCATGGCCTCCTCCTCCTCTTTATTGTTTCCTGGAGGAAAACAAACAGAAAAACATCCTTTTAAACAGGTTCCATGTTGTTTGCTGAACGCTCAGTTAAAGGAAAACACCAGGTATGATCTGGACAGATAACGGCTCATTTTCTACCACTGCATGTCTGTGAATAACAAAACTGGAGCCGACGGTGTAAACACACCCACACACATGAAAGAGACGAGGCAGATAAATGTCCCACTCGCCTTTTTGCCACTGAAGCATCAGTATAGCACGTGCACCAGATGTTTATGTGTGTGTGTGTGAGAGCGTGTGAATGCAGTGCTCACTTACATTCCTTGTGTAAACATTCGCACACTTCACACGGTGTCTTCACAAAGTCAATACGACTTCAACCAGGGCGGGATTAACTCGGCGATTACTGCCGAGCGCCTTTACAGAGTGGAGCCTCTCACTGTAGGGCAATACATATCCCACCAATCACTCAGCGGGCCTTCAAAAAAAACCGCTCAGATGCATGGCTAATGTAAGCTTCGCCCACGCCTGGGGCTAAAGCTCTGTGCTGTAACTTACTTACAATGGGATGCCCTCAACTGATACGCACAAAGCACATCGAATGGAAACCTTAACAGATTCGCCTATTCGCCTAAAACTATGAAGGGGGGCATGTAATTTCGTTATCTCAGACTAATGATCTCATGTTAGTTTGAAATGAAATTAAAACTCAAGTTAAAATCAAAATGAACTGGGGCTGCTTTTAAAGCTGCTTTGACTGTTAAAGATTACATTTGCATTTTTTTAATTTATTGTTCAGACAACCGACTTAAAAATATCCACTTTGTATTAAGACAAATATATCAAATAAATGTGGTTAAATTACAATGTGGGCCTTTTTTTTATTAACAGTAATATTACATAAATACACATTCTGTTTTGTTTTGCTCAGAAATAACACTTCCTTTGAGGGGCTCATGTTGTTGTGTTCATGCCATCCGGCGTGGCTCGTTCACTTAGCGCTGTTTATGTCTAGATTTGGGAAATAAGCTTTGTGGCACTGGAGGCCGGTTAAACGGACGCAGCAGCATTAATCTGACACTCAGTACGTCTGTGAGGAGGAGAAATGGATGAAAACAGAGGACGTCAGATGAAAGATCGTCTTGGGGCTTATGTTATTATCTCTCGCTGGGTTTTTTTTCCCCTGCCATTCTCAAGAGGAAGGTTTAATAGCCGCAAAGCTACGACAGGCATCATAACAGAATTAACACTAAGATGACATTTCATACCACTCATTAACTGGCGGTCCTCTAAATAATCAGAAAGGCGCTGCTGAGCTGCACGGGAAGAAAAACACGTGCCAAATGTTGATAATGTATGTTTTTAATATTGGGAAATTATTCCTGAAAGAACGGAATAAAGTGGCTTCTACATTGGTTCTCTCTGATGGATTTAAACACTTATGAAGCTGTATTAAGCTCATTATACAAATGCTTTTATTATGACACTTCCTGCATGTGACTGTCAAACACACATGAAGAAAAATGATTTGGTGCTTTTTGAGCATCTGAATATGATCATAATCTGGGAAAGAAATGAGGAAAGAAAGAGAAACGGGTATTTGTCTGTCTGTCTGTCTCTCTCTCACACACACGCACACACACACTGCGGAGGAGAGGGAGCATTGGGCCACTGCGTCATTGACGACAAAGGCAGGCGCGTGGATGTGTACGCTGACACCGGTGAGTGTGTGGACATTTGTGATACTCGGCAGATGTATGTAATTTCATTTAGGAGGGTGGAGCGGGGAGGAGGAAGGAGAGCGGGAGGTAAAAAAAAAAAAGAATGTGCGAATGAAAGAAAGCTTCAGGATTTAGTGGAATCAGGGGCTCGTGGATTACTGTAGTCAACTTTGAAATGGACGACACTCGGAGGGGGGATAAAGCCGGTGCTGACAGGTCATTGTGCTGCCTCGAAGTCAAATAAAACAAGCAAATAATAATGGCAAATATTAAGCTCCTGTGACATTGTGGCGAGGCGGGCTAGAAGACGAGGAGGGATTATAAAGCTCTATCCCCCACCGCTAGCCAGCCAGCAGCCACCAGCCAACCACCGGCCTCATTTTATGAAAGGAGAGAGGGAAGAATAGGAGGAGAAGGAATGGGAAAGCAGGAAGGTCACAGGAAAGGTAGGAGAGGAAGGATAGAGGACAGGAGGGAGGAGGAGAAATGGAAGTTAGGAGGGAGGCGGAGGGGGGCGAGGGGTGAACGGGAGATGGACAGAGGGGGGAAATGGGAAAACTGGAGGAGGGAATAAGGGCAAGCAGGTGAGCGATTTAAAAGCTGAGAAGGAGAAGAGATGGAAGGATGGAGGCAGGATGAGTGACGCAGGTCGTATGACAGCTGCTCAGCATCCTCCTCCCTCCACGCCAGCTCTCCAGGGTTGAACCCTGACCTCCAGATACTACCTGACTGTGTCCACATAAGTAGATTTAACATTCATTTATCTATGATTTCCAGTTGACATCCAAAGACACTGCATCTAAATCCAGTGTGCTTGTCTAAAGGACAACATTGAACATTAAGAAAATAAAATACTGCAAAACTGCAAGGAATCTGAATTTTGTAGCACATCAAATTTGACACAATCCAAAATAAAATTATGATAAAAATGAATTAAAATAAAGTTATATAAAATAAAGTTGTGGCACATGGAATAAAATGAACTCATTCACTGGTTTACCTTCACATTAAACACTATTTAATTTCTTTCTGTGGAAGAGGAGAACTGTATGAATCAAGGCTCTAATGTTTGATTCTCACTGGGAGGAGCCTTCCCTAACACACTATCCCATCAACCCATTCTGATGCTTAATGGCATGTGCTGTGAGTGACAACAACAGAGAAAAAAAACCTGCTGAATGCTGTTTTGTATGAAGACAAATGGTGTAAATATCCCTGGCAAGCGGCACTAACACAGTGTCTGAATCCAGCCTTGGCTCTGCCACACTGTGGATCCATGCTGGCTCTCAGGGGGCCATCTTGGATCAAAGCATCTGGCGGGTTGGCAGGTTGCATTCTGGGTCTTGCTGCTTGCCTTACACGCCATTTCTCAGCGCTCGACACAGACTGGGGCAGAGCGGAGATGGGCCAAAATCTACAGAGACCTGGGCAATAAATTTGGCACGAGGACAATGTTTGATCAGAACATCAAACGGATTAGGGAAATATGTCTGATGGAGATACACTGGGCTTCCCTACCTGCAGGAACCCTTATCGTCATTAATATCATGCTCAGTGCTACCTCAGCTATCAATGTGGTTGCACTGGTGAGGAACACAAGATGCAATCAAGCCACACACACAGGCAAGATACAACTGATACACACATCCCCAGTCCCTCAATCAGATTGCCTTCTCTTATTTCACTCACACACAAGCACCGCCAGGATTCAATGACATGCACCGAGGTATGTGAAGGGAGGCTGCGATTTGTTGGCCCGGTTTGGAATGGTCCGTTTGTTTGCATACATCCAGAGAAAAATAAAGAAATAAAACAGAGAGAAAACAACAAGCCCAATAAGATTAAGATAGTTATCACGGCCACTGTTCCATGCAGTGTAGATAGGAATAATGAAACGCACCCTGAGGTGGTCAAACTGCTGCCACTGGTGGCCTGCACAGGGTTTTAATTAACTGTGTACTGTTGCTATGCTAGGCATCTATAAAAACATGTAAGATGCAGTTTCTAACTATTGAATGAGGCTGGCGGTGCACTATACTTTGTGGTTGTTTGGTAAATCTGAGTTATCAGTAAGTGGAGGAAGACCCCTTCATAATCTTCCACACGTGAAGAATTGATTAATTGATTTTATCTGATCAATAGTTCAAAGCAAATCACTAAGATAAAAATCAGGGAAAATCAAGAAAAAACCCCATCACAATTAAAAACATGTTGCTTGAGAATTAAAATAGATATTAAATATTTTGTCATTATACTGAGTGCTAAATCTACCAAGTTGCAGGTACTGACCATCTGGCCTCTTTCAAACTGGGATCCATTATTATGAAATGTTCTAACTGGATTTGCAAGAAACATTTGTTTTCCCCAGAGAAACTTTTCTGTTTGTGTCTTAATGGGACAAGTTTGGAAAACAGGGCAAAAAAATGAATGAGACAGAAAGAGAAAAACATTAAAAGCTGTGATCAAAGCACATTCATCTCATTTCTGATCCCACCATTTTGCCATTTAATCCAATAGCTGCTAATCCAATTTGTCTATCAGACATGTAAAAGGCCGAGGGGGAGGAGAAAGAAGAAGGGGAGGGAAAGGGTGGAGATAGAGCTGAACTTCTCTTCTTCACTTTCTGAATTGCAGTTTATTTAGGGACCAGCCGCGCTTGTGCCTCTCCCATCGCTCTCTCTCTCCATCCGACCGTCAAGCCCCGTCTGATATCAGCAGGGATCAGGGAAGATGAAAGCCAAAAGACGCATGAAAGGAAATGAGAAAAGAAGGAATAAAAAGAACAGGATGAACATTGTTTCCTGTGATTAGGTAAGAGCTTGTTAAAAGGCTGTCACTGCGGCGACGTGAATATGCATGACAGGGGCCGGCCTAATCAGAGGGGTCTGTGGTGAGGACTGGAGGGGGGGAATTGTGTGTAAGTAACCTACTGAAGACTTGATTTAATTAATGTGAGCAGAGGAGTGTCTCGTTAGGAAGGAGGCAGCGAGGCTAAGTGTGTGGCTTGTGGGTAGGAATGGTTAGGCTCCTCCTACATTCAGCTTCAATTATCTTAAACTGGCAGGATAGGTTCAGTAAAACCGAATCACCCTCAGCTAAAAAAAAAAAAAGTTATATTATTGCAGTTGCGGCTTTCATTCAGAGAAATGTTGAGTGAAATTTCCTCGATTCCCAAGTTGGCAACATTTAAACACCTGTGATATTTGTAAGAATCAAACCTCAAACAGCCCCAATCTTTACACTGCACATGCGAGTTCTCCCGTTCTCTGCCTTCTCTATTCTGCTCTCTCCTGGAGTGGTGCTGAGGGCTGTTTCTTTCCAGGGAGGCTTGTAAGAGGCCTTTTTGAGCGGCTCTCAATGGCACAATGGTCCCAGCATATAGAACAGATTCCTGCTTTATTGAACCTGTGTATAATGTCTGCTGAATGGAACACATTAACCGATTCACACTCACCTCTCTCCCTCCCCCTGGATCGCAAAAGAATAAAAGTAAAATAAGAAAAAAGACAGAAAAGAGAGAGGGGGAAAAAACCTCCTCTCACACTGAGGCATAATGACTGCCTTTTCCACCGGTGTCATTTGTCAACCACTGCTTGCTTTGCATCGTACAAAGGAGCTGGAGGTACGGGAGCGAGCAGGAGAAGTAGTGGGTGAGTTTGGCGGCGGCTGGGGGGGGGTCTTTTCCTTGAACATAGGGGGGTGCATAATTATTTGTTTCTAATTACTGAATGCATTAACAGTGGCGTGCCATCTTTCTGTCTGTATGTTGACAGGAAATGAAAAAGCACAACATGCAGAGCTGCACAATCAATTATGTATGATGCTGTATAATGAGCTTGCTTTCCACAATCAACTGGAGCAGGCAGCGCCAAACATTTCCATTATATAATGTGGAGATCGTAGACATTAAAACGAGGACAGGATTCCCTGGTCCGTGCATCATATCTGCACCACGCTGGAGGCAAATAGGCTCAGTGATCAAATGGGTGATTTACCCTGGTGGAGGTGATAATCAAAGGTTTCCAGCTCAACCTCCCTCCCTCTGTAATCACACTTACATCCACGACATCCTGATTCTTATTTGGATTTGCACCAAACTGCACGCAATCGATGACATCAGGCGTTGATTTACAGCTCCTATCATGTCACTGTTTGAACATTTGTGTTCAGAGACCATCATCAGTTTTTCCTGCTATTCCCTCATTGACTCACATAACATAATGTAATGTAAACACATTTGACCTAAGAGCTAACAGTAGACCAACATCTCATTCCTCCTCTGCAGAGGTTGGGGTGGGGGTTCAGATAATAGACTGACTGTGTGGATGAAATGCTCATATTAGGGTGCTTCACTCTGCACAAACACACTCTCTGTTGCACACAGAGAGATGAGGAGTGTGTTTCCATTAGAGAAGCCATTTATGCAGTTCTCTCTCTCTCTCTCAAGCTTCTCTGTTTTTCCTGCATAGAGAATTACAAGACGGCTGCTGACTTCACCATCGCACCTTCCATTTGGTAAAAGTTTCATTTACTTCAGTCATATAATGAGTTAAAGTCCTTAATTATGTTTGAATCTGTGACATCACTGTTACATCTCCTGTTATGACCCAGTGAAAACCCTGTTTCTGATTTTGTGCGTTTTGATTCTTTAATTGAGAAAAACAAACACCATTCCTGGAGTATCTCTGTGGCTGGCAGAACCAGCCAAGCTGTGACAATCACACAAAAACACCCCACCCTCTCTCCCTCCCTCCACTGCCTCCCCCCACTCCATCAAATTGTGTTTTTGCGACAAATCAATAAACATTATCAGAGAGTGGCAGACTAAGGGCTGGTGGAGGCAGCCTCTGTCTGTTAAAGCCCAGACCGCCCTGTCTCTATCACAGCCTGGGTGAGGAGGCCAGGAGGAAGCACACAGAACAGAGAATGGTAGACAACACACACACGCGCACACACAAATACGGAAAAATACATGTAACAGGGACTCATAAGATGGAAGCAGAATACACACAGACATGCTGGATGATCAAAAGGCGAGTCTTTGATGCATGCACAGTCCTACAGGGAGCGCTTTCTTGCATCCGCACAGTATGTACAGAATCACAAGAGAGTAGAAAACAATCAAAGTGACTGCAGCAGACTGGAAAGAGCAGAATGGCAGTGAAGCACTGAGGTGTTTAACTCTAATCCTGAGAGTACAGCACAGACTGTTTAGACCACGCCACTTAACGTCAATGAGAAATTAAAAGAAAAAGGGACGAATCACGGGCTACGACACTTTAAACACTCCCTAACCCATTAGGCCGCTGTATCATCCCTCCATGCTTGTCAGCTCACTTTACCTTTAGCGTCAGAAATCCCTGCTCTACAAGAACCATTTAACTGAGCACTAAATAAGATGATTTTCAACCTGTCCCCACTTAGCTTGGGGGTGGAAAAGGAAAATCAGGGGGCCTGCCATGCACCATTTCTCAATTACCTTTCTCATTATTGTCACCCATGTTCATTACTGCCATTATCATCCTCTCTTTTCTGTTGCCCCCCTCCTCCCCACACACACACACATACACACAGTTTCGGCTTGCTTAGGCCGTTGTGGCTGTCATGTTGGATGAAGAGGAGAGCAGCAGAATTGAAAGCTTTTTGCAAAGCCAGAGCACTTCAGGTAATTAATATAGCAAGAGGGGGCAGATGAGAGGAGACGGAGAATATGTGAGCGTATGAACGCCTGTGTGTGTTTTTGCTGAAACGCCTGATTGGGGAGCTCACCTGCCGATACCCCCTAAAAGGTATTTCATTAGTGAGCCTTTTACCATACAAGCAGAGGAACAAAGCCTTGGTTACGCCTGTCTCCACTCCAGCTCAACGGGGCCCTCCAGGACGCCTGTAGCAGAGGAGCAAAGAGGAGTGGAGGAGCGGAGAGGAGAGGAGAGGCTATCCCCGTTCATAATCTCATGACAAAAGGCAAAAAGGCATCATCCTATTAACAGCATGATCTTCACCAGCTCATGCTAGCTCCTTTCTACGGGGGGCTCTCTTTTATTATTAAGGTGGGTGGGTGATAGGGAGCCGGGAAGGCGCACGGTGCCTCCCTATTAGCTCTGGGACAAGAGGAGGTATGATGTGGTAGAGGAGAGAGGAGAGACCCCATGCTAGGGTCCTGCTTGAAGGCCTTTTCTATTTTCCAGTATGAGAGCCTTTGCTCGGACCTTTGGGGGCTGGCTTCTATTACGCCTCAGTCTTCCAGCACAAAGTGGGAGAGCTTCTTCAATCAAACACCTCAACACCAGCAGTGGTGCTCGCTGGGAAAACATCCCAGCTCCACCTGTTCAAGCTCATTTAAGAGACGACTCACCTTTCTCCTCTGCTCCCATTCTAACATTTAACACGTTTGGGATCAGCACTGAGAGGGATTTCACTGTTAATACAGCGAAGGCAGGTAACCATCTGATACCTGCTCAAGACTGAGGCAGGTTCATGTTAAACCTGAAATGATCTGTTTACACAAACATCTCAGTTGTGTATCAGAAATACTCTCGGACAAACCTTCAAGTTGCTTGTAACGTAAGCTTTCATGTACACTGGGGATGCTCCTAAAGGTATTTCCTGTTACTGGTCACACCACAGTTGATCTTTCCAGGCAACATTAAATTCAAAACAGCAAATTGTACAACATGAGGATTCCTTAAAAAATATTTCAGTGCTGTTACTATCCACCTTAATCTGTTGAGATACTATTTCACCACTAGACCAGTAAATCAAAGAAGCGACTACTTGTGCATTTCTATAAGGGGAACAGGCATTAAAGTTAAAGAAAGAAACTTGAAGTATTGAAATGGTGGACGGATAAATCTTGGCATCCAACAGCAGCATCACTAAAAAAGGAAGGGTTGTGCGTGTAAGTGTGAGAAGGGGGAAAAGGGACTGTGCGTGAGATTACTCTGTTTTTCAGTTTGAGTGTTTTGTTTTCTGCTCAGTGGGGTTGCTTGCTTCTAGCCTCAGGTTACACAGGGGAATTGTGGGAAAAAAGTAGCCTGAGCTGTTTTAGTGAATGACATCCAGGACAGGCTCGGTTTAAAACACATCAATGATACAAAAACCATCAAATACTTCCACTTTATGCTTAATTCAGGTCTAAAAAAATCC
Organism: Pseudorhombus dupliciocellatus; assembly: GCA_016785235.1. NCBI lineage: Eukaryota > Metazoa > Chordata > Actinopteri > Pleuronectiformes > Paralichthyidae > Pseudorhombus > Pseudorhombus dupliciocellatus. The sequence goes on from JAFBJW010000036.1 coordinate 189,517, forward strand.
ATAATGTTATAATTGGGAGTGAGTGTCTTAACAGGCCTGACTGTAGTTTACTCTTGCTTATAGTTCCATGTGTTCCATCAATCAAGGCTTCATTCGTTTAGATTTTGAACCCAATAATTAATTATTAGTCCTTGTATTGTAAAAAAAAAAAAAAAAAAACTCACAGTGATGTGAACAGAAAACTATATTCTCTTTTCCAAAATATGAAAAATGATAAAATGATAAACATTTTACAGAATAATATTCAGAAATATATGTACACACACACACACACACACACACACACACACACACACACACACACACACGCACACACCTCGTCTCCTCTCCTCTCATCATCCTCCATTCTCGTCTGTAGCCTGGTAAAAAGCCTATGATGACCTGGGTGTGTAGCTTATTAACCTCTTCATCAGTTCTTATCAGCCAATGAATAGCCAGTCATCTCCCCGAATCTGAGGGAGAAAATTTCTCCTCACGTCAGGGCTATAATTCAATCCACACAGAAATCATTTAAGGAGCGTGCACGCACACGCACATAAAAGGAATCACATTTTGTCAACCTTGCTCCAGGTTGGCTTCCAACACTGGACCAGATGTTGCTAAAATTATCAACAGTTGGAGGAAACAAGAAAAAGGGCGTGTGTGCATGTGTGCGTGAGAGGTCCAGAATAAATTAATGGCTGATTTCTCCCCTTGCTTTGATGGCATTAAGAGCCCTCTTCTTCTCAATGTGCCGCGTTAAATGCTTTTCTCTCTTTCCCTCCATCTCTCCCTTCTTTTTTTTTTTGACAAGCAGGGCCACCCAGCAGAAAGCAACTGATGCAAAACGCTGGAGTAATCCCCCCTCCATCCACCACCACCACCACCACCACCCCACCCGCTATCTTTAGTCTTTGACACAGTGGCCATTATCTGTGGGATTTAGTTAAACCAAAGCTTCATGTATTTGTTAGGCCCGGGGTTCGTTTTCTCCTCCGACCGCGCTGCTTGAGTGTGGCCGGGCTGGAGGGGAGCAGGAGGGAGTTACATCATCAGTGCAGCTCACTGGGAGCACACGAAGATGGGGTCTACATTGCCATCTAGCTGGTCCTGCACAGGATGTTAAATATTGTGTTGTACAGATTTTTTTTTTTTGGAAATGCTGGGAAAATATTTGCAAAAATAATCGAACACAAGCACATCGTGCGATATGGTATTTTTTCCTCAGTATCACAAGAGTGTGAGAAGACAAATCGACAAATTAGATAAGCGTAGTCTCAACGTAAAGAACACTGAATAAACCTATATTAACACAGTACTATGAGCAGTAAGCGTTATAAATGAAAAACAAGATAACAACAAACACCACTAACCCTCCTGACAAACATAAACTGGTAACAACACAGCCAACCAGTAACCTCAGCACAGTGAGTGACAGTCAGTCTTAAAAATGAAATGCTGACTTTACACTATATCCAGATTGTGACTTTTCTCCAGCACCATCTCAGGTGCAGTTCAGACTGCACAGACTCCCTCCTCTTCCTCACGCAGCCACAGAGCTAAAAGCTGCATTATGAAATCACTGTTGAAACTTGTAGATAAGCCCGGGCTCGGTGGGGCTAAGCTAAGGTTAAGCCAGGTGGTTTAGTTCCCTGAGTATGTGTTTACACACACACTGAGGTGTGAACCATTTGGGGGGCTTAGAGGGGCGGGGAAACACAAGTTGATTTAGTGGTAGTGTAAACCCTCAGTACCTGTTGACAGTGTTAATGGAGGAACAGCTTAACACTAACATCTGATTTAATTTGCCGTAGGGGAATACGCATTAATACAGTAGAGATGGGATGCAAATTATTTTACATTCCTTACACTAATAATACTTTTAAAAATAAAGACTTTGGCACCCAGAGAGCAGGTAATGAATGCCGGATTAGTAATAAATTACATAAATTATGTTTTATATTTTTAAATACACTATATATTGTATCCATATAATACAGTTTCTTGTCTTTATCCTTTAATTTGCTTCATTTTTCTCCGTATTCAGGAGGAAACTGTAATGCTCTAAAAAGTTCTTTTTTAAAACGTACTTGATGCTAAATCTGATTCAGATCACTATACAAGAATTCTGACTATTCTGTCAAACAGTTCTGTGAGAACTAATGTTTAGATATTTTGCTGGTACAAAAATCCAAGGTGAGTATAATCAGATACTTTAAGCATACTCTATATTGGTTTGTGAAGGAGCACAGAGGGAAGAGAGTGAAGACATTTCTGAATGAAAAAGTGTGAGAATGAGTGTGCGTGAGAGTGATAGAGAGAGAGAGAGAGAGAGAGAGAGAGAGAGACTGATAACCCCCAGTTGAGGACCCCCCCCTCAACCTGCTGACAGACAGCTGAAACCTTTTTAGCATGAGTGGCTCCGCCTGCTCCATTAGCAATGAGGGTGTGTGGGTGTGTGTGTGTGAGAGTGTATGTGTGCAAGAGGGAGGTCGACCCCCCCTGGGGTAGATGTTAGAACAAATTTGAGGGGTGTCATATTACACGCCTTGTGACAGGAGGCCGAGGGGAGGTGAACGATGAATTTGCTTAATGAATTAATCTGTGGACCAGTAATGGCTCTGCTAACAACATTAGTCATCCCTCTTACATCTCTCTGTGCTGCTGCTGCGATTCACTTCTGCCCCCCTCGTCTCTCTCTCTCTCTCTCTCTCTCTCGGCTGCACAATCATTTCATCCTTTCCATCTTCACTCATTCTCCCACTGTTTTTAGAGGACAACAAGTCAGTCTTCACCAACTATATCAATACAATGTATTGTACAAAGAAACATCGGCCCGCATTCACTTCTATTCAAATCTGGGAAAAAAATAAGAAGGGATTGATTATATTTAATTTAAACTCTGATATACACTGCCTTTACTTTGTTTGTTAATGTGTCAAATAAATCCCCTCATCCCTTTCAACGAGGAATAGCATTACATTACAAACTGACACCGACACCAGGCTGTTAATGCCACTGGGCCTGTTTGAGCTTTGATTCAATACACAAATGCAAAATCGCTGTGTTTAAATAGATATTTAAATGGAAATGTATTGGGAAAGACAGCTGTTGGTATTTGTAGCCTGGAGTGCTCATTACAATGGGAAATAGGGAGGAGAGTGTATGGGAGGGGGGGGGGGGCTGATGACAAGGGGGGGGGGGGGGGGGGGGGGGGGGGCTGATGACAACAGTAGCATGGCGAGCAGCTGTGTTAGCAAGTGAATGGTGTAATTACTGGTCAAACCTCTGTCATTAACCTGCACTGTCGAGTGCTACCACAACCGTTAACATAAGAAAGCCTTGATTAATTGACTGCAAGGTTGAAATTCAATTATCTCATTCGGCAGCAGTCTGTAATAATCAATATGAATAAAAACAAATACAAGGCATCTAAATATCCGAGCTTAGTGCTGATCATTTCCTCTCCGATACCATTCAAATTTTAAAATGAAGGAAAACATTAATAGACAAACAAGAACATTTTAGCAGAGATGCAGAAAAACAGGTGGATTCAAATTTCACAGGTTCACTTCAAACCTTAAATTAAGCTCTTGAGATGAATAAAATAAGACAAAAATAAAACGGGCTGCTGTTTGATTTGTTGAGTTGTGGTCGTCCATGTGCTGCTCTGTGTGTGTGAACATATCCAGTTTGTTTGTTAAAGTGGAACTTGTATAATTAGTGTGTGTGTGTGTGTGTGTGTGTGTTTGGCAGCTTGCAGCAGGGTTTGTTGGACCGGCTGCTGCATGGGGTCCCAGGCAGAGAGGCGGCTGATGAAAGCATTGGCGGGATGCTCCAATAAAGAGCAGATTATCATAAGCGACCATTGTCCACCTCCCGATTCTCTCCAACAGCACCCCCTCGCCCTAACTGCCCACCATCCCCACACACTCTCCCCACTGCTGAAAATGTTAATCTGCCCTATCGCTGGCAGGCTAAGGCCTCAATTATACTCCCTCGTGGAGGCGCGTGCACGGACAGCTGCATGGACGCTGTGGACACATAGTTCTTCTTATACTTTCTAGTTTCCTCGGCGTGCATGTGCAGTTGGTGTCACTGTAGCTGCCTCCACACAGAGCCGTGCATAAAGAACCTCTAACTAGCAGACACGCTGTGTACATGTGAGTGCTCAAAGTATTATGAAACCTCAAGGAAAGAAGAACTGATTTAGAAAAATATCACAACAAAAAGAAGCACAACCAAAAAATGACAGAAGAAAATAATAGTTTTTAAACAAATTGTACTTGCGGGTCTCTGAGCTGTGTTGAGTAGCAACACCGCCTTCCCATCGCAACAAACTCCCTCCCTCACTCCCTCCCCCTCGCTCCCTCCCGTTGACTCCATCCACCCAGCTCGTTTTATCTGAAGATTCTCAGACAATGCCTAGAGGATCCCGTTCCCTAATCTTCCTAAAAATCCCCCTTTCATCCCCACTGTTAAAGAATGTATGAAAGGCTGACACTGAGCTGGAAAAAAAGAGAAGGCCGAAAAAAAAAAGAAAAGGAAAAAAGAATGAAGCGGAGCACATCTGGGGAGTGAGGGTGGTGTCACTGTGCAGGACCGGGGGGGGGGGGGGGGGAGCTCCGCGGGGGGGGGGGCAGGAGCTCCGCGCTGGCCACTCCTTGTGCAGCGCCCTCCTAAGATGAGTAATTAAATTGTTTTTCTGCTCAAACATTAAAATGGCCGATGTCACTGAAGGCAACAGCGGGGAAATAAGTATTTATATATATGTGTGTGTGTGTATGTGTTTGTTGAGCAGAGGGTAGGGGGTTTAATCTGTGTTCTGACCCAGCTGAACCTTTGGAGTCACACACACACACAATTTCACACAAAACAAAAAGCTCAAATCCTTTGTTTTGTCCCCTCAAAGGCAAGAAAAAGGCAATGGGTTTTAAAGGAGTGATCCCCAGATTTCATTCCTTCCCTATAGGGAAGAACGGTGCATTTGCTCCCGAAGTGAATTCAAGATGACCACAAACACATTCCACTGCGCTCTAAACACAAAACCCCTTCGATTGAAAGTGAGTGCTCTTTTCGTAACCCTGACAACAACCACAACAAGAAAATGACCAAAGGCTTGGAATAAAAAAGGAGAGCATCTTCTTTGGGCCGCGTCTATCTCAGTTGCCACTAGCTTAGCTTATATGAACTGGCTCTGTGATTATGGATAAACAATAGTTTCAATCTCTCTGCTCAACAATTCCAATCACAATCCACAGAGCGGCCTAGCTTAAAGTGCAGCCTGTGTCTTTAAAAAAAAAAATCTTCTTTCATTAGAAGACTTGGGAGGAGGAGTGGTCGTGTGTGAAAATAAAATGTTAACCGACTTATTTTCAAAAGAGGAAGCAGCCCAACAAAATACAACAGAGGAAACGTGTCTTAATGTTGCACCTGAACAATAAAGTAAATACAGATTAAAGCTGACACCAAAACCTCTGTCCCCTCAATCTTTCAGTGTGTGAACTGGGGAGGGTATTATAGTCTAAACACTTTTTCTTCTCTCAGTGCTGAAAGATTAGACTGGTTATCCCATTAAAGTTGGTAAAATGCCATTCTTGTGTCTTTAAGCTCTCGTATAGGAGGTCAAGATGAGTCTGCCTGTGCTTACAAGGCGGGCATGGATGTAATCTGCCCAAAGTTACAATAATTAATGTTAAGCTTCTCCAGCAATACGTTTGTAAAAGAACTGGCCCTGATAATATACTTAAAGCTGCACGCACTGTTTGTGTTGCTGCAGTGAGACGAGGCAGGGCTCGGTGTGAGTGTGTGTGCGAGTCCCTATGACACTCACGTAGCGCAGCTTAAATCTTTAGTCAAACTATAAGCTGATGCTGCCACAATGCTGGATTAGGACGACAGACGTGGGAAAAAGAGTGAGAAGCCGGCTCACTCGATGCTGAGGATATAACAACATGACACCGGCACTCAGCGACAACGATGCCTGCACACAACCGCCATTAGTGGTACAACAACACGAAGAGGATCTGGAAGAAAATGCGAAAACGTGACCAGCCTGGACTAAAAGAAGAAAGTAGATAAAAGCAAACGGGTGTGGATTTAAACTTCCACATATGAGCGCGTAGAGACAATGATTTTAGTTTGGTTATGAAGGGTGTGATGCAGAGACGCGATCTCAAACCATTAGGAAACAAAACTAACAACAGAACAATTAGGTGAATAAAAATCTGCCTGCGGGCTTTAGAGCCATTTGTTGACATTCGAGCCATTCGCGTCCTGCTATCCTGCCCAGCATCAGACACCGAGGCAAAGTGGCTCTTCTCAGTGTGGAGGCATTGACAGTCAGTTCTGTCCCTCGCTCAGATACTGAACAGTATAGGCTGCATGTGCAAAGTACATTAAGCTCTTGCCGGATCCCTCCTTGTGCCATTCTCCTCTCGTCGACTCGCAGACACAAAGGCAGATTAAAGGAACGCGCGTCATAAAAACCGCATGTCAATCTTATCGGCTTCGAGTGCAGTTTTTAAACATATGTTAATCTGGGGGAGCTAAAACTCATTCTCTCCTCTCTCTGCTCACTGCTTGTTTATCTCTTATCAAATGCGCAGTAGGTGAGGGGCAGCTTTGCGGTGCGGCTAAGTGCCATTATTTGGATAATTGCGTCCATTGTTACAGGTTATATAGCTATTTGAAATGGGAGGTGTGTGTAAATAGGTGCAGAGGCCAGGTAGGGGGTGGCGGAGATATATTCAAACAGGGGAACGGGGATTTTCTGCGAAGGCTACATGATGCATTTGAATGCTTCGAGCCGAATTTTCAATAAGGACGGTTTGATATGTTTTTCTGTGCAACAATACCTTTAGAAAAACAACAATGCCAAGGTCAGACGCATTTCATGTATCAGTGGGAACATAGAAATGATGAAGGCTCCCTTAATGCTGCTACAAATCTGAATGGAAATAAAATATTTACCAAACACCATCAAGAAAATAAACTCTGCAATCTTTCTAAAAGGGTACAAATACTTTAAAAAACTTGCTGTAAAAATATTATCACTATGAATGTGATATATACATATATATATATATGTATATATCTTCCCATGAAATCAAAAAAGTCTGGTATATGAAGTCCGTTGCAGGACGTGAACGCTGTTGCCAGTGTGAAGGACAGTGCTCCCAGTGGTACAAGAATAACAAGTTCATTAGTCGAGGGGGGGCGTCGCAGGAATTCAAATTCCCCCCCGACTCGGGCTGGGGCTCTGATTGGCTGGCTGCGTCAGCATGGCGAGACTCATTAGAGCCCAGCAGTAATTAAGAGTTGTTAGAAAGTGAATTCTCCAACCGCAGATTAGAAAATTAAACTATTTACTGATTACATATTAATAGAAGACAACAATGGCGCTTGCCATAAGCTTGGAAGGCAACCAAGGAATAAATCTGTGTACTTAATTACCATAAACAATGGGGGCATAGAAATGGAGTTTTATGCACACTCCCTCCTGTAATGTGTCTGATATCAGAAGACACTTGACAATTCTTGTTCAATTATCTCTATTATTTAATGTGCTGTGAACTGCCTCTGAGTAAATAAATTAACCACCCCAATTACTTTGGATTCATCTGGGGAGGGCCGTGGCGTAATAGAAAATGCTGCAGAAAGCTGCATTGTGCCCAAACCAAGAGAGAGAGAGGGGGTGGGTGTGAAAGCAGAGGGAGACAAGGGAGAGAGCGAGGGGTAAAACGGGGAGGGAGACAGAGATTCACGGGGATAAAAGGGAAGAGAGGAAATAAGAAAGATGCAGAGAAGCAGAGAGGAGGGAGAAAGACACAAATGAAAGAGAAGGAAAAGTTACCTCAAAGAAGGAGAATAAACAAAATCATTAAAGAGCTGATTCCTTGATGGAAAAAAGACCAAGACAACCAGAGCAAACAGAGATGGGGGGAGGAAAGAAAGGTTGCTGGAATGACAAAGCAAAAGCATGTGATATGAAAGAAAAGGCGTGTTGAGGAGCAGCAGAGCACAGTGGATCTTCCCAGGCTTTCTGCTGCTGGAGCAGAGAGATGAACAATCAGTCATGGGTCAGTCGCTCTGTCTGTTCACATCTGCACATCAGTCCTGCAGCGCTGTGCACGACCAGAGCACCACAGCACACTGAGCTCACCCAAACATACCTCAACAGGTCGGAGTCACATGATCGTATGTGCCGCTACCAAGACTGTGCACATCTGCCCCGCTCAGCAGGGTGCGCCCCGCTGAGACCAAATTGGACACAGCGCACACACATTCACTTTAATAAAAACAGCGAAGCATCTGCAACCTCAATCTTTGTTTATCTAAATAAATCTAAAAATATATGAATTGGATAATTACCTCCTCTCTTGTGACAATGTGACATCTTAAAGCCTTTTATACTATCGGCATCATTCAGATCACTAACACCAGATTTATTCAAAAACTTTGTGTGTCACATCATTTATGTTTCTTCAGAAAGTTGAAAAGATCCGTAGATGATTTATATGTCAACTCTGGGGAGAGGTGTTTATTTAAAATTCAGTCAGACGTGTGAAGGTGATGACAGTCCGGCGTGGAGAATCATCAGAAAATGCAGAGCTGCTGTCTGAACAACTGTGTGTGTGTGTGTGTGTGTGTGTGTGTGTTTATGAACCAGGGTGCCAATAAAAAGATGCCTGCAGGCTCAATCAACTTTCCTCTGACAGATAGTGTTTCTTTGAGACAGAGGGTTAGATAAAGAGTCTCACCACACCGAGGTGGACTTGAAACATGCTTTTCTGCTCAATTGTGACACTTGTGCACAGGCAGGTGAAGCTGAGATGCTCTGCCTTAGGTTTGGTCTCTGGTTTCCTTGGGCTGAAATACAGCACTTTGGAGTGCTTTACAACCACACATCCATTTACGCAACTGGGAATTATTCTGGACACTAGGAGACACAGTTTGTTGTCTAACACTAGAGTGTGGACACAATCTGAGCCTTGGACAAACTCCAGCTGGAGATACACTGGCAGCTTTTCAACGTGAGGACGGTGTAGCTGGTGGTCATTTCTCCCCATGTCCCCTGGTAAACGACTGGCACCAGTCGGATGTGCTGATCAATACTGGAACAGCCAATCAGACATCCAGGGTCCAGAGAAAATAATATCTATCATCTATGACAGCGTATGGAAAGGTGACCTCAGCCACCGAGGTGATAAAGGTTACTTTAGTGACCACCTGTCACTCTCGTTCTGAAGCCTCCAGAGCTCAAGGCCTAAAGGCACAATCCATAAAGTATTGGACGAGTCTCTGGGATGAGTGCTGCAAAGAGATATAGGAACACTTTCAGGAGTGAGGAATGTATGAGGAATGCATGACGCAAAAAGTGTCAGTAGTTTCACAGTAGGACACGGACCTAATGCCTGTTTGTTTGTTGTAGGGAGACAAGTGACTGTACTGAATTTAATTTAAGAAGTGAATTTAAAAGTGATTTCATGAGAGGACTGTTCAAGTACCAAGGTCAGTGCTCTCTGAAAAGAATGAGAAACACATACTATCCAACCCACAATGTACATGTACTATACTACATATACTGCAGAAGTCACTGTGTCAACTAGTGTGAAGCACATTTTCTCAATTTCATTCCTCACTCTATAAAGGACGAAGGTGAATGTCTTTTTTTTCCATTCATTTTGTCCTTGCCCTCACTGTTGTCATCATCATCCTTTTCAGGTGAATCACATTTTTCCTGAGACCACAGGTGTGTGTGTGTGTGTGTGTGTGTATATATGAAGAGAAATCTTTATGGTTGAAAGTGTTTGGAGGTAAATAGCCTGGCGTCTTGCTGGCTAGCACCTGCTTTATCAGTGGGTGAAGAAGGAGAAAAAAAAAAAAGCCCTTCAGATTGACACAATGGCATGTGCTCCGACAGGGGAAGAGGGCACAGAGGCAGGGAGGCAGGCAGGCAGGCAAAAAAAAAAAAAAAAAAAAGAAATGCGAACACAACAAACAGAGGAGAGATAGTCTCGATATCAGCACCCAAATGGGATGGAGAAGGTGAGCACAAATCCCACCGCCCCAGTTTTCTTTTCTAAAAACCTCCATATCCTCCCCTGTGTTGCTCTTTCAGGATTTTGGGGGATAAATCCACCACGCTAGCTGCTGATATATCAGAAAGAGCATGACAGCTGCTACTAAATTACTACAGCAAATACTGCACCTACACTTTCAGGACATTTGCAAACATTTAACACTACTTGGGACCATGTATTTTCTTTTTTTTTTTTTTTTTTCCCGAACAACATTCTTGGGAAAGGAACGGGATGCTATTCTCCAATTTCAGTTAGGGACTTAACAGAGCCAAGGCCCCTCTTTTTGGCTCTGCGCTCTGTCTCATGTCTTAACAAGGCTTTACCCCCAGCCAAATCTTAAATAAAAACCTTCCGAAACCGGCTCTATACACCAAACCAGATTGCACTTTGTATGCACAGGCGTGTAAGTGTTTGTGTGTGTCTGTTGTGGATTTGTGAACTGTGTCAGTGCTCATGTTGTGTTGCCTCATTTATAAAAAAAAAAAAAAAAAAAAAAAAATTCTTTGCTTCTCCCTCTCCTCCCTTTAACTCACCCCCGTCTTTCCTTATACAGCATATCAATGAAGGCCAGATATGTACTAGGGGAAGGAGGGTGTGTGCGTGTGTGTGTGTGTGTGGCTGTGCATGGCTGAGCGCACTGTTCAATAGTGTGGAGGTTGGCTGGCTGGCTGGGGCCACGGCTGGCAAACGGCTGCAGCGGAGACTTCAGCTGGGGCTCCGCTATCGCACCCAGTTATCGTTTCCCCCATGAAGGGCTCCCTTATCACCCCAGCCCAGAGAGGTCTCCCTTCTTCTCCCATCCCCGAGACACACTCCCCTCTACCACCCTCCCCACCCATCCTTCCCCTCCCTTCTCCACACCGTCTCCCCCTCCATCCCCTCCTTTCATATCCACCCAGCGCTCCATCGCTCAACATTCAACTGAGAGGGAGGAAGGGAGCGGGAGCGAGAGCGAGGGGTGGGGGGGGGGCTTCAAAGATTCTCTCTCTCACTCACAAAAACGCACACATAAACACACACAAACTCCCCAAGTGTACATGCATGTGTATGTGCGTGTGTACGCTCAATTTGCCAAAACTGTTTTTCCAGTGTAATTGGGCTTGGGGTACCTGTGTCCATGAGATAGCGCAGCCTCTTCTCCACGCGAGCAGCTCGGGCGTCTATGTGCCTCTGCTCGCTCTCCAGTGCAGACAGCTCCCCAACCACATACTGACTGGTGTCTTTGAACGCCTTCTGTCAACCAGAGAGAGAGAGAGAGAGAGAGAGAGAGAGAGAGAGAGAGAAAGAGAGAATGGTTATGAGAGAAAAGGAGGAGTAGTGTGATATAGCATTAAACAGAGGAATAACGGATGGAGGGATGAAAGAGAATATTGGACGTTGGGAGTATGGAAAAATACAGAGATGGAACGTAAAGCAAAAGGCTGATGAAGTTATTGAAGAAATAACGTATGAGGAAAAAAAGAAATGAAGCAGAGGAGGGTGAAAATGTCCAAGCTAATTTTTTTCCCAGCATAAAACAAAAAAGAAAATTTGCCCAGTAAAGAATCACACAAACAACCAGAGACAAACTGTTGCTGTATCTTGTTTTGGCTGCGCCTTGTCGCTGAATTCCTTCTCACAGATTCAAACCCATTTGATAGCTGCGTAGTTTTTTGTTTGTTTAAAAATCTGAGGAGACGGATTCAAGTGAATATTTACACAAGAATATCAAGGCAACACCTCGGATGCAAAATGGGTTTCCTCCATGTTAGATCAAATCTGTTGTCTGTTTACTTCAAATCATTGCAGGTGTAATTAAGGGAATTAATAGATATGAATCATCCAATATTAATAACATAATAACAAGAACTAGAATGAAATGAGGTAGCAGGCATGCAGCAGTCTTAACTTATCTCACATTGTGCATGCTTAATACTTCTAGTCATTTAAGAAAGCTTCATATTCAGCCTCTCCATTCCTCAACATACGTGGACACACATCACACTGTAAGTAAGCACCTAATACACACTTCATTTCAGACCCCTGGTCACCTCTGTGTCTCAGCTACTTGCTATTCCCCAGAGATGCTCCTGTGAGTGAGCAAAATGTTTATTCAAATTCACCACTGAGGATGCATCCGAAAAATATCTCCATTTTATTGCTGATGCACTTGGTTTTTCTTAATGGGAAGAGGAACTAGTGAGCAGGAGAAAGTTTTTTATTCCACCCAGGCCAGCACTTTTCCCCTGTACTCTTTCCACTGTGTGAGTATGTGCATCTGTGCAACTCTGTGCATCTGTGATACGTGCAAGTGTGTGTATGTGCACGTTGATTCCCAGCAGCCCCTCCGCTCACCCCCACTACCCTTCCTGTCACCCCCCCCCCCCCCCCCCCCTTGTGCGCTCTCGCTCTATCACCATATTTTTCCTTGGCAAATCAATTTTACACATGATCAGCCCACTCCCCTTGCCGCGCTCAGCCCAGCCGTAATTAAGAGGAGGGAAATTACCATATATATTATATTAATGCAAACATCATTCAGCAGGTAATTCTTGGCTGATCGGGATAATGGAAAGGTTGAACACCCATTAACCCTGGGGCCCAGGCACTGGGAGGAGGAGGGTGTGTGTGTGTGTGCGCACAGGACCGGGGTGGAGGCTGCAGGGTCGAGGGTAGGAGAGATTCACCCCTTGGTCTCCAGCAGAATACACACTCACTGAAATAACAGCATTTACAGAGACACTCTGTATGCAGAAGTTCTAACATGGGCGAAAAAGGGTGTGAGAGTGTGCACTTGAAGGACACGAAGGCACACAACTTACACGCACACAGGCACACACACACACCTCTAAATGGCAGAGCAGCAGATATCTACCATTGTTATAATTAAAATGGCAGCCTGTTAGATCAATACTTAGATGTCTCTGCAGAGAAGAGAGGGAGAGTGTGAGCGGTGGACAAGGTGAAGAGGAGGAGGGAGATTTAAGAGTCGAGGGAGCAGAGAGACGGGTTCTCTGACAGATTTATCTAAGACAAGACTGCAGAGACAGAGACGGAGCTGACGAGCAGGAAATAAAAAAGGCCAGAAGGTGACGAGACCTCCTGACCCCCCCTAAACTCTCCTCATTTATTTTGCCATTTTTCTAAAGACTTGATCATCTGTCAGTTACACAGGCTTCATTAGGCAGAGGCTTCACGGAAAGGAGCTGATGTCACACGTTGCAGCATGTTCTCCACGAAGTGCTGGTTCAGAGCCAGTGATGAACCAGTTTTGAAGTTGGATATAGTGTTGCTGGGAAATCAGACTCGTGAAGTGACTGTGGCTCTAGCTCAGTGAGGAGCTAACTGTTTTCTTAACAAGTTTGCAAGAACCATCTCTGAAGCATTAGCACCAGGTTCACAGTGGTCATAAGGTTTGACGTTCAAAGGGACTTTTGTAATGGCAAAGAGACGGGGCACACCTCTTCTTCAAATGGTCTGCGGATATCAATCTCTGTCGGTGAACCTCTGTCCTCTTCGGCCTTCTTCAGATCCTCAGAAACAGACTTCTGCCTCCTCATCTCTGGAAGATGAGCAGATGAACGTGCATCAAAGCAAAGGAAGAATGCACATTAAGGAGTTTGAACTTTGTGGTCAGTGATTTGTTCTGTCATGTAAATGTTACTGAAATTAGAAAATCTAATAAGCAATAACTTGTCTACTGCCAGTTACCTGCTCTCAGGTGTGAACTGTGTGTTATGTGATGTGAGTGCACACAAACCTACCAGGGTAAATAGTGTATGCGTTATTTGTGAACTGTATATTGTGTTTTGGGTTGCATTGTCACTCACCTGGTCGGCTCTCCACGTACTGGCTGAAGGACTTCAGCTGGGTTTTGCGGACTGCAGAGTCCTTGTTGAAGACAACAGGGCTGCGCAGTCTTTCTGTGGCCCTGCGCAGCCGCTCCGCCCGCAGCTCCTCGGCGTTATCCTGTTGAGGTACAGAAACGTGCATTCAGTCTCGACAAGCAATTATCTGAACAGAAATTTGGGTCAACAATGATCATTTTTAACACACACATGCAAGCTGACATGATGGGTACAAACGCACACAAGGCCACAAGATAAGTCTCATAGAGGTTCATATATTAGCTACATTCATGACCACACACACACACACACACACGCTCATGAGAGAGACAAAAAGGAGGCAATTAACTCGACTTTCAACAAACCCCGAGCCAGAAAATATATTCAGATTATGCAAAATGCGAAAAAACGCTATTGTTTTCAAAGTGAACATGTGTTAAAAAGCTACACGCTTGCTTCTCCCACTATCAAAACACGGCATGCAGGAATGTTTTATTACCAGGCCTCCAAATATGCCAACCCGAGTGGAAAAGAAACCGACTCGGGCTAAGATTGACGTTGCGGCAACGTTAATAAGACGGCGAAACGTGTAATAAAGTCGACAATTAGGGCAAACATGTTCCACTGCTTGAGACAGAGGGAGATAGTCAAGCAGAGCAGGGACGACTAATAGAGACAGTGCGGGTGTGGAGCAGGCTGTAGACGGAGGGTTGTTAGTTTAGCTTCAGATTATTGACTTTCAAAAACAACGTCAGCAATTAGTCTGTTCTCGCTTTGCTTAGTCTATTAGTCTGTCAGATTCTACCAGCCACTTAAAACCTTACGTCAATTCAAATAGAGGCTAAATTATTTATGAGGCGTTGTGTGTAAAATGCCCAATTAAAATTTTTAAAATCATAAAGTGAGAGCTGGGATTTAGGAAGGTATTTCTGCTTGTGTGTATGTCAATCTGCAGGTCTGAGGGTATTTAAAAGTCACCGTTTAAAAAAAATTAAATAATAATGAACCTTTGGCTGAGATTACAGAGCTTGAAATGCATCGAATGTCTCTCTGGCCTTAGTTTAACATTTTTATGCGCTGTTGAATGAAACTCCTAAGGGTTATGAGGATACACACTGACTGACTTCAACTTCAAACTGTGTGTGTGTAACTAGGTATCACATGGACAGACCAACTTCAATTGCCACCTAATTATCCACTTCAGAAATTTGCATGGCTGTACAATAAGTTGCCGTGGACACAAATCCATCAAGTGGCTGGTTTTATGAATATTTACTATGTTTATTTGTGGGAAAAGTTCAACAATCACTGATAATTGGAAGTCAAAGGATTTATTGGATTAATGTTGCTGTTCCTGTCACATTTTCAGGATGAGGATTTGGTTCCTGCAAACCTCTGCACTGTCGACAGTGAACTGTTAATTTAACAAATCCCAGAGGAGACTGATTAAGGCACCGAGGCTGTCGACCCAATTATCGGTTATTGTTTAACTGTTGAGAATCAGACTCATTCAATGGACAACAGGTTAAACAGCTGCAGGAAGTTAAACTACTGTAACATTACAGCCAGACTTTGGGGAACAGCACACATGAACGCAACAAAATGACATACACAACAACTGCCCACTTGGCTTCCTCTCATCTTACTCTCTTTTTCTCTTATCGCTGCTCTCATCGCTGTGGTAAGCAGTGGCAGCAATGATTCAGTGCTTTCACTGTGTGTGTGTGTGTGTGTGTGCATGCAGGGTGCTGCGTGACTAATGTTGCAGTCTGCTGAGCGTCGCATGCCCTTATCGTCCACCAGCGACGCTGCGCATACACACAATTGCTAATGAGAGGGAGAGTGTGTGTGCGTGTGATGCTGCTGCAGGTCGTTCCACCTGCCTGAAGGACTTTGAAGATGTCCAATCCTCCGACTGACAGTGACGTGTGCACAAACACAAACACATTTATGAGCCTGTGCACCCGCTGATTGTAAAAAGGTTATGACACAACTGATGAGTTTCAGTGCGGAGTGTGGATTTGAGTTGGATTTTCAAATCTAAATGGAGGTAAAAGAAAGAACAAGCTGATTGAATGTTGGGTTAGGAGACTGGAGACTGCATGAACAATAGTTGAAAATATTACTGAATAGTTAGTTCTTACTTCCCGGTAAATCAGTGGACTGATGAGTCTGTATTGTTTTATACACAGGTTGATAGGATGATGTACAATAAAGAAGCCATATTAACACGTGGCGTGATAATCTACTTGTTTCTTTAAAACTATCATCGGATGTTAAACAGAAACACTCGGTGATGGAGTTCACTCCCAGGTGGTCAAATCCTGACCAGAGCAGGTAAAGTGATTTGGTCAGGCATCAACCGGTCGTCAATTCTATGTCTGTGAGGGTCAAGTGGTAACACGTGCACACACATACACACTCTTCTGGCCATAAAGGACTAAGCCTTTAGGCTTTGAACACAAGAGGGTGTTTATGTGAATTGATGATCAAAGAAACCCTGCGCTGCCATAAGCGCAGAGGGTTTGTGCTTGTGCTGACAACAACACACACATACACACACACACACACACACACACACACACACAACTCACGTTATTCCACTTGACATTTAAAATCAATTAACCAGATGTTAAGACTGGCCGGCTGCGTTGTTGGCTCAATATTCACATCAGAAGGTATAGACACATGCAGCAGCAGTAACACCCTGCTCCCCTCCTCCCCCCACCAACGCAGACACATGACAACTGTGTGAAAAGGTCATAGTCAATACAGGGAACCTGCTCACACCTTACGTGGAGCATTATGATGCCACTGTGTGTGCGTGTCCTGGCTTTACACAGACTTATATGGACACAAGAGGATAAACTATAGTCTCACATGAAGTGGTCCGACTAACTGATGTGTACACAGGGTCAGCCAGTTGACAACAGAGTCAATCGGACCTGATTGATTGCACTGACCCTTTGATGGTGTGGAGAGGAGGGGAGGGCAGGAAGAGAGGGTAGAGAAACAGAGGCAGATGGAAGAGAGGGATGTAGAGGAAAGAAAGAAAGGAAGATTTACAGGTAAATGTTTTGGGGCAGGCGTATAATGCACGTACCTCCAGTCCTTCTGCAGGGCTGAGTGGGGAGGTGGAGGAGACAGAGGGTGAGGATGATGAGGAGGTGGAGGATGGGGATGAAGGGGAGGTGACTCCTCTCGGGCTCACGTCCACCAGCTTCTTCAGCTTCAGGTCCACGTGTCGACTGTTGGTACCTGGAGAGAGGAACAGGGGAATGAACACAAACACTGTATAAAACCCAAACACACACAGACAGGCGGCACCAAGTCTGGACGGTCGTGATGGGAACAACCAAACACAGTGGAGGAGGTGGAGTGAAAGACCTGGGTTGCTGGAAAAACCAGAAAAAGCGAACACGTGTGTAGAATCGAGTGTGTTACCGGCTACTTTCATGATACCATCGCCACCGTTGATTTCTTTCAAGACTAAATGAAAATTAGCGGCAACAAAGAACAAATACAGGAACACGGCGAGAGAGGAAACCACAAACAAATGCTGCAGAGATACTGTACTTCAAAGCTAGAGGAACCATTTGTCTGTTTTCATGTGTTTTTCTCCTCTGGTGCCTCACTGTACTCACACCTATCTCACATCGTCAGGAAACCGAGGGAGCAAATAAAATAAATTAAATAGAAAACAAAGTAATTAGTTTACCTCTGAAGATTTCAGCAAATGCTTTCCTGGAGATATGATTTTATTTTTGTCTGGGGAGCACTTTTCGGAGTTTATTAATTACGACTTAAGGAACTTTGTAAACAAAAGAAAATTGGGGGAAAAACAACAGTAAACTGACGTAGACTGCACTCATTCCTCCATTGTGAAGGACTGATGACAACATAGGCAATAGGATGCAGGTCTGGGGAGGAGTGAATGCTTGGAAAGATCAGACTAAAAGCAGGTTCAGGGCAGTTCAGAGTTTCAGAGCGCCTAAATCTGGAAAAAGATGTTGACTGTTCTCGTTAAGAAACTTTCAGGCTGCGTTTGAGTCTGGACAGACAGAAAATGAGACGTGAGAGATGTGGTTAATGTGAGTTAATGTGAGAAGCAAGTCTAAAACAGTTGAGTTTAGTGAATTTGAAAGAGACAAACATATGACAGTCAAACACCACAGCATCACACAGCTTCAGCCACTGACCCAGAGAGGTTAGCTCAGAGCCGGGGTTAGTAAGCTCCAGGGCCCCACGGAAGCCGGAGGTGGTTGGTAGCACGGCCTCCAATGGAAGTGGGTTAGTAACCAGTGCAAACGCAGATGTGGCAGCAGCAATAGCGTCATCATCATCACCACCACCATCATCATCATCATCATCATCATCACCAACACCGAGCTCCTCCTCCTTAGCCCTCCCCTCTTCCTCATCCTCACCCCTTCCACCGTCATCGTCATGATGACCTCTCACTCCGTCCAAAGCATCTGTGGGTACGGAGCGGGAAAGAGGGAAAGACAAAGGGAAGGAAACACGGAAAGTGAGTCAGGGAGGCAAGAAATTAAAAAAGAGGATTAGGGAAGGTGTTAGAAAGGAGGGGAGGGAGGTGAAGGGAGGAGAGGTAAAAAATGTAAATGTTGGAGGAATAAAAAGGTAAAAATGAAGACAAGAGTGGAAAGCTTGGTTAGTTTGTGTTAACAGAAATCTGAAAACATGTTACAGAACCTGAGTCAATATCATTGTTCAGGATTTATATTATATTTTTGTTCAGGATTTATATTGCTTTACTGCGTTCATGACCTTTGGCAAAAAAACAATACCACCGACCAATCCAGTATTGTTAGAGGAGTTTTTTTTAGCAGCAATATGGTTGGATCCTTGTACAAACAACATTAAGTTTCCTCAGGGGCTGAATAGATCAGTGTGTCTACTAAAGAAAAACATGTTGGAATAAACCCAGCTAGAGACCTGAGCAGGTCTGGCTGCATGGGCAACTCTCCACAGATTAAAACAAAACAATCAGTAAACAGCATCTGACGTTCAGGCTCCCTTCTCTGCTATTTACGACTCGGTGGGGAGCGGGACTGAGAACAAAGAAGGAAGGCGAGAGAATCATACTAACAGTATTTCCTGTTAGTTTTTTTTTTTTTTTTCCTAATTTGCTAGCTGCGATGTGGAGCGTGCTAGCAAGCGCCGTTCCTGCGTGGCTGGCTCGGCCCTAATTAATGGGAGGCCATGGTGATGGAGTTTGGAAAGTTTCTTTGCGGGCAGACACTTGGAGGGGGCAGCCTGAGCTGTATTAAAGGACCGTGAATGGTGTTGAGGGGGGAGAGAGAGAGAGAGAGAGAGAGAGAGAGAGAGAGAGAGAGAGAGAGAGAGAGAGAGGGAGGGAGTGTGGGGGCTAGGATTAGCCGTTCTGCTCGGGAGGCCTTGTGTATCACAGCCCACAGCATTTCTCTCTTCTCTTTACCCCCTCCTCCCTTGTTCCGTTCTTTCCTCCAACTCCATTTTTAATGAGACCAACAATTAGTCCAATTCAAAAAAGCTGAAAGAGCAACTAAATCAAGTGCTTCCCTTTGAATGCCTCGCTGTCTCCCTCCTGTCATTTTACCTAACAAGTTGCTGATCTAATTTCTGTTTTTTTCCAGGCTTTGTTCGAGTTTGGGAAGACCTGGAAATCAGGGAACGTATGTTATCATTGCAACATGTGGTGTTTCTGGACATTTTCACTGATTTCTAAATCATTCATTAAATCATAGCTTGTGATGAAAGCAGCACATCTCGTTGATTTGTTCTCCATCGTTTCTAACAATGTACTCAATCATCCCTACTTTTACAATGTCAGGGTACATTGTAAAAAGTATCGCTGCCTTTGGAACCTTTCACTCCCTTCGTCTACACTCTCACCTTCCATCAACCTGAACAGTGCAAAACAAAGAGCGGTGTAGTGTTGAGGAATCTGAATCAAATGACAAGAGAGGCCTAATAATAGCCATTATCATAATAACCCCAATTTCAAGGAAATGGAAAACAGTGGGAAATGTGCATGGCAGCATTTGCGGCCGCTGCAAGCCGTTATTAGAAGTGTTTGGTGTTTTGAACATAATTTGGCTGCATAATGTCTTGTGTTGATTAACAATTACTGGGTGAACAAGACAAGGGGGAAGTCACAGGGTAAACTGCTGCTCTGAATACGAGGGTGGTGCTTTTTAGACCCACAGCTGTTGTCAAATGGCATTTTGTTTTTCTCTGAGGATTAGGACGAACCCCTTTAGAGAGCATAATGGAAATGTGCGAGTTGTAGCACGTGTGCGTGAAGAAAGTGAGTATGCTAACAGCATGCTGGTGTGACTTTTCTTTTGTATCATATTTAATGAGTATTAAGTGTCGGCCTGTGTGTGTCTGCTAATTGCAAGGCCTGTCACAATTCTGAAAGTATGTTATGTGAGGAAAAATAAACACAGATGCTGTTTCCAAGTTTTAATGTCTGTGTTTGAAGTCACTGACTGTGGCCCTAATAAAAGCTGACACTAACATCCATCTCAGGTGAAGCAATCATTGTGAAACTTTAGGGGGGGTTCTTCAGAACTGGAGCAGAAGCCAGCTCCATCAGATGTCCACTTGTGATCAGATCACCCGAGATGGCCTGAAAAAGGCTGGTGTGTTAGTGTACTGACCTCCAGCCGCGTTACCCTTGCTTCCCTTCACTCTGTCGGTGCTGGATGGGTCCAGCAGGCTCATGTCGGACATCTTGACCCCGGATCGAGCCTCAGCTATCAGTTGCCTGGCTCGCTCTCTCAGCTGTCTTCGCCGCTCTGCATCCCGCTCCTGAACAAACAGACACACACATACACATGAGGACGTGAACAAAAGACCCAATAGAATCTCACCCACTCCTGCACAGGTGCAAGGGAATGTTAGTGGATTCAGACGGGAGGAAGTGTGAGCACACAACATTTATGACAAATACAAAAACTTTTGTTATCAAAATGGACAGACACACACACACACACACACGATACTGGCACTGGACATTTAGTATTGAGCCGTCACCATCAGAGTAATGGCAGAAATGCCATTTTCAGGGCAATCCAATCTGATTCTGCTGATAACACAGTCCACCACACATACACTCGCAGAGCGATGGGAAAACCTTGATGATGTCAATTGACAAACACTTAACTGATAAACACCCCACCGAGCGTGTACACACGCACACACACACAAACAAGAAACACACATCTCAATACAGGTTACTTAAAATTAAGTTTTTCTACAGGCTGCCACAATGTGACTTCCAGAAAATGCAGGAACCCAAATAGAATACACAGAGAAAAGCTGCTCTACAAAGCACATTTTTTTTTATATGTGTTCAGGCTGTGGAGTTGTGATATTTTTAAGACAGATGAAGAGAAATGCGCTGCAGCGACCGATTCTGGTTTTGAGGCAGCTGTGAAAAACAGTTCTGAATATTGCCTGCATGACAACCGAAGTTACAAGGGACATAAACTAACACTCACTCGTCTTACACAACACAATCTAAGCACTAACAACATTTACACACTGAAAACTCCACCTTGCACCCCACCCCCCCTTCATTCTCAAATATACACAACCACATCCCACCCCAAGGGAGAGTGAAGCTGCATTTCTCTATCACTGCTCTCCTCCCTGTGGTTTTCTGTTAATCAGCCTTCTCCATATTGAGAAAGGGGTTTTAGGGCTGGCCTACTGAAGCCGCCCATTTATCCATTAACAAAACAAGCAGCGCCCGCTAATGAGGTACATCTCTCCATTTCCATGTCAATTGTTTGCTTGTAGCCATTGTTAGGGTGGGACAATGGGGCTGTTTTGTAAATGACAGCAACCCTAATGCACTTTGTGTGTGTGTGCATGTGTGTGTGTGTGTGTGTGTGTGTGAGAGAGAGAGAGAGAGAGCCCAAGGGGATGCCCACAGGGGAGCGGAGCTCACCTTAGAGAGAAACGGGTAAAGACAGAGAGTGACAGAGTGAGGAGATGAGCGAGAGCCAGATTGTAGAAAAGCAGAATTTCAAGCATAACAACTCGTCTTTGCCAGCTCCCAGTCACATTTCTTCAGGGAAACAAACAAGGAATTTTGATGGGGTAATGAAAAAGTGAGTTGGTATCCTGTGTGGCACTTTGTAAAAACCCTATTACTGAAATGCTGAAGTACAGCACAAAAGTAAATGAACAGATAAAGACATTCTATAATGACCAAGGATATTTTGTTAGTTGTTAGAATCAAGATTTCAAGTCAAAACACCAGAACTTGATTTTCAGTGGGACGTCAACAGAGACATCATCAGGTGTCCAACAGAATGGGCAGAGCAAAATTATTACAGTGACCTTGAGAGTTTAGTAGACTGCAGGAAAACTATCACCTGTTGAGCAAAATGGAAAATAAACAGTTCAACAAATTTGAACCCACAATGAAGGGATAGTAATGGTTGTATTATTCTTAAAACACTATACTGACAGACACACAAGGAGGGGGAAGGGTTTTCTGTAGTTTTGAAGTTGAGAGAAACGAGCCAGAGGTCAGGAAGCGGTTCAGAGCAAAAACACACGCTTGGCTGGGCTGCCTGACAAGAAACTTAAAAGATGTGGAATAATATAATCGCTGCTTTGCAGCAAACTTTCATGACATAATTTCATTCTCTGTTTAAGGCTCCTGTTTTGTTTGGCTTATTTCTTTCACTGGATCCTGACTTCCGAATGTCGTATTGTAATTTCTTGGCAGGATTGTCCTCTTGTTCATAAATTTAATATGATAAAGAGTAATGTCACCGATGGCCTTCTGGCTATGGACTGGTTCTGATATCCAATCTGGCCTTCACAGATATGGATACAACCAACAGTTTAAGTGTGCCTTGTATACATACATATTCACTGCACTCTCCCAACACAACCCACTGCATTATTGTTGTCAGCCATTTTTGGGACAGGAAATAGGAAACGGTCTTCGCCTATCCAGAGGCTAGGATTAACACTATAGCCTATCTGACTAGCGCCTAGCTCAGTTCGCTACAAAGCCACTGATTAGAAAACAGGAGACCGTGGGGGGGAGGAGAGAAGAGGAGTTGAGGGTAGATGAAGAGAGAAAAAAGCTTTTTATTGTATAGAGAACCAAGTGTATAGTGATCTATGGTCAAATCCTCTTGACAAACAACTAAACTTGAGCTCATGTGTGATTGTGAAACCGTTGAATATGTTTCCAAAGAATCATGTTTTTGTTTAAGAACTGAACCGATAATTTTCTTTAATAAATGTAAAATATCGCACTGTTGCTGTTCACCTCCAGTCCGTGCGTGCCGTTACTTTTTTCCAGATTCATATTAGGATACCACGATGGCTAACTTGATATATCGCATTCGAAACAATGGAACGTAGAGTCGTATAGACAAACAACCTGAAAACCTAATGTCTCCTGCCACTGGAGGCATAAACAAAAACGTGTTCATGGTTTGCAAAGAAATAACTGCTAAAAAATTATAATAATAACAGTGACGAGGAACTGGATAGCGCCTTCAGAGAAAATTCACACTATTTTCAAGAAGTAAGATGTAGGCGAGAGTCCATAATTTCTACACTGAGTCCTACTGAGAGAGAACATTCATCCCACGGTTATCAACACTTACAGAGCAAATCCGACGGTTTTTTTTTTAGGAACAAGTTATTCAAGAAGTTTTTTTCCCGGCATTGGCTCGTTGTCCAAGTGGTGATGAAATGCCACCTAGTGGACATTATGTTAAAAGTGAGCAACGGACACATTCGCGGGTTCCAACTGCGAAAGTGTAAATGGACATCACAGAGAAGAGGGACAATAAACACATGTAGGCTCTTTATTCTGGAATACGGGAAACAACCTGGAAACAGCAGAGCAGGCAAACGCAGCCAGCCACGTCGTTACATGATCAAAGCCAGGGGAACACAAGTGGAAATAAGGAGGGGTGAAGCATGTCAGCTGATGGTCAGTGGGAAGCACCGCTTCAAGAAAAGAGACTCAGGAGGAGAAGATTTCAATGAAGACAGCAGGGACAATTGTGTACTGTGTCTTCCATTGACTGACTGGAACCTCCAGGGGTTAGCAAGGATAAACGGTTGAGTGCAAAGCTGAGACAGGGGGCTCCTCTGTGGGCTTGGCGTCAGGGTGAGGACCCCTCTCCGCTCTGGAAGCTGTTTTTGAGCAGGGAGAGAAGGTTGTCGCCTTGGTTGCTCTTTTCTGGGCAAGGAGAAAGAGAGAGGGAGGGCACGCACCAGTGGTCATGTACAGAGACCTGGCGTGGGCATCGAGCAATGCCACACACACACACACACACACACAGGGATGAACACACAATCACTATCTGAAAGGGTTTGCCAACCTCCCAGATAGCCAGCCAGTCTGGCAGCCAGTCATGCAGCTCCAGACATTTGTCATGACAGGCTAATTCACAGTCAAGAGGTGCTTTAGGTCTCTATCTGGTCCAGGCGCACACACACAAAGTAAATACACACATACTCATGTTGCTGTGTGATCATACACACTCGTGATGACAGTGATTCATAACTATTCAAACACACAGTTGACCGACACTTTTCCCACGTTGTTATTGTACTTAACTTAATATTCATTATACGGTCAGACAGTAATATAAACAGTAAGGGTTTTCAGAAACTGAATAAACACATCTCAAGTGTGTCAAGTGTTTTAAAATAAGACATATATTTAACTTAGTTGACAAAAAGGCTAATCATGACTTCATACTTCAGTTATGTATTGAACAGGCAAACTGGTCTGAGAATGTCTTTTGCCAAAGGATTAAATATGGTTGACTTAAAGCTGTTGTAGCCAGACCCATAACCGTTCTACTGTGTTGAACAGATTATGCGATTGTTGAGTTGTGGAAGTGCATCACAGGTAGACGTTGAAGGAGGAATCTAGAAAGTCTTTATGTTTCTCATTATAATGACCATTCATATTTCTAATTAATATATTGACTTAGTTAAGAATAATAAACCGTGACATGTTATCTTGAAGTAGGAAGAAATGGGACTTTTGAAAATGTGGTGTTTTAATTTAAAGTCACTGCAGATGCTTGCAGTAATTGTGCATTGCTGTTAATTTAACAGCAATGCGGAACGTTTTTTAAAATATCACATTCCGAATGTAGAAATCCATCACTGTCAGTACTCCTTATTGCTCAAATTTTGGTCAAAAGAGTGAGAGAGACGAAGGGGGTGGGGGGGGGGG
>JAFBJW010000036.1:214656-446285 GCA_016785235.1 Pseudorhombus dupliciocellatus
GCTTATCGGCTGGTTCCAGACAGAGTGCATGGATCAATGGGCTTGCAAGGCCCACAGTGATCAATGCATTTGATAAAGAATTAAAGAAGAGCCACTGTACATGGCTATCAAAGAGCCAGGACACGGCCTAATTATGATTCGACGTGTGCGTGTGCATGATAGGGCTCTGTGTGTGTGTGTGTGTGTGTGTGTGTGTGTGTGGATAAAAATGAATCTGTGAGATGTCAGTGTGGATGTGGTATGAAATTGTGCATTGTACACCTGTGGGTCATAGACATTTGAGTGTGTGTGTGTTTGTGTGCAAAAGGACTGGTGTTTCTGAGCATGTGTACCGCCATTTTCAGACATGACCTCCGGGGGAAAACCCAGAGAACTGGCTACGGAATTTAGAGTTTTCCTTCACACACGCACAACGCAGCAGGAGGTTTTGTGCACAGATGCGTTCAGAACGGCAACAGATCCTCACGAGAGTTAGAGCCGCTGGGTGCAGCAGACAGAGGCAGGAAGTGACGCAGAGCGGGGGATCCCTGCTGTGTCCAAACACCAAGTTCTCCAGGATTTCCTTTTTCCAAGGAAGCCAGGTGGAGAAAGTCTGTGGAAACTATGGAGTGTCTCACCTGGACATCTGCGTTTACACGCACACCAGAGCAAATACAGTGAGTCTGCGGAGACCAGCGCAGGTCTGAGAGCAGCTTGTGTGTGGGCGTTTAAAAAGTACTACGTGTAAATCAAGCTGATATTTCATGAGCAAATAAATGTGTGTGTTTGACTTCTGAAGTTCTGTTTAACTGTGGCTTTACTTTATAATTAACAGTTTGTCTTGAGCAGTGCTTGTGTGTGTGTGTGTGTGTGTGTGTGTGTGTGGGTGTGTGTGTTGCATAGTCTCCACTTTACCTGTTCTACCTGTCCTACTGTACAAGTGTCCTTTGTTAAACACACACACACACACACACACACACACACACACACACACACACACACACACACACACACACACACACACACACACACACACACACACACACACAAGTGTCAGAGAAGCTCGTCAGTGAGTAAGATGGGAAGGTTTTGCCCTTTAAATAGACAGGGTAATTACTGTGGAGAGACAGAGAGAGGAGGAGAGAGAAAAAAAACGAAGCAGAAAGAAAGACGGAGAACATGAGCTGAACTCAGTGACAGTGGGTGACAGAAAAACACAGGTAACCCGTCACTGTACAAGTCCCTTTGTGAGTGAAGACGGACAGCCAGTGTGAGGGGGTTCCCCTAAATAAAGAAATGAGAAGCTCAACTAAACTGTGATGAAGCTTGGTCAATCAATGGCTGATGTTAATGGCTGTAAAACCACCATTCTTTAGTAAATTAAAGTTAATGGAAACTAATTGTTCAGGTGTCTCTTGAAACACTGATGGAGACTGTGCCTGAGGGAAGAGTAGCATAGTCTCCAGACTGAAACTTGATGGAGCTGGTTGGAGATAAAACTGGACAGGAAAGCACACTGTGGAAGAAATGTGTTCAGCTGCCGAAGGATGCTAACATTTCATCAGGACTTAAAATCCAGACTTTTTATGTTTTAATTCTTTTTTGTAATCTGTTTTCTGTTTTTTTTCAGAAATCATTGTAGTAACTGGAGAAGTGAGGGGCTCTAAAACTCAAGAGCAGTAATGTAAATCTGAAGACATTTAAATATAAAAGCTCCACCCTATCGCACAAGTGCACACCCACATATGGATAGAGTAATTAAACCTTCCACTCAAGCTAAAACAAAATCTTCAGCAAAGTACTGGGATTACTGCAATTTCATATGAAATAAACATTAAATATTCTCTCATCTGAGGAGTCCAGGCTTCATATTTTATTCATGCACAGTGGCTTTGACAAAGAGAGAGATCACAGTTATAGTGTGCATGTGAAAAACATTTCCACTTGGTCAAACGTGAACACAAGGCATGTCATAACCTGAGGGGAAACAGAGGAAGGGAAAGAACGAGAAGTACATGAGTTCAGACATGTGTGCACCACAGCTTTCCTCTGTGATGGCTTGATCAGCTCTTACTGATGCAACTGAGAGAGCTGTCACACACACACACACACACACAATTTAGAGGTTCACTTTGATCTCCACTCCAGCCAATTCAGCCCCGACACATACCCACACACTCCAAGACCTGAGCACTCACACACACTCACACAGCCCAGAGAAACTCCCCGGCAAACTATTTAGTTTCATTAAGGGAAAATTCTTCAAAAAAAAGAGAGAGAGCAAGAGAAAAAAGGGAGGGGTATGAGGGGTGAAAGAAGAGGAAGAAAGGGAGAGAGAGCAGCCACATTAAAATGAGACCTGAAGAAAAACTATTGCTGCTGGGACAAAGCTGAAAATGAGGAGGAGGAGTAAAGGTTGTGCATAAGGCCATCTTTCTATTCAGAATATATTTGACATATTTTCTTTATTTGCTGCAGAGACAATCTTTACTGGTTGAAATGATTAGAAGCCAATCTGCAGTTAGAAAATCTGCTCTATGGGCTGAGATGTTCAGATGATTTACAGGATCAGATTGAACGTATTGATTTTCTTTTTGCTCCCGTTTCTTTGTGATAATTGGTTCAATGTCTTAATGTAGCCTGCATCGCATGTTTAAAGATCAGAGGCGGCAACAAGTTATTATGTCTTATGGAAGGTATGATGTGAAGGATTGAAGGGGGAGAGAAGGAGTCAAGGAGGAAAGAAAGAATATGGACATGAATGCAGTGGAGTCAGGATCAGAGAGCAGATGACAACACCCACAGGTCACAACAGCAGAGACACAGGAGACCCCTCCACTCCTGAGAGGAAGGGATGGAGGAGAAGAGGGGAGGGGAGGAGGTAGGGGTGCTGGTCGGCAAAAATCAAACAGGACCCAATTAAAGGAATCACAACGAGTCAGTGAGCAGGGGAACTCTCTCTACCTGGAAAACACCAAGGCATGTGTGTGTGTGTGTGTGTGGAGAGCATGCACATGTTCAAAAGAATGCTAAAGTTCACACATGTTTTTGCAATACAGAAGCATAGACAGATGCACACAGGAGCATGTGCTTGTGCGTCCACGTGCACACAAAACACTAAGAGACACACTTCTCCCAAAAACCTGGTGTGGATCCTGATAATTAGCCTGGCCAGGCCGCTGTGAAATTACTGTTCTCATCTGCTAATGGATGAAAAGACCTGAAGCGAATAGACACAAAAGCGTGCACACACACACACACACACAGACACACTTCTCCATTAAAAAAATACCAGTGGGAACGACAGGAAAAAACTAGACAAAAAGTGGAATAAAATGCGAGAATAAAGTCCTGGCCTTACATATTTTAGGAGAGCTCATTAATTACCCATCTGGCTGCAGTGTGGGTAGGGGGTGGTGACATTACAACATTACAAGACATCAGCACTGTGACTACTGATATGTTTGGAAGGCCACCTATGAGGAGAAAAAAGAGGGGGGTGGTGGGCTTGAAAATAATTAGTACGACTGCTTGTCCGTCAGAGATCACAGGGACGAGGACAGCCGACCAGACAAGAGGAAGAGACGAAGACAAGGTGCAGCAGAGAGACAGAAAAGACGAAAACTACAAACACAAAAAGACTTTGGAATGGTTAAGTCAGTGGGTGGAAAAAAAGCAATGGTTATGAACAGAAAGAAAGAGTGACAGAGAGAGACGAGGAAGAGAGAAGAGTGAACCTGTGACCTTAGATGAAAGAACCAGTCACTGTGGGCTACAATTAGGGATGGCAGGAGGGAGAGCATAGGTCAAGAGAACAGGGCTGTAACACACACACACACACGCACACACGCACACCCCCAGCTAAATCCATGTTGACGGCAGTCAGTGTAGCTGTGGTATGTTATGTATGTAAAGTGCAGATCAGGCCACATGTTTCTTTCTGAAATCAGTGCGCGAACCCGAGTGCAGACGTGCATGTTGAAAATAAATCTGAATGAGTTTCCCCGCTTGTCCAACCTATTGGCATCAGAGATTCTGAATCTGAAGTTAGATTATTACTATGATTTCTATTTAGAGAATCAATTAACCATTTCTTTTTAACAGTTTATCAGTTACCAGTTCATAACCCATTTGAGGAGCGTGAACATGTCTGAGTAATTTATATTTTATGATTTCTATTTCTCTTTATTAGATTTAATCTGATTTTTTTATAGTGTACATCATCTCTTTGTAATTTTGTACAATAAAATATGTAAATGGTGCAGGTTTATGTTTATTGTAATTATAGCTTTCTTATTTATTATTCAATTATGAGCATTTATATTTATTAATTTTTGCATTGTCTTTTATTCATGAAACACTATATGATTGATCCTAAACAATTAAAGTGTAATTGACTGATTGATAGATTGATTCAGGAATGATAGCTCTAGTTAATAGCTGACAGCAAACGCTCCCTCAATCATTGTGTTGCAGCCACATTAGCCACTTCCCTAGAAGAATGCGGCCTGCTTTAATTGAATTAAATTATACCTTATGCATGCTAAACCGCAAAGCACCTACTTAGACGGATAGAGAGTTAAATGGGAATGGCTTGGGCCTCTCGAGCTGATAACATAGGGCACAGAGACACACGCACACTCACACTAATCAAAACAAGACATCAAGTAATCTAATCTGAATCACTAACAATTATCAGCATGCTGGCCTCGAGGCCAGTCGTCTTTCTTTGATCAATGTCTTCTATTAAAAAAAAGTGTAAACAATTCAATATCTCCCTCTTAGCCCTCCTCCGTACACTCTATCCCTTAAGCATGGGAGAAATGTGTGTGTGTGTGTGTGTGAGGGGGTTATTAACCAATTGTCCTTGGAAATGAGTAAGGAAATCAGGAGGAGAGAGAGGAGGAAAAGAGAGGAGGGGTGGGTCTGGCTACTTTATGGAGCTAATCTAAATGAAGTCAGCCATCTTGCTGCACAACAAGGAACAGAAGAGGACCCTTTTTGTGGCAAAGGAAATATATCGGCGATGCAACAGCTTTGAAGAACTCTTTTAATTTGCTTTCTGCCTCTGAAGACTTTTAAAGCTACCAGTCCTTGGAAGGTCCTCATTTATTTCCTTAGATTATGATGGAATGGTTGGTGCTGTGGCGTGAATACACGTTTGAACACTCACGCGCACACACACGCACACACGCGCACGCACACACACACACACACACACACACACACACACACACACACACACACACACACACACACACACACACACACACACACACACACACACACACAAACACACACACAGACAACAAACACGCACATTTTGAAAAACATCTAATTCAAGGGCATATTTCTCTTCAAGGATTCAGGATTCAGCCATAGCAGGCGCATGCGGCTGCTGCCTTTTAGATATTTTATTACCAAAAGGTATTTATTTCATTTTACCCTAAAATCCCTTGTCGTCACAATTCTCCAAAAACGTATTTTTTCTAACCCCCTCTTTTCCTTTCTCTGAAAGATTCGGAAACGGTAGTCAGGATTTGACCACAACACTTTCCCAGAGTCACTCCTGGTCCATCAGTGTGCCCCCTCCAACAGCCAGTATATTATGTTCAGTGAAGCGTGCTTGGTTCAGAGCTGGCAATTTCACTCGCGTTTTCTCTAGTCTAGTTTGCTCCGCTACAGTGATTCTCGCCCCCACTTCCTTTACCGTGGATGTACTTTTGCTGACAGGTGTTTGTGTACAACATTTACTGAGTGTTCCAGGGAAAGTGAGGGAGCAGCAAATTTGATCGGGATGCCATAAAAATTGTGCAGAGTCAAGATGACCAAAGAGAGAGAGAGAGAGGATAAAACAAGTTGAGGGAGAGAAGAGAGAGAGGTTGGAGGAGTCCCTCCACATTTGACTTTTCCTCATTGACATGTTCAGGTTGTGACGTTCAGCAGTCCATAAGAGAGTCTCGGCAGAAGTTAATAAGAAAAAGTCTTCTCTCCCTCTCAAAGCCTTCTCATGATGGATTTACCACAGTGGACCGACAGAGGATGAGACAGTTTGGACAAGGCTTTTCCAGTATGTTGCAAGTGTAGTGAGCAGCAAATATAGAAACGTGCCAAAAGTGCCATGAGGGTGTTGAAGAGGCTGATGGCCACTCTAGGAGCTAGTCCTGCACGAACAGGTGATGCTGCACAACCCAGAACACGGAGCCAAGAGGCTGAAAGGGCAGCCTCCATCCAACTCAGTCAGACCTGCCCCGACCTCAGGAACCAGGCTGATCCACACTGGGTCTCAAGATGAGACTCTCAGCTTGATCAAACAGGGCCCACATTTACCATATTTAAAAAACAACCTGATCTGTTTGTAACAAACAACTTTGACTTACGTCGCAGACATTTGATGTCCGGGTCAATGCCGTCACAGCTGAGTTGGGAACGCTCTTGTTGCCGGCTTTCATCGCAGCGTCTCTGCGGGCCTGTTCCAGGAGGAGACGGGCTCTCTCCTTCAGCTCCTCTTGACGAGAGAGCATCTTCTGTGTGCAGAAAAAAGCCCCAACATGATCACATAAAACACTACAAGAGACAATAACCTGAAATGGGTAAAGTTTGTTTGCTGTAATACTGAAAATGTTCCCCATTTTTAAGACTCAACAAACCTTTTCAGCCGGGGGACTCGACACGGCTGCAGGTGCTGGCTCCTTCAAAACACAAAACAAGGCATCAACTTCAGGTATGTGACCAAATATCAAACACCTCTGACTCAACATTTATTTAATAAAATTGATGAAGGTGGTGTTATTCACACTCTGTGACGCCTAAATGAGCAGGAGGAAACATACAGAACCTACAGTCTAAAATAATGAACCAGTGCACCTGCTGGGCCTGGTGGTGTGGAGACAGCTTTGACAAGAAAGGTAAAAAAAAAAAAAAAAAAAAAAAAAAAACCCAGCTTGGAGTTTTATCTGCAGGTTAATCCTGGCTGTGTTATAAAGGAGAGCAAACTGGGCTTTTACATTTGGATTAGACCGAGGAATATTACAGTCAAGCTGTTAATAAGACTAAAACATGTTTATCCTTTCAACAAGTCAAATCTGGGCTAGGTGCAGCCGGGGATGCATCCCGCTAACTAGATAAGAGCAGATCAAAATAGGGTGTCATAGCTGTCATAACCCCCCTGCAGGCCCCCGCCTTCCCCATGACCTTTTGACTTGTAAACAGGAAGCTGTAATCTGTGGTTAACCAACACAGCGGCAATGCATCTGATGTGTGTTTGTCTCTGACTGTGTGCGCACAAGCACGCAGGTGCACGGCAGAGCGTGTGAGAGACAAGATGAGGTGTGCTCTGCGCAAAGCATCGCCACGCCTGAGCGATCACGGCGCCAACTGCCATCAACTGAAGGGATGAGAAATATAATGAAAAATATAATGAAATGTCAAAGCAGGGGGTTCTCCTGGCTGCCTTCCATAGTCGCCACAGGTTAACGGCCCGGCCTTGATGTGTCTGGGTCTCGGCAAAGAGACAGGTGACGACAACATCTAATGCAGAATGGGAGAATTCCGGCATGGTCATCTCTGCAGCGGCATCAACAAGGTCGGGATTTGAAGCTTAGCGAGCGCCAGAAGGGAATGAATGTTCACCGCATCCTCTGTCTTATGACTGATGTAACTGCGAAAGTTTCAATCAAAGCCTGGGTGCAAGGATAAAAACCTGAACAATCCATTTAGGGGGACAGGGTGGCGTTCGCAGGTAAACGCTGCCAGAATCTTAATACCTGACTTATGGTGAGAATGAGTCTACATCATACAGGCGCACCCAGGGGTTGTTCAAGGTACAGGATTTATTATTACATGTGAGTTAGCTGGATTTGTTTCTCACACACCTTTAAAATACCTGTTTGTGAATATTCAAAATGAAATGAAGAACTTCTCCATTTTCAACATACACAAAAAAATAATATTTTAAAAATGTAAATAACGAGCTAAGTATTGATGGCAGTGCTAACGAGGTGGTACAGTTCACTGGTGTTTGCATCTTTTTCCTTTCCTGTCAATCTATATCAAGATTTGATTCGAGGACGACCTCGTGAATGTTCAGTGTTTTAATTGCATTACTCTTCAGGGTGTATACCTGTTTGGGAGGCGTGTCTGTGTGGTTGACAGGCGGAGGGGAGCAGGTGTCAGAGGCGGGCTCAGACTCAGAGTGACGCAGGCTGGCCCTCTTCTTCTTGATGAGGTCAGCGTCCCTGTTATACGAAAAGCCCAGTTTCTGGTGTGGTGGTGAGGAGGAGACCCCTCTCCTGGTCGGAGACACCGGCTCAGCACTTCCCTCCTGTCTATCCTCTCCCATCTCCTTTTGCTCTTTCTCTCTCTCCATCTCTCGCTCCACTCTCTGCGGTAACTCGCTAATGTCTAAAGTTTTCGCTTTGAGCAGATGGCCCCTGTCCTCCGCGGCTGGCGGTGTCGCGTGGGTTAAGTCTGTGGCTGTGGTGGGTAATACTGTGCGTGGTGATGGGACAGGAGGTGAGGACTCTAAATGCCCTGTCGTCTGGAAGCTTGTCGACACCGCTGCTCCATCAGCCTTCAAACCCAGCTCCATCGCCTCTTCCACTGTGGCTTTAGTGCCGTTAGACTCAGAGTTACCTCCACCAGCAGATACATCCGGCTGAGAGGTAGCCGGACGGGGCTGCACGTCGTTGAGTTCGGCATAGAACTTGTCCTGACCTATGGAGGCGTTGGTGTCGGTCTCAAAGTCGCCCACTTTGTATGTGCTGCGACTGCTGTTGGCCTCAATCTGCACCACGTTGAGCTCCTCACCGGAGAAGTGGGCGCGAATCTGGTACAGGTAGGTCATCACCGTAAGCTTGTCAGGGATGGCAAGCAGCACCATGTCAGACGGTTCCAGGAGGCGGGAGATGCCGAGGCTCGCAAAGCCGTCATAGGCCTGCGTAAAAATCAAGACACAAAGGTAACTCAATCATAGAATGATCAAATAAAGCAAAGACATTCTGCAAATATGGTCAACAGATGCTTTTTCCAGGGAGAATGTTGAATATGCTGAGTTATAAAAAGGACAGAGGATGGATGTCAGTTGCTGAGAAGTCTGGACTATGGTTGTATTTGGTGCATGATGTAGTGCGCGGACAATCCACGAGTGTTCATGTGTGTTTGTGAGACACCTTTGGCATGACTGCTGACAGGTCATGTCAGGGATGGTTGTCCCCGATAAGAGACGCAGATACCCCAAGACAGAGCGCTTAATCCCAGAGTGTGTGTGTTTGTGCGTGCTTATCGCTCCCCTGCATCAACCTGCCCACGCTCTCCATCACGCGTGTAATTGGTCTGATTAGAGTTTGATGAGAAAATACAGGTTTGATTATCAAGCGACACACGAAACCCAATCCCCCATCACAGATAGACTGAGAGAGACAGAGAGAGCGAAGGGATGAAAACTATTATCGCAGCCAATGACAGGTAAATAAATAGATTAACACTGCACACGCACGCACACACACACACACACACACACACCCATCTCTGCCTGATATCACAGCTTGTATCTGGCCTGCTTGATAGTGTTGATCAAATTCCAACCTGTTGCAGTGCTCATTTGTTTCACTGCCTCTGCAGATATCTCCAGTCTATCAATCTCTTCCTCTTTCTCTCCATCTCCCTCACTGACTTCCAAACACCCCTTCATGTATTTCAACTTTTATTTGTCCAAGGGATCGTGCTGAAGAGCCTTTTCTTGCTCCCCCTTCAAGTTCTCTTATGTATCCAGGGAAGGGGTCTATTGAGGATGTATGATTTTTCATTAAGTCCCTGCTTTGCATTCATCAATTAGATGTGGGAGCTTTCTAGTAAAGCTACTGTCTGAAGTGAGGGTCTCTCGTGGGCTGTATTTCCTTTTCCACCGTTTTAATTGAGTGAGTGAACTTAAAGCAAAGAGTTCTGGTACAAAACAGTGAGCTTGTATTGTGTGTCGTAAGAGGGGAAAATGTGTTCCATTCCAAAACAGGGTGAACACTGGAATAGAAAGAGGAAAGATGTGATTTATTTTAAATATGAGGATATCACTTCATCTATCACACTGCAGCGGAGGTTATGTTTTCACCCTGTTTGTTTGTTGCTTTGTTTGTTTGCTGGCGGGTTTATGCAAAAGTGGTGAACAGATTTCCACGAAACCTTTTGGAAAGATGAGACCTGGACCAAAATACAACATAATTTAAGTAGTGACTTTAAAAAGTTAAATTAAGCTGTAGGTGATCGAAGCAGGATAAGTATTACATGGTGGTGTAAAGTTATATGTTATAAATAATATATAAATTGGTATAAATCATTATGCTGAAGTGTTTGAAATCTCAATTTATCATTTAATGCAGAGCTGAGTGTTCAGTGTGTAGCACGGGAGCCAGGAAGGGATTTCAGACACAGCTCAGGGAAATGAACCCCTGACCGTGCAGGTTTAAACACTGTGTAATGTAGTTAATCTTATTTCATCGACTGAGACAGAGAACAGGGAACATGAGAACAGGAAAGGTGGAAATGGAGAATAAGAAGGACGTGCTTTAAACGGCATAATATTTCTCAATTTACAATCAATTATGTTGTCTTTTGTTAGGAGAAATCTTTTTCACTCTCGCCGCTTTGTCCCTTTCTATTGATGGAGAAGGTAACAATGGGGGAACATCTATACTCGCACAGGGAACACGAGGTGTATGTAAGTGTGTGTTTGTACTTGCAAAGACAAGGCAGGAAGAAAGACGTGACGGCAGGGTAAAAAGAAAAGGGAGAAGAGACGAGTTTGCCTCAACAGTGAGCCTGTTTAAACCTCCCCCTCTCTCTCTCTATTGCCTGGCAGAAAAGGAGAGAGAGAAAAGAAAGAAAAAGAATATGGGGAATAAGAGGGTCTGATTGGGTTTCTAACACGTATTCAGGGGACCAAAGTGTGCTTGCATTGTTCCCCTCTCACCCTGAGTAGGCTGTGAAAGAGAGCGACAATTTTACCGCTCAATGGGGACAGAATGAAAGAATGAGAGAGAGAGAAAAGAGCGAGTGGGAGAAAGTGAGAACGCTATGAACAGGTAAGGAGGGAGGGAAACTCTGGAGCTGGGTTTTGTTTCAGGCACAGCATTAGTCTACATGTGCTAATGTCTTTTTGACCTCAGTGTCATGTCTTATTCTTACATATATATATATCTCCTCGAAATGAATGAGAAGCACTGATGGCGTCTCTCTGTGACACAGACGGCCGCTGAGGGAAGACCTGCTGTTTATAAGGCAGGTGTTACCGTCCGTCCTGTCAGCAAATCCCAGGTGAAAACAAAAAACCAAACAATGTCTGAGTTCAAAATGTACCTTGTCTTATATCATCTAATTATGGAAATAGTTCACAAATATAAATTTGGAAAAAAGGAGAAACATTTTTTTTTTTTTTTTTTTTTTTTAGAAACAAATCCAATAAGATGACAAATTTACATCGAGATATGTACATGTATATTATACAGGATAAATATTTATTTTGTGACCCATATGCTTGGTCGATAACATGTGAGGTCCATCAGTAAACATCTGGAGTATTTCTCACCACTGACGGATCAGAGCAACCTTTCTGTGCAGCATGAATTTTGTATGCTGTCTTTGGGAAATGACAAAACATTTGGTCAGGACTAAATGCCATGGTCGACCTGCCCCGGGCCGCGGCTCCCTGCTCCCCCCATGCTCCCCGCACTCCCTCTCTGTGACTGACAGCTATCTATCGCTGTCAATCATCTACACCCCTCCCCTCTGCCCGACCCCTCGCGGCTGTGCTCTGGGTGCTTTAGCCTGGTGCTACGCTATCAGATGGCATGACAAATGACTTCTCCTTGCCCTCATTACACACACACACACACCACCACCACCACCACCACCACCACCATCATCATCATGCAGATTTCCTCAAAAGGCACATATAATGTGTGAATACATCCAAAGGCCGGCACACATACATACACATGTCCATTGATAATAGATCAAGGTTGTATCTGCTCTAAATATTCACGTCTTTAACTTTTTTCTTTTTTCTCTCATTTTCCCACCCCCAAATATTGATTGTCCTTATCTGTCATAATTCAGCAGCACAGTCTGAGCTCATTGCAATCACTCCTCACAGATAGACCGTGAGAGGAGGGGGGGGCAATATCTATCAACTAAGCCATGAAAAGCAGAGATGCTTGTCATTTCTATACATTTCCATTACTCCAGTCCATTCAATACATTCTGAATGCTCCTATAACTCTTAATG
The DNA here is from genome assembly GCA_016785235.1 of Pseudorhombus dupliciocellatus. Classification (NCBI taxonomy): domain Eukaryota; kingdom Metazoa; phylum Chordata; class Actinopteri; order Pleuronectiformes; family Paralichthyidae; genus Pseudorhombus; species Pseudorhombus dupliciocellatus. The sequence goes on from JAFBJW010000036.1 coordinate 226,913, forward strand.
AAGCAGCTCTATACAGCCCTAGATGGGCAATGTGCCTTTTAACATCACTCTCTTTCATTCCTTAAACTCATTCCTCTTACTGCTGTTTTCATTATTCAGTTGTTTTTCCTCACTTGCTCTCTGGGGTTTTTAACCCGTCACACTGTGACCCACACCTGAGCCTGGTGCGAGAGGTTCCTCTCTCGTTTTCCACGCAGTATCAGGGACACCCTTGTCTTGTTCAACACCTCCAGGGTGCTACATGACACCACACGATGCATTGTGCCTCGTTCCCTTTGCCTGAACTCATCGCTCAGCTTTCACAATCACAATCACTATGGGAAACATACCAACATCAACCTCATCGGATCTCAAACTAGAATGGAGCTACGACAACAGTCACTGCACTTAATTCCACCCCCTTTTAAATATCACCCCACAAAATATTTAAAAGAAAAATCTATTAAGATTGAATTATTCCCTGGGAGATCAGTGGAAATAAGAACAACATCTCACAAAACCAAGATCTAGTTTCTCTGTCTGCGAAGGGTCCGCTCGCTTGGTCAAACATACATCGGCACTAGTGCATCTCGACATAGAAGCTAGTCGCAGCACACCGGGGAAACGGCTGCAGCTGTTCACCAGCTATCACCTTCTACGGCATATTCCCATATTACTTATATCTAACCAATTTCTTCAGGGCTACTTGAGCACCTGGAGGGGGGTGAGGGGCAGTTAGCAGATATGGGATTGGGTCTCTCCCCTTTTCCTCCACTATGGTTATTGTCAACAGGGTAGCATTCATGCCTAACAGGGCCACCAGAGGTTATCACAGAGCCAGAGTGTGTATGAGAAGAGGAAATCAAGCTGGAGGAACCTGACGCATATCGTTCTGTGTAGCCCTCAGGGCCAGAGAGGGGACAGGGCGCCTGTGTGTCTGTGTGTACGTGATTGTGTAGTAACAGGAAAAAGTGGGGGAGACAGCAGTGTCCGTGTGGGTGTGTAAGGAAAAAGTGAATGAGCACACACAGAGCCAGCGGGAAAGAGTGTGAGCCTCAAACTGTGAATGTGTAGATATGATAACACAGGTCAAGGAAGAATATAGGTGTGTGCACATTTGCCTCATGAGGAGAACGGTTTATTCAGTTGAGGTTTCAGGGTGTGATCGTTGATGCCAGTTGAAATGTCTTCAGCTTTTAGAACAGTGAATGGCCGACGCATGAAACCACAGACAATGATGGATTGGATTCACACCAAAAACACGTGCAGACCGTCCCTGTGCATATATATACTGCACACACAAACAAAATCAACCCAACTGTATTCCAGCTCCCAGCAGGATATGGAGTAAAGATACTGTCTCACCTCTGCCAGGTGGACACATGTGTGTGTTCACGAGCACACATCACAGCAGGAGGCAGCACGTTATGAAAACTGTCACAACCACACTCACTTGCTCCACAGCAAGTTGTGAATAAATGCATTTGCCTTCGTCTGTGTTTCCACCCTCCCCTGTCAAACCATATAAACACAAACACAATCTACATCCAGGGATTAATAGCAGATCTCTAAATAAGGCCAAATGGGAGCCGTGGATGGGAGGGAGCTAAGTGGTGTGAAGGGCCCAGCGGTGGCTGCCTCTTACCTTTTTGTTGTTTTCTTTAATATCCTGAGGATTGAGCGACTTGTAGTCTCTGGAAAGAACAGTGGGGAGGGACGGGGAGAAGGCAGGCGAGGATATAGAGAGGGAGAGAAAAATGGGGAAACGGCAGTGAAAAAGGTGTGTTTAAATATGCCTATCACATGTAATGGCATTAGAACTGCAACATGTAATTTCATAGCAGTGCAATCAACAGAACCAACAGAGTGGAAAATATGTAAAAAAAAAATAATAACACACCGGCGAGCAAATGCGCACACACACATACATACACAAATGTATATAGAGCAGAATTTAGATAAACAATCTTTATGTCTGCCCCTCTTGATTGGGCTGCAGGTACCACATGCTACATACTCTAAATACTAAACATTTTCAAAGTCTCTCTCTCTCTCACACATACACACCCGAAAGGGAGTGTGCTGCTGCCAAACAAGCCACTCTTTTCATTCAAATTTGAGAGTGATGGATTGAGGTGGCAGGCTTGGACACATCTGTTCTCTAAATCAAACATGAAGACAGGGACAATGACAGGCTAACTGCCATACCAATGATAACAGTCATAATAGTTTTAAACTAATGTTAATACAACAGACCCGAGGCCTTACAGTTCTTCTTCCCCAATCATTGCCACCCAGCCATGACTCGCTGGTGAGTACTTTGTGCATTATGGTGTAAAACAAACATGCTTGTGTGTGTGTTTCCTCCATACATTGTGTCAGGTCTGAAGTGATGCAGCAGGGCACAGAAGGCCAGCCCGTTCCTCCATGAGGTGGTGAAGTTGGTGATCTTGACCCCGCGGTAGTTCTTGGTGACCTCACGGCACCAGGCCAACAGAGACTGGCTGGCGTTCGGCTTCCCTCCCAAAATCGGACTTGGGACAGGACTGGGCTGGGGGCAGAGAGAAGGAGGGAGAGAGGGAGAGCACGAGAGAGAGGGGGAGAGAGAGAGACAGGAGGGATGAGAACAGAGTAATTGCACATAAACAGGATGAAAAAAAGTTCAAGTTTTTTTTTTTAACGTGAAGGATAAAAACATTGATACAGCTAAAAATGAGAAGTGTTAATTTCACTGTGATTGTCCAAGCCAGCAGTGTTTTTTTACTCAGCAACATCCACCCATCCAATTAACCAACCATACTGTCATACAATGAACTCACATGCACCATAGCGAAGGGTCATTCATAAAGCCGTTGTACGACCGTGGATAATGTAAACATATTATTAATTAGCTCCGCCTTTGAAGTCTTATCTGGGTTGAAAGCCTTCACCATTAGGAGCCTTTTTCTCTCCCACACTCCAAATCCCACAAATCCTTGGTGGCGCGGAGACGCTGGTCTTCCTCTGATGGCCGGCAGAACCAATGCTATTCTGATTATTCAGCTGGCCATTCACTAATCTGGTTATGCGGCGACAGATATGGGTTAATTCTCTCAGATCATTTTAGAGAGAGAAGTGAACAAAATGTCACTGTGATTTCATTAACTTCATCAAAGGCTCCAGATCAAAAGGCTATGAAATATGTTCAAAATCCCAGTGTGTGTTACTATTGTGCCAGACAATAACATTAGCACATGATTAATAGGACCAATTTTCTTAATTACATGACTGGAAGTTTTAGTTTGATTGAGCCTAATTGGACTTTTTAAAAGCTTTAATATCGTTACACAAAATCAGTTGACATTTTTCAAGGATAAGAAATATTAAACAAAAGATGCAATCTGCTTCTCTGAACTGTTTTTAAAATGTTTTGCAGGCTTCCTGATACTACTGCTCACATCCAAACTTCAGGCCCTTGACTTTATTTCTGTTGTGATTGCGTAATTTATTGTGGTATAGATCTGTGAACAACAAGATGTAATATGCAAACTTGGTTGCAGTGTTTAATCTTCCCACCAAGAGAAGGTTACATAAAGTCAGAACTTTACATAACCTTTGGAGGAGCAATGTCAATGAAAGAAATGCTGCTTTTACAACCACTGGTGTTGACATGAAAGCCAGTTAACCCAGTTTTTAAGACAAACAGTGAAGGCCGACTCGCTGCAACGTGCCTGAGTGGCCAACTAACCCCCTCTGTTGGTGGCTTTGCACTACTGCAGGTAAAGGAAATGGAGAGTGAAGAGAGTCCTGACTTCGGATACATTTCTCATTTAAATTTGAGGAAAACAATTACCAGGTGATGACTGGAAGAGGATAATGCCTTTGGCAGAAAACATGAACACCTGCAGCCGGTTTTGCAGAGATGTATAAATGCAATATCTAATTTTTTATTATAACCTTTATCATGTGTAAATCAATCATTTAAATCCTGTAGATGTATTTCATTAGACTATAAAGTTTGTACAGTCAGCACACAGTGGAATTAGACCAACACAAGGAAGTTTGCTGCAGTTTGTAAGCACCTGGACAATTCTTTCCCATTGCTCATCTATTGTTGTCATTTAACCTGTGACTGCGAGCCTGGAGCCTGCCGAGATGCTACAAGGGCCAAAACAGATGAAAGAGACCAGAGGCCATCTCTAACAGCGACTCCCAACCTTTGTACCAGTGTGTATGTGTGTGTGCGCCCCTATGGCAGTCGAGGGGAACACAGAGAGACGGTAGCAGGAGCCTGAGGGACGGACACTTGACATTTTCGGCTCATCTTTAAAAGAGGGCCTTAACCTTTCCCCACAGCTTCTCCAGACACGTTTTAGGCTACCTCAACAATGCCTGCGTGCCACTCAAACAATTGAAAGAAAAAAAGTGGACATGGAAAAAAAAAATATGTATGTATATAAAGTCATGAAGTCATCAGCAATTATACAACACTCTGAATCTCTGTGCAAGGTGACGAGGTAACAGCTTTATTGGAGCCCATTGTGATTATTTTCTCACTTAATAAATATTAGTGACTAATCTAACACAATGTGGCTACTCTGACTTAGGACCTGAGGGAGAAAAGTTGATACATCTCTCACCATTTACCTTACACACGCACGAACCGGACTAAACTTCCTGCTTTTGCCATAGTTTTGTGTATATGTCATTAAATTTGTGTGTGTGTGTTTACAGAGTTTCAGTGTGGAGTGGTGTTCCTCCAGGCCTTCCCTTTCTGCTTTTTCAAGTGACGGTTGAAAGTAGCTGTCTAATTTGAGCGCCCTAATTACCTGGGATTAGACACCAGGTGCTATTAAAGCAATTAGACACACAGCACACTTCAGCGCCACAGACGCTAGACCACAGCCAGCATCACACTGACAACACACACACACAGCTTGAGGTGAAAAAACATATTCTAAGGCTTTCTCTATCGCTCTCTGTCAAACACAACAACCCACCTATCTCCGTGCAGGAGTTTGAGTCAACAGGAAACACACAAGACAAACAAATATTGTTCTCTTCATTCCTGGCAAACCAGTTTTTAGAAGCACTGTGGCGTTCGCACTGATGGCCCCACGTGACTTGCTGTGACCTCACGTTCATCACAAACGGTTCCATTATGCTCTGCCCTGATAAAGGTTTACAAACGCATCTCCGCCCTATGAGCTTTTCATATGCATCACATATTTAACAAATACCATATCTTCTGCTACAGGAACTGGCTGCATTACCTTAAGACACAAACATGGGGGTGATTTTTTCATGAAGACAAGAAATGCACCCTGACTTATCAAATAGTTTCTGTCTTGCCTTGAGGAGAGTGTGCACATACATGTATTGTGTGTGTCTTTTATCTGCCAGTGTGAATGTCACTGGGTGTGTGTGCGCATCTGACACAGCCATGTAGCTAGCTCGGCTCGAGGGTAGGATTAGCAGCGAGCATTGCCTCGGCCCACAAACATTCCATATTAAAAATGAAAAGGCAACCTTCATTACTATCAGTGGCACATAACCTCCCCTCTTCCTCTGCTACTATTATACACAGCCCTAACAGCCTGAGCAAAAAAGTACAAGCCACCAACAAGAGATTCCATTATTCAAGATGCCTCCGTGTCAACAACATACATCCGACAGGGCAAAGAAAGGAAGAAAATGGAAGAAGGGAAAAGAATGTGAAAAAGAAAGAAGGGGGGTTAAGCTCACTACAATGCCGGAATGACAAGATAGGAGGAAGAAACCTGGAAATGGAAGCATACGGGTTCTTGCTGGTGCTTGTGTCAGGAGGATTTCTGGTGTCAGCAATATGATTTTCGAAGAGCAATGTGCAATACGGATGAACTGTGATATGGAAAATTACATAAACTGCTGCAGGTTAATCCGAGGTCTTTAGTTTATTAAGAATCCTGTTGGAAACTGTTGGTTGTAGACTTTGGTAATGTGCCAATATCAACTGTTCGAAGGAAGTCGTTGAACACTTCGAGAAGCTTAGCAAACATTCATTATTTGCAGTGAGTTTAAGGGTACAGAAACTGTCAATTCTACCAGGATACGGTTTCGCACTAATGAGAGAAAATATCTAACACAAAACATGCATTAGAATATTAATGTTTACTGATTTATCGTAGGACAACTGTAGTTGGATTGTTGGGATGTGTTGCTCTGCTTTTGTTTGTTAGTTAGTTGGCACAAAGAAAGGAAGAAAGGAAAAAGGAAAAAGGAAGTATAGTGTGGAAGTATAATTTGGGGCAGATCCAGAAATGGTCTTTCACATTCTTAAACAAGCCAAATTTGTATTTGATTTAACAAAGAAAAGAAAAATACAAATCACAGCGTAGTGAATTTAAAAATGGCTTAAAAAGGGAACTGTGGGGACTAGGCACAGATAATCAATGATCAGATTAAGCAAACAAAACGTACTCCTGAATTTGAGCAGTGAAGACATTTGGAGACTGATAAGACGTGAAGAGACTGTCCCTGTTGTCCCAGATGGACTGGTGAATGGAAACCAATGTCATGTGGCACAACACACAAGTTAATGAGCAGATGAGCACGGAGGCCATTAAAACCATCCTTTTCAGAGTCATGAAAAAGATACAAGTCAAAAGCTTTAAGTGGCAGCTTTGTCTCTCACTTGAGGGCGAAACGCTTCACTGGAAACTTAACTGGCCTCAACCCAATGACATAAACCCACGACTCTGTGGAGAGAAAAGAGCTTCCATGTCTTTCCGATCTCCCTTTCATGGCTTCAAAGCAGTGTCACAGAGTGTCAGATTTGAGGAGGTGTTGAATCTCGTACTCTTTAAAACTTGTAATCCGCTCAAGGTGCCTACGGCAAAAAAAAAAAAAGGAAGGAAAAACTCCGCACACACAGCAAATCACATAAATACATAGCCTCACTACAGACGTCTACAGACTAAATGCAAAGATACTGTATGCAGGCACAGACATACTGGATGGAAAACGTACACTACGCACACAGTGCATCATAATCTTATCTTATTATACATTGGGATTCTTTTTGGACAGATTGGGACATGAGACGCTCTTTTGGTGGGAATGTAGATGTGTTCATGTTTCTAGTTTAATGGCTAAACTGATGCAATAGGCAGAGGTTGAAACGTCGTGACTGACGGCTGAGATCAATAACCTGGCTCCAGACCACAATCAGTACAATGCAGACTGTGGCTCCAAGTGATATAATTGGCAGCAGCGTTTACATTTGGGATATTTCAGATTCCTTTCTGGATAGTGAAAGGGAGCGATGAAGCATCATCCCTCTTAAACTACAGTTTATGGTAACACCACAATGCTTCTTGTGCAGAGAAAGAATCAGATCCTGTTCAAGGTGTCGAGCAGCGACACACTTGAAAACCATTCAAACCTGTTCATATTTAAGAGGATAAAGGTTTGTGCACTTAAGTAGCCTGTCCATCCTGCTCCTGAAAATCCTCTCATCTGATTGGCTGGCACCCACTTAACAGTGCGCTCAATGATTTAATTGTACCTTCAATCAAAACAAGTAATTTCTTTAATCTGTGTCTAACGTCCTCACATTAGAAAATAACGGGGTGGGAAAGAAGACGCATGATCACCATGCGTCATCTTACCCGTGAAATTGCACTTTGGATTTTCAAACGTTGCCTGCATGAGAGCAGAGGGGAGGGAGCAAAGTCCAATCAAAAGTTCAATTATGTAAATGGAGACGTGGAGTGGATGGAACAATAGGGAAGGTGGGGATGAGGGGTGAGGATGGGGGCAGAAGACTGGATCAGGAGAGGGGGAGCGAATGTAGCGTGAAAAATAATACACATTAACATACAAAGGAAATATCACATTACTGTTGTAATCACACTGAGAAGGGGGCTACAACCAAAGCTGTGGCAGAAAGTGTGTGCGTGTGCATGTATGTGTGACTGCGCATGAAGCCACAGTTTAGTTGGGTCAGGCTTTGTTTTAATGTGTGTGAGCAGGTGGAGCGAGAGCGATAACCCTTTACACCTGAGCGCTCGCAGCCAGGTTGAGTGTACGTCAACCAAACCTGCTTCCGTTGAGCAAGGCATCCGGCTGCTACGATGCCTCATTCAAACGTACTTTTCTAACCGTGTCTTAATGCAATCTCTCAAAAAGAAGGAATATATGTAAATACATGCATAATGATAGCGATGGCGATGGGGGTTGCTAGTGATTCGCTCCGAAGTAGATATGCTTCCCATCTAGCAACGAACCTGCAGGCCAAGACAGAGGGGCCTTTCAGGAGTTGGCTACCGAGATGTAAAATGCAAAAATTTGGAAACGCGGTTTCCTTTTCCAGGACCATTTTGCTTCCAAGGCCCATTCTGCTCCAAAGGCATAACCATGCAAAACAGCTGCAAAAAGCAGAACGGGAGAGGACAGACAAGGCTTGAAATTGAAGTAAAAACGATTCACTGAAAAATAAGAAAAAAACCATCATGAAATAACACAGTTTGGAGGAGGCAGCAGACAAAGGAGCGATTGTGCCAGCGTGCACTGTGCCCATCCGCCCGCTTGCTCGCCTAACGTGTAACACTGGGGCATAATGCGGTGTAAGCGCTGGCTTTAGCTTGTCATGGAAACGGCAGTAGAATTACCCACACTCACGCCTCTGCAAATTAGCTGTGGCTGAGAGGGAAAAAAATGACATGCAGGGTGGGTAGGTTTGGGATCCAGGGTGTGTATAAGTGTGTGCGGTGAAGACGGCGTGTGGTGGGGGTCGTTGGTGCTGGAGCTTAGATTTGGTACGGAACAACACAAGAAAAATCACCTTAAATTGTAACAAGGTTGACAATTGTGTGTTGACATTTTTTTAAGTATAATATAAATATAATATATTCTACAATGGTCAGTCTACTACATGAGTGAATCTGTTCAATGTTGTCATGTTGAATTAACTTTGTTCTTAAGCACACAGGCTTGAAAGAATCCCAAAAGGGAACCTCTAACCCATCCTTTCACTCTTCCTCCGCCTCCTCATCTTCCTCTGATGAATAAAAAAGCTTTGGGAGAAGGAAGCAAAGGAGCAAGAGAAAGGAGGGGTGGCTCTAAATCTATACCGTATTAATCTCCTTTAACTGTCATCTTCAACAAACAAATTAGTGGTGCAATGGATTCAGAGATCAGCTGCGCCGATAACGCCACTATTTATCAATTAATCTAAGCCTGGGCAGGGAAAACTCATTAAAGAGGCCACATTAGGAATTATGCTCTGCAGGTAAAGAGGCTGACGGTGTGTGTGTGTGCGTGTGTGTCTTGACACAGCAGTTGCTCCCCCCCACCCCCCACCCCCTAACTATAGACTGCCATTGTCCAGTGCAGCGTGGGCTCCAAAGTGATGAGAGGGGTGATAGCACAGCCAATTAAAATGAACATAATTACAAAGTCACCCCTTTGACTCCTGATCAGAATACACATGCATCAACACACGTATAGGAGGAGGCTGTGGTGAGGGAGGAGCAGAGAAGATGAGCGAAGAACACGAGTTTCATCTCATATGTTATATATTGGTATTTTACCAACATTAGCGACTGACTGGTCAACACTTGTGTATTCAAACAAATGATCTGGCAGAGGTCCTCTGTTGACATGTTGAGCATGTCACCTCTTAGTGTGTGTGTGTGTGTGTTGCAGAATGATCAAGACAAGGCAGCAAGATCAAATCTTCTGAAGACCACTGAGCTCCAATCAAAAGAAAGGCAGAGGGAATGATCCCACTCAGTGATCTATGAGCTAAACACTGAAAATGCCACTTAGTATCTCCTATAGCGCATGAGAGCACACACCTGCATACCATAACGGTCCAAGAGAGAGGGGGCTGCTGGAGGGCTTTATGAAGAGGCAATTAAAGCCTTATCATTTCCACACTCACTATCCTTTCCTCAAACACACACACACACACACACACACACACACACACACACAACGTGAAAGACAAATCACTCAAACTAATTCATAAGGTACTTCTAAGGTCCTTTTTAAATTATGGAGAACGGTTGGTTTAATTCAATTAAAATTGTTGCGGGGGCCACTTAAGGATGACGGGAGGAAGGTATGGCATGAAAAATGAGCGTGGTTTTAAGGAATGTGTGGGGGGTCTTAGGCCCTCTGGGGGTCCAAGGAGTTTTTCAAGTGCACAGGGACTTCTATCTCCTCACTTGAAGCCCCCTTAAAACTCACCCCAAAAACCCTGGATCCTTGTGGGTCTAAGTCCACACACACCTGGAGGACCGGGGCAGATTAAGACCAGATTAAGATAAAGTTACCCTTCTTCGGCCGCTATGTCATTCAAACCCCTGGCCTCTATGGCCACTGGATAGACACACTAGACAAAAAGGTTTGGTTCATTCTCATATACACACACACACATACACACACAAGCATGCACACACAAAGGACTTTCTGGTCATCCTCATAAGCCCTATTAGTCTGCTATAGAGCCTCTCATAGCAGACATCAATCATGGAGGGATTAGTCAATTCCCTCTCTAAATGAGTGGCAAGGGAAACTTGCCTTCAACTCCAAAGCAGGTCGCTCTCTTCAGAGATTACACAGCGATTTGTTTTCATTTTGCTCCATCTTCATCGTTTTCTGTTTGACTTGCTTTTCATTTCTCTCTCTCCTGCTCCGCGTCTCCTCCGTTCTCTCCTGCTCGCAGCTTGTGAGGTAATCCTCGGCAGATAAAACTAAGGAGGACTTACCAAAGGCAGATTACAAGCTGCGCTTTGCAGAAGGCCCTTTTACACCAGCCGGAGCGGGTATTGAGGAGAGTGAGCTCTTCGCAGTGCTTAACTTGTGAACTCGACATGTACCCAACAGAGGAAGAGGTGGAAAAATGATAGCCGCATTACAGTAACTGGATCAAAATATATCCCTCACAACACACACAAGATTACATATTAGTACGCACAACACACACCAGCCCATCCTCTCCTGGCGACACTATAAAATTGAATTTGGGTAAATCACTGAACAGATATTGATGCTGAAATTTGTATTTGTTCATTAAAAATCACAGAACATATCAATGTCTGCATTGTTAGGGCATAATTCTTGTATCAGACAACTTCTTTAGAGTCTAAAAAAAATGTAACAGTCTAACTTTTAATCTGAACAGGCTCCCAGAGTTAGCTTGTTAAAGTTTCTGTAGCCACACACACTGATATCCCTTATTAACCATTTCTAAACTTAAGTTTCCAGTTGATATGCTCAGTAGTCAGAAAAGTCTCATAGCTTTCTAGCTAACTTGATGACAGCGATGCCCTGCAGCATGAAACAACAACAGGAAGCCAAATGATTGGGCCCAGACTCCACAAGAGTCGAAACTGGGACTCCCCTCTCCCACAAGATCCAATGACAGACCACTCAGAGACTGCAAACAGGAGTTGGAAAGTTGGGGAGGGGTCCACGCTGGGAAAGGAAGACATTGAAGGTACTGACTTCGTCTCACTCCCGCCGAGGATTATTCTCCTTATATTACACAGCTTATGGAAAGGCCGATGTGGCCAAGGGGAGCCACTGGGGCTTCAATACCTCAGAAATAGGCCAGTTTATAGTTCTCCTGCTAATAAATAGTCATTTCAAATTCAGAAATACTTAACTCAATAATGTACAGAATGCAAACAAACACTAAAATTACAGGCTATATAGGGCTATTTACATACAGCAGACTTTTTACCCAGAGCATAGCCTCCGTAAATGTTGTTATGAAGTCCCAGCTGAAGAACTAAGGTGATTGGACATTTGCAGTATATTAGTCTTTGGATTATTTAATTTTAATGTAATGACCTTACCTTTTGTTTACCAAGAAAATGTTTGGTTTTTTAATCTCTTCACTAAACCATGAAGGGTCAAAAATCTTTTAATAAATTAGATTAATTCTGGTATAAAGTTGCCAATTCATTTTTCCATTAACAGCATCATCATACGTAAGCCTCAGTTTCTCAGAGTCCTGCTGAAAGTCTTTGAGTAAAGGGATGTCAAAGTTATCACAGGAGATGAAATAACTTTGGACTGGATGAAACGATAACAAGACGAGGGACTGTGGAGCGAGCAAAGATCATGAGACAAAAGGTGACTGTCCTTGTCTCTTGGGCTCCCCTCTGTCCTCTAAAAACATCCCTCAGTCGTTACGGCAACCTCGGTAACTCTTCACAGCGTGGATGTGGTCCTCTCCTGCCGTGTACCCCGGTGAAAGCTAATTAAGAAATATCGCAGCCTTCTGCGAACTCAATTAAATAATGTTAATTTATTCTAATTTCAATTTGGAGGTAGTCTGAACTGAAGGGGAGGCTGTGAAAACAAAGTCTGGGAGAGGAAGGAGTGCTGTGGCCTCTGCCTCCCCCCGGCACAGGAGCTCTCACAACCTCCAAAACTCTATTTAATTTGAACCCTTTGATTAACATAAGTAATCACAAAGCCCTTCAACTGAAGGGGAGAAAGAATACACATCTCTGGTGTTGGTTTACTTTTTCACCTCTGGAAAAAAATGGAATAATGTCTCCGACTGTAATTTACACCTGTTTTATATTTCAGAGCTAAAACCAACATATATAATAATATACAACTCACAAATATATGTTGTTAATTTAGACTTAACGAATAAAACAATAGTTCAAGGTTCCACCAAATTAAAGCTGAAGTCGTCTGACTCTTAAGATTCTTTGTGTAAATATTAAAATAACACAGAACTTCTTTCAATCAAAGTTTAGTCCACAGACGTATTTCATCTTCCAACTTTTCTTTTTATGCAAATACAGCTAATAATTCATGAAGCGGAAACTTGATGAAAATCCAAAGATCAGAGCATCTAAGTGTAGAGTGGTCTGACTATGAAACAGAGGGAGGTGTCAGCCCGAGAGAAAAGAGATGGACTGAATCAGACCAGACAGAGCTCACAATCCGCCCAACAGGAACTCTTTCTGTTCATTTGAATTAATCCCACAGACGTTCCCATCCTTCCAGCTCCTTCACAGACGCTAAACTTAAACGCCTTAGAGGATCTATATATCCAAGACAGGACGGACAAACACATGGGAGACATGGAGCATCTAATCTAAAGCGCCACTTTCACCGAATTGGAGACAAATCTAAAGATGGTAACAAAAGCAGCAATATATTTAAAATATGGACATTTAAAGGCACAAAAAATGATATCTAGAGGGTGTATAGAGAAAAACAAGATGCCCCTTCATACCTTAATCCTCATTTAAGGATGACGCGTGGTTCACACCTGGATAGACTGTCACCTCATAACGTTATCGAGAAGAAGAGAACCGAGCAGAATAAAAACAATGCGACACAAGCATCTGCAGCTTTCTCAAGGACCCAGTCTGGTCAGTATCATGGATAAAACTAACTGTATCTGTGAAATCAACACACGCTGCAGGTTAGACGTCTATAATTTCCGTCTCGTCCTCTCCATAAATTGCGGGGGCAAAACATGTGATTCTGATCTGCTGGCAAAAACCCAGAACTTCTGGCTCTTTTTGAAGCTTAATGTAAATCCGATCCATATGTGTAAAACATGCATATAGAGTAAGTGGGCGCGCACCATATGTCCATTACATGTCCTGATTTTCCACGACCAGCCAGTGAAGAAGGCGTTTTTAATGCAATGACAAGGGGATAAAATGACATCTAAGATGTTTCATGCAAAATCTGAAATTCAAATGTGGCGAGGACACAGCTTTATGAAAGCCAAAATATGACACTCAACAAGAAAAGCATGGGATCAGTGCATATTATCCTCAATATGCAGATAGATTAAAGAGATATTGATTAATTGATCAGTAGAGTATTCAACCTAAAAGTCTTTGTGTTATATTGTTCCTACAACTAAATGCCAACATGAAGAGTTGGAGAATACAAACCTTAGCACCTTTTACATGAGGCGAGTAGAGTTAAGCTGTTTTAGGGGAAGGTTATAACCAAGCACATGTTCCGTAAAGTGAGCCTCAGGCAGAGCAGAAGCCATAAGAACAGATACATGCATACATACATGCATGTGGACACGAGCACACATCGACACTCTGCACACGTTCACAGTGCAATGATGTGTTGGTTCTCGTCTTGGCCTCTCATAGTGGGAATGTCTCCTCTTAATCCTCTCTGACTTCATACATTCAAAGGTCATCTCGCAGCCTACACATGGCTGAGGCAGGCATGTGCGCGTGTGTGTGTCACACTGTCTTGTGTGAATAAGAGAGAAACCTATTCACACTAGCAGTATATGTCAACAAACCCTGTAGGCCCATCCTTGTTTACTGTGAACATCCTATCTCTCTTTCTACTATTCCCTGGCCATCTTCCTTCTCTTCCCCCCAGTCCTCTCCTCCTCCACCCTCCTCCACCCTCCACTATCTTCCACCTATTTTCCTTCACCACCCCCCAACCCCCTTCAATCCTCACCCACCATTCAGTCTTTGCATCCCTCCCTCCTCCACCCCGAGCTCCAGAGGCAGGGGCATCTCCTGGCGAAGTGTGGCCCACCACAGGCCACTGGCTTTGGGTAATTAAAGTGGTTTAGGCCCCCTCACCCACGGTCACAGGCAACTGCAGCTGGGTGATAAAGGCACTGTGCCATAATTACATGGACGGCCAGCATCACCACCCAGCTACACTAAAACAGTCAGCCAGCCCACCGCACAGGGAGGAGGGACCTGTGTGTGGCTGTGTGTGTATAAGTAACTGTACAGAGTGAGTTTGCATATGTGGGTGTGTGTGTGTGTGCGTGTGTGCACAGGGGGGGTCAACACCTCCCTCTGATCGCTCTGCTGTAGTTAAGCCCCCTGTGTTTAAGCCCCACATAGGCTCATTGGGCCCCTACACACACACAAACACGCACACGCAACCCCATCTTTCCCCACACCCCCAGCCAATCATTCCCCACCAGTGGTCTGACTCCAGCAGTGAGTGTGTGTGACCATCAGCCATTTAATTAGACCCAGACATGATTGAACTAATTTAAATAAATAAATAAACATACGAAAACACCCCAATAAACAAATACCTATATTCAAATGAGGAGCTGTGGAGTTCCATGAGCATAAAGAATGGGCCAGGAGATGGGACTGTGCAGGCGGAAAAAAAGCTAATGTAAGGACCACTGGACGTGGACTCACAAGTGTAAATATACACACACATGCACGCACACACTAACTGCTTCAAGTCATTCACTTAGAATAACACACGCTGCACTGAATGAACCAGAATTGAGAACAGACTTTTTCCAGAGACCTGCAGAATTCAAATCTAAAATATTTTAATTTTGTCATTTGTATTAGGGCAAAGGCCCCATTACCCATTGATTGATCATGTTTGTATGTTCCAGAATTTAAGACATTATATTCCAGCCATAATTCCCCATGAATTGCCAAAAAGATGTCCCCTGCGGCTGCCTTTGTTACTGACAAACGTGTCCACAGCTGGTCGGCTGCCAAAAACTGCACCAGATGCCTGCTCATATTTGTACTCCAGTTTCCAGTTATACACAAACAAAGTTTTTGCACTGCTGACTGTGTTGACACGATCAACATTTTAACATTTGTGTTTTAAAGGGAGGTTGTTGTTTCCTGTATTTGTTTAGAGAAAACTAACATTAAAAAAAGAAAGATTCTTTCAACATCACATCCCAGAACGCTGTCAGCACCGGAATGTAACACGGTGCCGAGATTGCTGAACTGTATTTTAATATGAGCACTTATTGCATTTGTTGTCACAGGTACTTTGTGCCAATTGATGGGATGATTCACAGTTTGTTTAACTCAATGAAGCCTGTTTACCTTTGGGGACGAGGAGGCCACCTCTCTCCCTATCACTGCTGCCACTGGGCTGGGCCCGACAGCCAGTGTTCTCTCCCTGTCTGGAGCCGAGTAGGGTGGGTTGGGAGTCGGTGGACTAGGGCCAGGTCCAGAGCTGAGACCCGGGGGCAGGGGAGCCCTCCTCTTCTGGCTTCTGCCCACGTCGGGGGAGGAACCGCCAGCAGGGGCCCGCGAAGGGCTCGGTGCTCTTGGCTCGTAGAAAGGGTTGGATCTGCGAGTGGAGCGAAAGGAGAGGCGGCGATAGAGAAAAAAGACAAGACAATGAGATGTCGGATTAGAAAGTGTATGAGATTTTTCTTTGAAATGAAAAATAGAGAACAGAACAGTGTTTGAAATTAAGACTCAAATGACCTTTTTTCCTCAAAGAAAGATCAACAATGACAAAACCTCAACAACAGCAAAAGTTGAGACAATTAAGTGTTTTCAATTAAATATTTTTAAGTTAAAGCTGTTGTACAATTTTAAAGAAAACAAGATGTATAAGACAAAAGCTTCAATGAACATGAACATTGGAGCAAAACATTTCAACACGATGACCGCGCTCTGTGAACTGACAGGTGAAGTATTGGGTGCCAATCAACTGACCATTGTTTAATCAATCAGGAAATTGTGAAATGGAAACGAGAGTTTAGTGGAACACAATGAACAGAGCACACACACGCAGAGACACACACAGTGGTGGGGTAATAGAAGCTGCAGGTGCACAGAGGTCAGGTCAGTGTGACCTCATATCCTCACTGCCCAAGGTGGACTACTGACAGACAGACAGGGCGCATGCACACGCACGCACGCACGCACGCACGCACACCCACCCACCCACACTACAGGAACTCTTACACACATACCAGAGTGTTATCCATATACAGGCGTGCTTGTGGCACTGAAAGCAGGGGCATGGCCTTGAGACATTCACTCAACATGCAACAAGCAATCCTAAACAAACAGAAGAATTGGATGGAGAGGATGGAGGGGTGGGGGCTGGGGGTGAGAGCGAGAGTGAGAAAGAAAAAACACTGATTGACTAGGTATCTGTCTGAAAGAGAAGGTTAGAGCTCCTCAGTGTCAATCTGACCGCAGAGCGATAGAGAGGGTAGGGTGGAAAAAGGGAGCGAAGAAAAGAAAGGCAGCCAGGCCTTTGGAGGAGCTTTAACAGACCAGCACTGGCTAAAAGACATGTGAAAGGGCTGCAGTCAAAACACGGCGTTGCCCTCTTGAACTTTCTATTCTGCAGATAACTGCTCCTGATGTACGAGACAGAGTAAAAGAAACATGCCAGTCAATAACCCGTCTGTCTTTAGGCAGCTAAGGGGACTAAAACATACGACTATCTGTGTGACAGCTTCACTCATCAACAGCCAAAACCTGAGAGTTTATATTTGCAATTCAGGCACAGCCAGTTGTCTGCAAAGGTCACACTCACAGAGTGAAAGAGACGGCAGGGAGGGGCACAACACAATGACTCTCACAGGACAAAACTAAGTTCGACTCTTAATCACTGAGGTAAAGTTATGAGGAAAACTGCTGAGGTTGTCTCCTGCTCTTTGACTGCACAGTTTATTAAACACAAAATGTGACTGAGAATTGGCTCTTTTCTCACATTGTCACATCATCGACACACTAACTAATCATCCAGACACTGTCCTGCTCCTCTCTTACATGGGCTCAGTCTGTCATTTCACCCAGGAACTGTGAGGCGATTCAGTTGTACATTGGCATTGTCACGTGCAGCCCTATAGGAACATTTCAGGAAAAGGTCTGGATTTCAGTCCACGACTGAAAGTGGCTCGAGCAAAGGAGTGACAGGAAATGTAGAACAGGAAAAGGGAAAGAGGAATAAAGAGGAAGAAACAGAAAAGTGAAATAAGGGTGAAATGAAAAGAGTCTGAGGAGGAAGTTGAGGAGGTAAAGTATGGGCCAACAATTTGATTGGATGAACGAAAGGAATGATAGAGGAGGGAAAAGAGGGAGACAAGCTTTAAGAATGCAGTGAAACAACAGCGCCCTTGTTCCTGTTGAAAGAGCTGCTTCGTCACTCTGCCTCGATGGGGGGGCCACAAGTACTTCTCCATAAGGAGGGGCCTGGGAGGACTTGGCCTGCCGACAGTAATCAAAACTGTTTCTAGAACTACTAGAAACCATATCAGACAACTATTTTGGACTCTACACAATGAGACAAACTCAAAATAGATAGAAACAAAGCTGAATGCATCTATATCACTTGACTGGAAAGAAAAATGAGGAAACTGAATTCAACTAAATGAAGTCTTACTCATCAAGCTCCTCTTCCTCATTGTGAGACGTGTCTGCATACAGGTACTTGTTCATGTCAACGGGCCGAACACCTTTCCTCTGCCTGGGCTTTGGGGGTTCTGGTTCTGGCTGGGGGTCTACGTCTTGGTCCTGGTCCTCGAATGGGTTCCCCGGGGAAGTGTGTGTGTCTGGTTCATCTGGTTCATTGAATGGATTTGAGGAGTCATGGTCATAAAAGCTATCTTCTTCGACGTGCTTCTGTCCGACTGGGACCGGCTGGGTGTGAGGCTCTGTTTGATGGGGAAGAGAATAGAATAAAACAATGATTCAACAGCATGTTTTCTGATTGTAACAGCTGCTGGTCAGAGGGCTGACTAAAAATGATGGACTTACCTGCTTCTTTGCCTTCTCATATTGTGTGGTTTTTTTTTTTGTTTTTTTTTTTATCTCCCCAAGTTATTTTTTTTTTCAATTTGTGTGTTTGTCAGCAGGATTATGCAAAAACCACAGAATTTATTTCCATATGCATCGGTGGAGGGATGGGACACAGGCATTTCATTTTTAGTCATATCACTACATAGAGGCATTTGTTTTTCTTATGAATTCCTTCCAAGCCTTTAAATTGCAAAAATAAAAATAATAAAAGTAATACCTATGAGTTTGTGTAACCTAGAGCAGTTTGATTGAAATACAAGGGACTGTTTGTCCTTGAGGAGGGAAAAGAACTTCAGCCACAATTTAACTCATTGATTTCCCCTGAATTGTTTTATTTTTGCGAAAGTCACTAGTTATTGTTGATACCTCAACAATGTATTTGTTGTATTCTGATTGGTTTGAAAATATAATGTAAAAATGTTAACATGTATTTTGCATCATTGGATTCAGGGGAAATGAAAAGATGTAATTTCCAAAACCAACAGGTAAACCTATGAAAAGTTTCAATAATATGAGGATGTCTCAAAACAAACGTGGATGAATATCTCCGTGAGAAAACCTTAAATCAAACATCACAGCAGCAGCTTCACCAGCGTTGAAGCGCTCACTGAAAACGCAAACAATCCACATTAATGCTGCTGACTACTCAAGTGGTCAGACATAAATATTGGTTCAGCTTTCTCAAAGCTATCTGAAGCCCACCTGCTACTGTTACACATGATTACACACAGCCCCAGTATGTGTAGGTCAAAACATTTCAAAGATGTTACCTCCCCTAATTCCTAAAATAAACAAAAACATATCATTCAGCAGAAGAAAATAAAATCAAAGTCCAGAGTGACACGTGTTAAACATACCCTCCTCATCAGGATCTCCAAAGGGGTTTAGGTGGTTTGGATGAAGGTCGTCCTCGGGGTCCTCAAAGGGATTTGTGCTCATGGCAGGAGCAGTTTCCTGATCCTCGTCCTCCAGGAAGTTCAGCTTGTTGATCAGCTCTGTTTTCACAGATTCACAGAAGTTAAGTTATGAGTGAAAATAAAGAAGAATGTCAACTACAGTAAACAACAATACCAGAAGCCCAGAGTGAAATGATTAAATCAACAGAAAAACAAAATACACCACAATCTGCACTTTGGAGTGAACCAGGAGCACGAACACTTGCATGTCATTCCCTCTTGCTAACTTTCCTGTGCTCCTCTACAGACTCAGGCAACTTTAATACATAAAGTAGCACAGTTGCATTCTGGGAAGACTTGTGTGGTGTGGTGGGTTACTGTGGGAGACGGTGAAGGCAGCACATGGAGTTGCTATAGAGATCCTGGCTGGGGAGGCGAAGGGCACTTTATCTTCATCCTCACTGTAGTTCAGTCTCATGCTGCCAGGGTCACAAGCTTTGTACAAATATATGGAGACAGCTGCAGGGGTCCATGCCTTTATCGCTTCATTCTATAACTTTTACTTCATCACACCAACTCAATCCAGTTTAGCATTGGATGATTTGAAGTCTCATTGTGAGAATCCCAGAGATTATAAACTCACTGCTCAACTCTCATTTGAAAATAGAGTAAAGCACCTTTTGTCTGTGTGATGAGGTTTGTTTTTGAGTTCATTTGAATGCAGTTTACCTGGTTTGGTTCACTACCAAGTGCAGTAAAAGAACGTTCACACCATCAAAAACACAAAGAATAGGAACCAAAAGGACGAACACCAACTCAAGTGTCCACTTCACCTTGTACAAAACATCACAACATGAACCAAAATCAACTGCAACACCACAGGACCACAACACGGTCACAATATCAATGTTTCACAGGCTCAGAGATCAGGGATTTACTGGAGGCACGGAGAAACAAAAAGAAATGGTGAAGGGACGATTAAGAAAAATGAAAATATGGGGAGAAAAAAAATGAACGGTTGGCTAGAGATGACACAAAGTTCACAAGACAATGAAAGAGTCCGGAAAACAGGAAGGGGAAAGAAAGATGAAGAAAGACCTTGGGAGGAAGCGGCAGGCTTAGCGGTTGCTTTGCGTGCTCGCTTAAGGAAACCAGCATCATCATCATCATCCCCATGTAAGCAGCTGAGGGCATTCAACTGGTTTACTATCTCTGTAAACGACAGGGCCATACAGGAAGGGAGGAAGGAAGAATAGTAGTGAGACAAAATAACACACCCCATTGAGAACACACACACACACACACACGATTTGAACAGCAGTGATCTCTTTGATACACATTCTATCAGTGCATCAGACCGTCTGAAGTAGTTTACATTGAGATCCAGCAGAGGGAGTGCTCACTATCAGCTTGGCCTCTTGACCTATGAGCAAAGTTACTCGGTCAGGTCATGCTGCTTTGATATGAAAATGGAGGACGCAAGTTTGCAAAGCTAGCAGACCTTCAGGACACAGTTTGCTTGACATGGAGAGCTTTGCGAACTACATAACCAGACGAGGCAAATTCAATCGAATATGACATCCCTACTGTAGCATTGCGTCGCTAGATTGCCCGCTACATGTGATGATCATATCACCAATTAAGTTTGCAACTGCAAACCCTGATGTTTGTATTTGCTGGACCAATTTATACCACGCACAAAAAACATTATTAAGCTTTATAATTGTATTTTGTCACTTACTAGTTATCTTGGCATGTTGTTCCAAATAAGCCCTAACCATCACTCACACATCATACAAACATACTCAAACACAAACACAAAACATATTTTCATGGAGGTGTTCAACACATACTTCTTAGCTGTAAAACATTCTCTTTTTCATTATTTACATGTTTCATGTAGAAGGTAAAAAGAGAGTATATGTTTTGCAGGGTGTGTGTTGTTGGCTTGCTGGGAAGGTACATCCAAGGGTGGAATATGAGAGTAGGTAGTTTTGGCAGCTTGGCCAGTCTTTTGATTCAGAGACACACACTAGTGAATCGCTGTAGGCGCTCAATGCACATACATACAAATGAGACAAAGAGCAGGCACGTGAAGAGAGCAGAGAGAAAGCATGAAGCTTAACATGAAGAGATGGCGCTTTGAAAAGTTGGATTAAGCAAAGCAGGAAGCAGTGGGGCCCATACGTTAAACTGTGGAACCAATCCTCAACATATATGCATGTATGCAAGGTGGCAAGCCACCATCAGTCCGCCACGCCACCGACACAGGCAGGAGGATAAAGACAGGGACAAGGGGTGATGAAGAAAATACAATCTGGGCAACTGACGACCACCTTGAATTCTCACTCCTCAAATGCTCACACTCATGGAAGCATACCCTTAGAATGGAGCAACATCGAAAGAGAAGCAAAGTTGATGCCTCACATGAAGCATGGGTCATGGATATTCTGGTGGAGGGCAGGAGATGTTGTGAATTTGTCAAAATTTCAGGGGATTGTTCCACGACTGTAGCAGTTGATCAGATTCTGAAGCTCACTCAGCACTATCAGTCATAACAGCTGGTAAAAGCAGCATTAACTGAGCTGACAGTCACAGATCATGTTTACTGAATACACACAGAAAAAAAAAAGCCGTCACATGGGCTTCAGCTGATTTATCTTTGATCTTCAATGCAATACGTAGGCAGCTGCATTGAAAGGACATAAAGTGTCTGTGTTTACCTGTGATCTTCGCAGCCTTCTCCTCCTGGTTAACCCTGTTCTCCTCATCTTCCTCGTTTTCCTCCTCAAAGTCATCCAGGTTGCCAATATCTGCCTGTTTCATGCTCATCAGGCTGGCCAGGCTCTGCATGTCCTCGTCACTGGACCAAGAATTTACAGAAAAAAACAATCCGTTATGTTCATTTATAATAGGTATTAGAAATGTTCTCCTCCTAGTATTGGCATCAGTGCTCAAACATCAGTCGGGTTCTTAAAAAATAAACACCCAGGGGAATGCAGAGGTATCTCCATCTCTACACCTTGATGTCAGAAACACTCACGTCTTTAACTCGTCTCTCATCCTCCCTTTGTCTCTGTACCCCCACTCTCTTCACACATGCATTAATTTCTGCATTATTTCTAGTATTTTATGTTGCCATGTGTACGGCCCCCCTCAGTCCCTAGATACCACCGCTCTGTCATAATCACTGTATCCTCCTTTCTGCTCTTTGTGTTTGGTGTTTCCCAGACCCACAGACTCATTTGAACTGGTGTGATGGAGTTTGTTTGTGTGTGGCCGACATCATTCCCCGAAGGGTTAACAGGGGTTACGCACCATCGACCCGCCATCCGCACATCAACAAAGGCCTCACTGTTGTGTGTGTGTGTGCCTTTAAATGAAAGTTGCTCTTTTCAAATTAGAATGAATAACAAACGGCAGACATCGGTGGTATCAAACAGGACCAATAAAATGCTGTCGTGACTGTGTGTGTGTGTGTGTGTGTGTGCGTGCGTGCATGCACACACACATTTTTGTCTGTCTAAATTGTGTCTTTTGTGTGTGTTTTTATTTTCTTAAATGTTTTTATCATTAAAGTCCACTCAGACAATAAATTCCCTTTCAGTGAAGTTAACTTGATGAGATTTTTTACAAGGCTGAGAAGAGCAATCAAAAATGTGATATAATCATTTTTCAAACATCTCTGGTTAGGGTTAGCCGACTAAAATAAAGCCGCCGAAGATTGTGGTCCTGTGTGTTCCACTGAGAGTTATGTTTTGTTGACTTGAACATTCAGAATCAGTATCAGAAGCATCATTCATGAGGGGCTTGAATCTTTTCGGATTCCTTGCTGAGAAAAGACTTACGTAGCCTTTCCCTCACGGAGGAAGATGCAGGAGAGGGAGAACTGCAGTGTGGCCGACACCACCTTCTTTGATAGCGGCTTAAATTTGAGTTTGACATCTGTCTGCGTGGGCATGGGACTGGCGTACTGCTTCATGTTTATACTGCTGGTGGCCAAGGCCTTCCTCCGCCCTGAGGGAGACTCCTGGACAGACAGAGAAAGACAGGAAGCAGATTCAGGTCAAGATGGGCTCATGCTGCTCATCTGACAGAACATAGCATTAACAGAACATCAATAACACAGGCGTCTAACAGAAAAAGAGAGAGAAAACTTTCACGTTTAATGTGAGACTTAATTGGTTTTACTGAACTTCCTTTTTACACATCCTTTGGGAAAGAGGTACTTAAGGTTCAATAGAGTGCAAATTAATTTTAACACCAGGTACCGAATCATTCTTCATCACTACTAATGACTGTGTTAACAACATTCAGATAAATAATGGCCAGTGCGGGCTGGCACCTTCTGAGGCACACGCTGAGGACGTTTCCTCTGCACTTCGGATATCTGCTCTCGGTCAGAAGGGAGAAGTCAAACTCGAATTTGGGAACATGCCACAGACCAGATGATAAGTTGAGGCGTCAGTGGAATGGCAAATGCAAAAATAAAAACTGCTTGCCCAAGCACAGTGTTTGGAAAATATGAACTGCAGGAAACTGTTTGATATGGAAAACTAAAAGCAGTATTTGGCAATGGTGCAGCCATTGGTCCAAGTTGCAGAGGTAAGGTATAATGCAGCCGGCAGTAATATATTTTATTTCACTGTTTCAGTATTTAGCTCTTTGGGAGAAACTAAAATATGGCACTGTACCACGCATGCTCTGTCTATCCGTTTGTCTGATTCTTTTTGGTCTCTGCTTTTGTCTCTATTCCACTGCATGAATGTCTAAAAACAGCACATACGACTGTAGATAAACCTCCACACACGCACACACTTTTGTTATTATACCACAGGAAAATACCTTCTTGTCTCAGCTCTGAATCGAGCCCTGAGGATCCATCCTCTCATGTGCACCATGCCGAACAAAGCAGAGCAGCTAGCTCTCTTTCACACAACACCAGTTTGAGAGCATATATACATACAGTGTACACATACGCTCTGCCGTCTATGGTAGATAAAGTGATACGAGCTCTTTACATTGGCCGTTTCCTGATGTCTTCACACTCAGGCGGGCGCACAAACCTCAGAGGCTTTAGCTCAGTGGGGGAAACTCAATCTCAGCCTTATCGCTGAGGACTGTGGGGTATTCTTTGACACACACACACACACACACACACACACACACGCATGCACGCACATGCACCACAGAAACAGAAAGCGTTAGCATCAGTACAAAGTGTTAAAGCTATCGGAAATATTGTGGGTGACTGTCAGCTCCAAATAGGCAGGAGAACTCTATGGGTAAGCCATAGAAATACTGGGTGTGAGTGGCTTCATGGATGATCATTTATCATAAATATTAAACATGACATGACGAGTCTCACTGCTACACTCTGATGCAGCCTAACAGTATCCATGGGTCCGCCGGGCTCTCCACATGCGTATATCTACAAAACACAGGAGCATCCCTGGAATCAGGTGCTTTCTCATTGGCTGTCTTCAAGAGAGCGTTTTAAAAGGTCAGCAGCCAAAATTTACAACAAACTGTGCTAACAAACAGAAGGATACCAGTGGACTGTTCCAACTCTTCCCTCACTCAAGAGCTGCTCTCCTGGTGCATCTTGACAAAAAAGAAAATTCTCTCTTTAACTTTCACCTTTCCTTCCGTTTCCATTCAGTTTTTCAATCTGGAGTACATCTTATCTAATGCCCTAATCCTTCCATCTCCCTCTGTCTTTGCCTCCTCTTTCCCATGTTGCTCCTTCCTCAGACCAATAATTTAATTTAAAAATAGAGAAGTAAGGAATCCAGTCAGTAGCGAGGCCACTTGACATTTAGTGCAGACATCTGAACTTAATGATGTATCATTGCCCCTGCCACCAACCACTTCTTCTTAGCCCATCACAAGAAGAAGAAAAAAAAAAAACCCTCTCCACCTCTTATCTCTCTGCAGATTACACTTCAGCTATTATACTAAGCTAATAGCGCATGTAGATACTTTATGAATGAATTTGCCAAATGCACCAAACACTTAAGAAGAGGGGATTTAGCTAAAAGGAGGATGGGGAGTCGGGGACGGGGGTCTAGAAAAAATAGGAAATAGTTAAAGATATGCAAATACCCTGGCAAAAGAATGGAATAACCATTTCAACAGATTTGAGTAGGGCCAGCAAACAATGGAAATCTGCTCTATTTCCCCCGATGCTTCTTGTCAATCAATGTGTGTGTGTGAGAAAGTGAGGTGGGGTGTGTAGTCAGGATTAGGGTGACTAGGAGGTTGTGACAATGTGTAAAATGAAAAGGAAGCACAATACAGAAGTTTAATTTGTTACAGACAGAAATAAGCTCTGAGCCCAAAGAACAACTAAATACTTGCATGTGTGTAGAGATGGAGAGAACGAGAGAGAGAGAGAGAGAGAGAGAGAAAGGGGGCAGGAGGGGGAATGGCAATATACTGCCTCCTCCCTGCATTTCTGTTCAACTATAACTTTTGGCTCTGCATTTCACTGACACATCGAGGCCACGTATAGCCACATAAATGTTGAAAAAAGGTTTGATTTATTTGTATTTGCCATGGATTAGGGAGAACACCTTATATTTTGTGTTAGAGTAGAGTGTATGAGTGTTAGAGTACCAGTCCTGCCCTCTCCCCTGGTGCCAGCTGGCCCAGGATCAATTCACAGATGCTCCCCTAGTGGGGGGGCAGGGGTCAGGGCAAGAGGGGTGCCCAGGGGTCCTGCTGAATCCCTCTGCCCCAAAATGCCAATGGGACGGGCAGGAGGAAGGAGGGGGCGGGGATCCTTCTGTCACCGAGAGATGGATTAATTAGACTGAGTGCTAAAAGAACCTGGCTTCTTTGTAAGGACCCGGTCTGACTGACCCACACAGTTGGACAATGATAGCACCTCATGAACAAAAGGAATAAGGTATAGACCAGTATAGACCCACACCAATCAGCTTATGCTTTTATAACATGGGTTGCTAATATTGTTTATGGCTACATTAACTCCGACTCCTGCTGTTATTGTCTGGATGGTAGAGGCGATTCTTCAGCGGTGAAGGGGAGCAGCTATGTTTAGTGTGTTGTTGAGGAAGATAGAGGATAAAAACAGCTTTAGCATCACAACTGTGACGATAAGTGATGAATCACTGGTTCCACATCAAGCAGATGAGTATCTGACTTAAGCCTGATGCCTCAAAACAAAACTGGAGGGAAAAGGGACAAACTGAGGTCAGTTGCACTCTGACTACAGACCTCGCGAAGACTACACATCTGAGAAGTCCCACTCACTACATGAAATGATTTCAGGATCTCTGTTTGTATATGTGGCTAAAATAGCTATATATTTGAGGAAGTGCAGAGTCAAAATCAATGATACTAAGTGGCAGACAGAAAGGAAACCATGAATTTTCCTCAGAGTTTCTGGCTCATTCCACAGTCTCCTGTATTTCTTCTAGTTTGGGAATGTGTTAATTGAAAAGGTTGAAACAAAACCTCCCTCTTGGGGCTCATAATAATAACATAGAGGCTGCAAATATTCCCCTCCACACAAAAATGTACACAGGCCTTTGTAATTTGTATTCGCATGGTTCAGGAAATACAATAAAAGCCAAACTCAATTTACCCTATAGAATAAGCCTGAGGTAGCACCGATTAGCCCTGCGCCCTGACACCCAAAATCAGCTGGCTGTGGCTGAATTCAGCAGTCAGCAGATTGGAGGTTGGTGGGGGGGGGGCGCAGTGATATTCCTCTTGCCTCAAGGTCACAGTTATTGGAAATGGAGACATCCAATGTGCTCACATCTCTCTTTGAAACCACACACAATGGAGTGATTCCTCTGTGTCAATTTGGACTCTCCTGATAACTGATAAGGCAAGCCTTTTTACATACCACATATGAATACTGGACTATAGGTGTCTCTCACACACACACACGCACACACACACACAGAGATTAAGACCAATTTATTCATCTGCTATTATATGTGAGGATTTATTTTTTTCTTTGAGCTGTGTGTGCCTGTATTTTAAAAGCAACAATGGACATAAAAGGCGTGCAATACTATCACTGCAGTAAGGTGAATTACAATAACAATGGTCCTAATAATGGAATGAACTGTGCAAATGTTTTTTATGCCTAAGACGCAAACGTGCACACGCACGCACACACAAAAGTTAAAAAGAAGGACAGGATTGCTCTTCACTAGAATACCCTGGTGGAGTAAACAGAACTACAGAACTTAACACCCCCCCCCCTCAACATATGGAAACACCTTTACTACTACACAAAAACATAGTTTTTGATCCATTCAACAAAGGTTCTCTCATTTAGGCATTTAGGATGGATGGATGGGGTCACATTAGAATTTGTTTTCTTTGGTCATATTCATCAAAAATTATCACATTCAGAAGGGTGTAGTAGTTTATCTTGGTAGAACATTTAACCAAAAATGCAGTGTGCGTGTGTGTGTGTGTGTGTGTGTGTGTGTGTGTGTGTGTGTGTAAAAGCCAGGGAAGGGTTTAGGGTTTACAGAGCAACAGAAAGACAGAGAGGAATGTGTTTAATGCAGGGTTGCTTCTGATGGCAACAGATGAAAGGAAGAGAGTCACAAACCAACCAGCCCTTAAAAAGCCCTAATCCTAACTGAGAGAGCAGAGGCGTTTCGTTTGAGAGGACCCACAACCACATGCACACACACACGCACGCACACGGGTGAACTGGGTAATTACAAAAAATTCAAAGGTTCACCGGCATTAGCAAAACTTCTGGCGATATAAAGTCTATCATCTCTACACGAAACAGTCCAAGCACAAGTCAGCAGACTGAAGAGCACCAAAATAAAAAACATGTGGTTTCCCTGACCTTCCCACAGAAAAGAGAAGATGTTTTTCCTGTGTTTAATATGAAAATGTCAGACACTCTGGGATTTTACATTAAACCCATTATTGCAATGTTCAGTCCGCAAATCTTAAGCATGTATAAAAACACCAGGCAGATTTATGTGCAAACAGATTGAGCCCTCACAGTATACTGACATGAAACATTTTATATTTCACCCTTGCAGAGGAAATTGTGTTTTTATTCCTGCTCATTAGCTTGTTTATTGTCAGCATGAATAGTTCTCAATGAAACTCGGGGGAAGGATGGGGCAAGCAGTGGGCCATATTCATTTTTTAACTTTTTTATCATTGTCAAACTGTTTATTTTTTTGAGGTTAATTATTTTCAGTAAATTGCACAATTAGAAAAATGAGCCAGAAGAAGCCCAAGGTGAGATACTTCAGCTGCCAATAATGAACGTTAAGGATCTTGAAAGAGCTAAGTGCTTGTGTCTTTGCTGACAATTAGTTTATCACAATTATTGTCCATTCCGTGTGGGCTGAGGAATCAGGTGACCACTTTAACAGAATTCTTCAATAACAATTCTAGATCTGCCATTTTCTGTCAGCTTTTCTAATCATCCTCACCGATCAAAATGATGAAATATTCATAACCAGTGAAAATGCTGAGACTGACACCAAACTAAGTATCTAATGTCCTCTGCGTCTCCCATCATTTCTGTCCCTCCCACCCTGTCTCCCTTTCTCGTCTTATCAGTGTGTCCAGGGTGCCCTCCTCTCTTCAACTCTTTTGGGTGGCCCTCAGTGCACCCCCCTACCCCACCCCACCACACACACACACACACACACACACACACACACACACACACACTCAGACCCAGAGCATGCACTTCAGAGAGGGGGCTAATGGGAAAATAAATTACCAGCAGGCAAAAGCCCTGGCTCTGCACTTCTGCTGGAGAAAAAGAAAAGGACATGAGGGGAGGGGGGGTCAGAACGAAGGGGGTGGTCAAGAGAGTGGAAAGAGAGAAGGGTAGGAAAGACAGAAATGAAAGACAGAGAGGTGGAAGGCAAAGGGACTGATAGAAAGGGGAGTCATGAGAAGGGGGAAGGATGGAGAAAATGAGGGACAGGGGATGATGGAAAGAGAACGAGAGGGGGAAGGAGAAACATTGAGTGAGAGATAGGTCCACAGGATTATAGCTAGAGTTCATTCCTGGTCTATGAAGTGCCTGCTCATCACTTTTCCTGCCATTTCACCGTCTCTGGCCATCGTTAAGGCCTAAAATGGCCAATAACTTCACCACACACTTACAGCCACAGAGCCAATACCCTGCTCCTCTATCTGGGATTGATTACTCCCTCTGTAGGAAGCAGCAGGTCAGATATCAGGGCGACAGCCATCAGTGCAGGCGTGTGTGTCCAAATCTCTGGCACATATATAAAGTTTGACAGGATTGACAGACATGAAAAGGAGTCGGATTAGTGTGTGTGTGTGGAGATGACCACCCAAGCTTCTGAGCTTCCACCTCATTATATAGTACAAACTAACCACAAGACAAAGCAGAAGTGGTAACTTGCAGACATCTCATTTAAGTCTCAGTCGATCTTTGAGCTTTGAAAATCTTGAGAATCTGAAGTGGCATGACCTTCAGAGAAGTGATGGCAACACCAGATGTCTAAGTTCTGCAGATAGGTGCAGAACTGGAATGGCAAAGTCCTGTAGGAGACATGCCACCACATTCTGGAATACCTGTTAGCTCCAGGCTTTAACGTCACAAACTAGGCAGGAGGTTAAAAGCTTACAAGTTTGGTTGAAGGAATTTCCCGCAACCTCCCATGCCTGGATCCTTTATATCTCAGAGATATCACATGGTGATTTCAGGTAAGGACAACAGGGATAGTTTGTGCGGAATCAGAATCTCCATATCCACTCGATTCTCACTTTAAGAATCTGTTTGTTTTAGCCATTTAAAGCAGGCTGCTGAGATCTGACAGAGGTATGATAGGGCCCTAATCCAGAGCAAAGCTGATTTGCTTGGGGGGGGTTAAGATGGCCTGTGACAAGAAACAATTGCCCCAAGTGAGAGTCTGTCTCTCTCCCACCCTGCTCCATGACAAAGGTGTACTCTCCATGCTAAGTGACAAATCTGGGGAGACAAAGAGCATTAGCAGGGTGATGCTCTGCTTCAGTGCCTCTGATTGTGGCCAACTCAAAGAGAATCTAATATGGATTTTAAAAAAGGAGAGGGAGAGATTAGAATGAAAGAGAAACAATGAACACCTTCTACCAAGGGGGAATTAGTGGAGGGATTGGATAAGGAGCTGGTGTGCCTTGGTGTGTGTGTGTGTGTGTGTGTGTGTGTGTGTGTGTGCGCATGGGTGAGTGCTTGTTCTTTGAAATTCCTTTTTCGGAGCAAGAACAATAGGGATCCCCAATCCTGCTGATGTGCATTCTGCTTATATGCATTTATGTGTGAGAGACAAACAAATGTACAGTGAGGATGAGACATTCAGTCAACGATCTTTGACTCTGGAAAACATTGACTTAAAATGACTAAACCTACAGTTTATAATTTAATGATTTCAGTACTTATCCAAAAGGTTTCCATCAATGCCCAGACCTTTTCAAGGTACTGAGGCTTTTCATTACATTGTTGTCATCTAATAAAACAAATCTTAAAAAGACTTTCAATAGAGAAGAATTTTCAGATTTAGTTTGAAATACAGTGTTGAAAAACAAGCCAACTTTAGACACTTTTTAAAGAAATGGTTTCACTGAATTTATAACAAGTGACACATCCGATGTTCTCGTCATCCTCGCATTAAGAATGTGTCCTTCACTACCATCTCCTCAACACCCATGGGTGCATTGCAAGTACAGATTTATATCCCAAACAGAGACAGAGACATGCTTGGGGATCAGTCTAACTGTCAGTGGCTGGCTTAGCACTGGCATCAGAGCACATCACCAGACCCTATTCATTGCCACTTAGCAGAACCGTCGCCTCAATTCACCAGGAACTCTGTGTGTGTGTGTGTGTGTGTGCTCATACACAAACACACACTTGCACGTACTCACTAAGAACGGATCGTGAGGAGATAAAAGTCAAAGGAGTCACCCTACAAACAAGTTTAACCTAAGTTCATCACATATGCCTCCATGCATGTGCACACATCTCCTATCACCACCGCCACCGTCGCCACCCACACGTGTATCTTCCAGGGAACGACCGGCCCACGCAGGCCCAGCGGGTCAAGCTTATGGATAAACATAGGGATTTGACGGGCCTGTGTGTTGCGGGCCACACAGGCCTGTCTCCATCGCTAGCAGCCATCTTAAGTCGCACAGAGAAAAAATAAATAACCAAGAGATGGAGATAATAACGATAATAACTGTCCAATTGCATCTCACGTCGCAACAGGACTGCCTGACCACCCATCACATGAGACCAAAAACAAAGCTGAGACATGAGGACAGAGAGGGAAAAGTCAGATTAGAGTCGATGGAAGAGAAGGGCAGGTGACAGGATGTGTAGCCGCGGAGTGATAGAGGGCGACCTCAGAGATGACTGATAACAGAGGGTGTGGCAGCTAATAACGTAGAGGGGAGAGCCTCGAGTTTCAGTTCTCAACATTGCAGGGGCTGAAGGCAGGGCTGGATACACAGCTGTGTTGAACATGGACAAGTCAAAGAAAGAAGAAGATACAAGTTGTGTCTGATTAGATTATGACTTTAGAGTTCCGTAGTATCTGTGGCGAAATGTATCCTCATTAAAAATAATAACAATGGTATGAATGAGGACGCTGGGCCACACTTCAACACACACATGGCTCGTTATGCTTCAAAGGCCACACAGGAGGAGAGGCGGATGTTTCCCTGGTGACATGCATGTTTTGATGTTTATTCTGGGGGTCAAAAGTCACACTGTATGAGGCAAAACAAAAACCAGTGTGGGTTGGTTTGGATACCACCTGGACATGTATGCGCTACAAATATACCTATATATGAGTGTGTGACAGGATGTGAGTGTGTCTTTGTATGAGATTATTTTGTGTATGTGTACACACACGCCTTGAGTCTGCATGTGGGTATGAAAGACGGACACTGTGTGAATGAGATGCACATGTAAACATATGACACGGCCTGTATATCTGTGTGTGTGTTTGCTGCGGCGTCTGGTGACATCTGCCATGTTGTTGGCCGAGAGCAGAGCGCAGCAGGCTGCAGGAGCCTCAGACGAAGGAGATGAAAGCCGAGGTCACAACCTGAACCAGCGGGACAAGACACACTCGCTCAGACGACATACAAACACAAAGTCGCACATAAAAATTTAAAGACATGCACACAGACTCGCGAAGAGGATGCTGTCAGGCAAACTGCAAACATTTGGTCTCACACACTCATATATGCAGAGCATGTGGGGGAGGACATGAGAACATAAGGACGAGGATAAAACTGTAAAGCGGACAGAAGAATGCTAAATATACACTACAGCTACTCTCTAACACACAGAGGGAAGAGAGTAAGAAAAAGATGACTTAAGCAAAGAAGCAAAGCCCCCACATCGTCAGGGGGAACTGTTTAATCAGTTTAATTAACAAACATGCAGGCATGCAAGCAAAAACACACACACACGAAGAGGGGGATATAGTATCCGCGTGGCTGTGCCAACACTGTAGAGAGAAGCCCGTGTGTGTTACCTCCAGATGAGATAGAGGTAATGAAGGGATATATTAGGGTGCATTTTAATATATGATGAGTATGTTTTCAATTTGCTGTTACGATTTTAGAAAATAACATAAAACACAGAGAGTAGTTCCCATGGCTACAGTAACATGACCTAGACTCAACATTGCAAATAAATTTAACCCAAATGGATAGATGCCACCCAGAAACACAAAACACAAATGTGACACGCACACCTCATGGTGGTGGTAGCAGTAAGTCAGCAGACCAGCCATGTGACAGGGCGGTGTGGTGTGGATTAGGGGCCAGTAAAGCCTATTAGGGCGACAGGAGGGACCACCCGGCCCCGCTGCCACCTACAAACCGCGCACACACGCAGCACCCTAACATGATACTGGACACACATCTTTCCAGACACCCTCTCACAGACACACAAACATACAGCCATGGACACACTGAGATACTGACACCTAAGCATTGCATCTTCACCACACACTGGCAGGAAATGGCAGCATTTAGACTTGTTATAGCAAAGCGTGTGCGTGTGTGTGTGTGTGTACGTGCACGTGTGTGCGTACGTGCTCTCAAACAGGGAGGGGTCCAAGCATGGTGGGTAATCACCAGCATCTGTTGCCTCTCCTCAGGGCGATTAATTAGATTAAATTAATTTGAAAAGCGTGTGTGAATGTGTGATCCCATTCTAGGAGTCAACCCCCACCCAACCCGCACTTTTCAACTGAGAAACACAGACACAATAATTTACCTCCAACTAAATTTAAAATCTAAACTAATTATTCATGTTATAAATGTCATTTTATAGACCATTTATTTATTTATAGTTCATTTAGAACACACACAAACAGCTCGAGCACCCTCCTTTCCCAGACACACACTTTCCGACTTCTCTAAACTATTGAAGAAATGGGAAACGAGCAAAGGTGAAAACTTTAGAGACACACGCGTGCACACGAGCGCAAATTAATCCCAATTTGTCGGCCTCGGCACGGGGGAAACTTTTGGGATTTCATACTTCATACCAGCTTTTGTCACCTTTGCGTGAATAGCTGAGGGCTGAAATAATTGTGTTTTTCTTCCCTGAGGCCCAGTCAGTGCTCACAAGCCACTGGCCTACGTAATGTGTTCCAGGCGGAGGAGGGAGGGGGCGTATACACTCCACGGCTATGGGTTCAATAAAGAGAGTGGGTGTGTGTTTGTGTCTCTGTGTACGTGTCTGTAAAGGTGATTGAGGTAGGTGGGTGTGTGTGTGTGTGTGTGTGTGTGTGTGTGTGTGTGTGTGTGTGTGTGTTGCTCTGTCAGTATGTGACATTGTGTGACTGTATGATTGTGCCTAAGTGGGAGGTATGTGGTGTGGAAATGGTCTTAATGGAGTTGGATCTGGTCCACAATAGACAGGACATCACCTCAGAGAGGCGACTGTGGGAGAGGAAGAAAGCGGGTGAAAAAGATGAGAAAGACAGTTACAATATGGCCGGCGTGGTAAGAACATCAGGGTCCATGATGACAATATCTCTACAGTCACATCTTGGTCCACACACGTCTCATTTGGACGTTAAATTGTTACATTTATATTCAACCTAAAGAAGCAATGCCTCGTCTACACTCCTCTGGATATTTTCTGTCCATTTGACACGAAAATGGCTTCATACGAGCATGTCGGGCCGGTAGATGGCGATAAGATCTGAATCAATGAAATGTCAAACAGCAGAGGAAAATGCAGCGGCACAAGTAATATTGGGCAAGGCGGATGGCAGTGAATGTAGGTAATGTGGTGCAATGATGATTGATTTTAGCTACAAACTTAGACCTGGCAGTGCTAGCCAAACAGAGAAACCGTAACACAGCCCCGGCTTATTCTGGCCAATGCTCGTTAAACAAAGCAACAGTGAGAGTATTTGAGTTTCTACACATTATTTACAACTGCCTTCCAGAGGTAAAGGTTTGTTTAGCAAAACCCCCAGTCATGTGGGCAGGGTGTAAACTAAGTGGGTGTAAAGTAGTAGAAGGGATATTTAAAGTGGGTATTTGCAAAAAAAAAAAAAAATCGATATTTAAAATGTGTTGACATGCAGGAGACAGGCTGTCAAACAGTGTGAGGTGTGTGTGTGTGTGTGAGAGAGAGAGAGAGAGAGCTGGCAGAGCAGATGTGGAAATTCTTTCTTTTCTGAGTGACACTGATGTAATGTGAGAGGAGAGTGGTGAAGTTGGAGGGAGAGAAATGTGGAAGGGACAGGATGAGCGGGTCTGAGTGTAGTATCACTGGATATTCGATGTATTCAGACATAAGAGCTTCTCACTTGAATACGGCGGTCCTGTGAGTGCACGTGTGTGTGTTATTTAAATCCTCCCATGAAGCTTTGAGGACCAAGGAAGTTGGTCTACCATCTCCAGCTTTGGTAGATATGCAAACACAAAGAGAATACACACAGGCATGACTGCATACAGCCCCCTCACATACCACCCCCCCCCCTTGCACATACACACAAAATAACCTGTAAGCACAATGCCTTCAAATATAGCCGTGCAATCTTTTGACTCTCAATTTGCCCACTCTTTTTGATAATACTCACCTATTTGAAAAGGGGTGAAAGGCAAGGGTAGCATGCAATTTAGAGATACTACTGTACAGCCATTTTCAGCCTGCCACCTCTCTCCCTCCCTCTCGCTCCATCACTTTCTCCCTCTCTTGCCATCTTTTGATTATGCGATTTGCCTTGGCAGACGAACAAATAGAGGAGAGAAAAAGGTAGTGTTTGACACTGCCATTTTCAATGACAAAATACAATCTATCCTGGGCCAGTAATTCGACGGGGAGGGATTAGCCTTGTGCGAGGTTGGGCCCCCAGATTAAGACGAAGCCACAGCGCAGGGATCTTGAATTTCATCATCTCCAGCGCTCGGGCACAATGGCGTATTCTTCCCCTTTCTCCTCTGCCGTCTGATGAGGGGTCAGGAGAGCTCACCTCTCCTCTTCTTCTGTTCTTCCTCCTCAGAGCAGCACTCACTGCTGCATTCATTCACCTCTCCTGACTTTATATTAGCTTAGATACCTGAAGGGTGGGGGTGGCCAGGGGGATCTGAGCTCTTTACATGCACACAGGCTGAGCCAGAACAAAATCTGATCCACACACCTGAATGTTTCAACATTACGGCTTCCATTCCATAAACATCAGCATATGGAATCAGAGATCGCCTTCCTATTGATCCATACACAGACACACACTCAGGTGAAGGAGATCATCCAATGAATTAAAAAGGAAATGGGGGGGGGGGGGGGGGGTCGGGGGTGGGGGGGGGGTCTGAGGTCTTTGGGTAGACTGCCCTCTTGTGGATAGTTTAGTTAGATGCTTTAAGATCCTTTATTTACGATGGCCTACTCTGTTAATCACAAAAACTCACAAATATATACGATTACTAATTCTTTCTCATTAAAAGACAGAGTGGGATTTGGCTTGAGAAGGATGACATATCTCTCTTTAATGCAGTGGTTATTGGAGGTACTGGTGAGGGCAACAATGTCAATATCAATATCTATTTCTGTTTTCTCTTCATAGAGAGCGGTTTGTATTTAGTCAACATTATTATTTAGATATTCAGCAAACATTACATTCCATGGACTGCCAGTAAATGAACAACAACACAGTGGCAATAAGTGTGGGGGTGATTTGTAGGCTTTCAAATGTTTTTTCTTTTAAACAGAAAATGAAATGTGCCTGTGTCTACATAGTCAGACTTTGAATTACAATAAACTATAACTTTTACTGAGCAACAGCGCCCTCTGCTGCCATATGTGGGGATTAAGTCTGGAGAGGAAACATTCTCGATGTTCACAGACAGTGAAACATCAGAATCATTTTAATAAAATGATGCTTTAATTCACTTAAAGTTTAAGCATGTGAATGTATGCGATCGTCATCCCCCTCTCCTCCCTCCTCTCCTTTTTTTCTACCACGTTCTATGCTCTCCATTCCTGCTTTGATCTTTGTCATTAGTCAGGTATGCAGAGACACAGGCAAACCCACAAACTTTTTCTCTTTTCTCTCTGCTTCTTGCCTTCTTTCTGCTCTCTCCCACGCTCCAGCCAGAGAACACCAGCTGACCTGCTTGTCTTCTCAGCTTTTTATCAGAAGACAAAAAATGTTGAGCGGTTTCTTCCGTCGTTCCTTTGAGCTTGAGATGTATAGAAAGTGACAGAGTCAAAGAGCTCAGATCCCCGTGCTCTTAACAAGTGGGCTGAGAAGTCAGAGAGGTCTGTCCTTGTTGATTACTGCTGATGACCTCGGCTCTTGTTCAGAAATGTACTAATGTGAGTGTTCATGGGGTTTGAAGGAGCAGCTGTTACTTGCTCATCTTTGTCACTCTTAAATCTAAATTAATTCATGGCAGTGGTTTCCATTTTGACACAATACAAAGCTTTCAGTTTCCGTGAAATGCAGTAACTATGAAAGATAATAAACGTAATTTTCTAAAAACTTCATTTTTATGAAAGCAAAATACAAACAAAGCAGAAATCAAATAGACTGGTATATCATCACGTGTAAAGGCTTGGATTTCTTTCTTCAATCAAGGTTTGGAAAGGCCTTTTGCTTCATTTTCTACTAAAAGCTGTAAAGAGAAAATCTCAATTACGTTGGCCAAATGTCTTCAATGTGTTGGCTTTATTTAAATTGACCGTGCTGCAGAACTAAGCCAGGGAAATATTAAAAACATAAAAATGTCTTTAAGCAGGACATTTTCACTTTACTGGCAGACTACACAAACATGTTCTTTCCTGGTCTCTCATCTCTTGCTCCACCCCTCCTGCTCCTTCATACCGTTACATTACTTTCTCACTTTTTGTAATAATATTTATACATGTTGCTTCAAACAGTGTGATCACTTGCACACAAACTGTGAAAATCAGTATTAAGAGATTATCCATTGCACTATTTACTTCAGTTGTTCTAAATAAATGGAAAAAATATGTATGAATTCGAAGTCAAGCTGAATTTACACTGAAAGAACCCTGTGATTGCAAACTCTGACCACATGGGGGCAGAACATGCACACGTAATGGGAAAGGTATTCACATCAGACTCACTCAATAATCTTTTTTTTTTTACTTTACAGTCATTGTAAATGAACCTTATGACACAATGAAAAATTATATAAGACATCAAAAAGAACAAAGACAGATATTCTGTGCAGTGAGACACAATAAGAGAGTGTCAGCACTCTAACAAAGGCACAATGCAAGGGAAGAAAACAAGCTAAAATCTATTACTCACATTTTCAATGACAAATGTCCACTCTTTGTCTTCAAACTCCTCTGCATGTGGGTCCTGAAAGGCCAACATACATAGACATGATTAAGCATGAGAGCAGACAAAGGTCAATACTGGTCAACGCTTTCTGCTTAAATCGTAAAACAAATCATTCTTTAGATGCAGTAAAAGACATGGAATTGTCATTGTTAATACATTTTACTTATTATTTACACAAAATAGAAAGAGGAAGTTTCTTGACTTGGCTGTGTACTTTGCCTCATTCTTTTTAACAACTGATTACTTTGAATGAATCATCAAAATAATCTATTTCAAATCAATAATAACACAAGTGGAATTTAACGATACATGCTGGAGCTGCAGTGTGCCTCGCACATGAACTGATGGCGTCCCAGTCTGACTGCTCCTGTGACACACCCCAGTTAATCGATATTCCTGCAGTCTGGCGCAGTCAAACACAGCATGGGCACGCACGCACGCACGCACGCTCACAGCAGGTCACACAACTGCATCTTCCTCTCAATTCTTAAATTCCACATTAATTCAAAAATCTGTTATCTGCAGTTTTTAGCACATCTCAACAATAAATATGTAATTTACATTTATAGAATATTATTGTCATTAATGTGCTTTAATACTGACAAAGATGAATCTTACTTGATGAAATACTTTAAATTATTGTATTGTGTTTCACCCTCTTACATGTTTGGGAAAGTGCCATGTGGCTGCTACTTAGTGCTCACTCTGCTTCCCGCACACTGTCTCTGCTACAATCAATTCAATCTTAACACAAAGAGAAGCCGTAGCACTAACTTACTTCCTAATTCAAGTTTTTTTTCTTCCTGTCCACAAAGTTCAGCTGAGGCTGCCTGCTGCTGTGAATCTCCCTGAGGTCCAGGCTGAAATATTGCCGAGCTCAGCTGTTTTCACTGCAGAGCTTCAGGCCAGATGGAGCCGAGAGTGTCTTTAAATCACTGTTAGCGTTAACCTTCAGTCTGCTGCAGAGATCTAGGTAATAGAGTCTGACACATTTAAAGCAGCACTAAGTAATATGTTCTATATTAAAGGGGTTCTTCTACAATTTATTCATATTTTTTCATAAATTATAGGGGCGCGTGAAAAGAATTGGTGCAGTGGAGATTTCTGTAGTTTCCCTCATCTGTATGGGTGAAGTGCCAGAAAGTCTAACTTCCTGTGATTCAAGTATCAAAATAATCTTTTGTAATAACAATCCTAATGTTATCTATATACCACTCTTCAATACAAGCAACAAAGTAAAACTCTTGTTAACTTTCCCGGTTTCTGGTCTAAATGCTTTTAT
Organism: Pseudorhombus dupliciocellatus; assembly: GCA_016785235.1. NCBI lineage: Eukaryota > Metazoa > Chordata > Actinopteri > Pleuronectiformes > Paralichthyidae > Pseudorhombus > Pseudorhombus dupliciocellatus. The sequence continues at coordinate 266,445 of JAFBJW010000036.1, forward strand.
TCCATATAAGACTGTAAACATCTACTCATAATAACCATGCAACCAGACTGTTTGTAATGCAAGTGATAAGCTACACCCCTGTAATGAGTTCTCACCTTGTGCAGTCATAAGTCAAAGAAGGGTAAATATTAAACTCTGGTATCTGTTCACTAACTGTAAGACACACATTGTTACTGTGTTTCTGAATGGGACAGTATTTGCTAACACTGTAAGAACATGGTAAGATATCGGCACAGTTTTTAAGAGGAATCCCTCTTTGATATAAACTTTACATTAATCTTGCAATTAACTCCATTCTCACTTTGGTGCAGTGGAGAGAAAACAAACCGCCTCATTGTCATCGGGGGCAACAATATTTATTTTCCAGCAGCAGTGATGGAGTGAGTTCTGCAGCCAGGGGCTTTGCTTTGTGTCTCATTACAAAACCAGGTTTATTACTTCCTCTGGGACAGGAAATGGAAGTGGGCTGAGAGTACAGACACACTGACATGTACAGTGTTGCCTAATAAGTATAAGCCTAAAAAAAACAAGCCTGTGTACATGAAAGCAGAACTCCCCCGTGTATATTTTATACCCAGCAGACATCACAGCATCTGATGACTAAAAAGATCGTTTAAGTTTCTGATTTTCCTGTGTGAGTTTACATAAGGCATTATTGTAGGTATGGAAGTGTATGTGGCAGCAGCTCTGGTAAAAACATTGAGCTGTAACAGGACACTGATCTCTGAGCCTGCCTGTCAGCACAAAGGCATGTTTAACTAAGCCAGGCACACTGACAGATACTGTCTGTACATGTATGTAGTCCGCAGGAACAACTGTATCACTACCAATGAAAGACGTTTAGGATTAAACAGTCATAGTCTCAAGTCTGTGTGGAAACAGACCTACAAGATATAAATGCAAACACATTTTGTATTATAAAATTGAGCCTGTGTGTGATTAATACAGCATGCTCACTTACCTTAAAAAGAGTGACAGTGATCTCGATGTTTTCTGGCACAGGCCACACCACCACTCCTCTGTAGGGATTCTTGATGCCAGGCTGCCAGCTGTGGGACTGCAAGCGACAAACAACAGGGATTTTACAATATTGTATTTGTAGGTTAATGAGTTGTTCTCTGATTTACTGTTTCTTTACTCATTGACTCTTCAGTTACCAACCTTGGAAGATTTCCGTCGGCTTCTGCGAGTCCAGACCACCACCAGTTTGTCTGGTTGCCTGAAAGAAAAGAGGGAAAAAAGAGATGAGTGAAAAGGGATTTACTCCTAAATTCCCATCCTTGAGTTTCTGGTTTATAAGCTTTTTCATTATAATACACGATGCTGTTGTTTCAGTGATAAACAACAGAACTCAGAGATAGTCAGTGAATAGGAGAGAAGCTACGCACCACATGTGCTCCTTGTCCAAGCTGACTTCTGACCTCTGACTGAGAGAAGAAGGGGAGCTAATTGTCCTCCAGGGAGCAATTAAAACCACTTTATTCTATTTTTATCAGCCGTGATAAAGTGGCTGGTGTTGTTCTCACCATATGAGTAATGTTTGTGCATCTGTATCTTTCTGTGGTAGAAAGAAGACCATATTGAATTCAATAACAATGTTAGGTATTTCAGTTTTAGTTTCAGTTACCATGTGAACATTTCTGTAGTGTTTAACAGTACATATCTCACTGGGCAGAGTCCAAGGGTCCTTATGAGGAAGACTCAAGAAGAACAACAGCAAAGCAGGCATTCAAGGAAAATAATGAACGACTGTTTGAGAGAGAAAGAAGACACAGATAGGAAAAGACGAGAGAGAGAAGAGGGCAAAGAGAAAGAAAGAGAGAGAGAGAGAGAGACTGACAGGCAACAACTTCAGTCTTGAGTAGAAGCTTCACACAGAGAAACTATTGTCCAATAACACAGGCCATATCAGAGAGAGAGAGTGCACGCACACACACAGTATCACACTGTTTTTCCCTTTGAGCAGTTTGTGCTGCTTTATGGGAAAAATATAAACCATTCCTCTGCAGGCTAAATGACCTCTGCATGCTTTTTGGTGTGTCTTTAGCTTCACTATTGTCCCTGATGTGACTGTGGGTAACAGGAGTCAATGAGCCATTAGGGAGGAACGCTGCAAGAGGCAATATATGTTCATACAGTCTCAAAGTTATTTTCACCATAGGGCTTTCACTGGCTTTAAGGTTTAGTTTGAATAAAGGCTGGCTATGTTGATATTAAGAATAATAATAACAACAGGCATTTAAAGCCATGGGCAAAAATGTAAAAAGAACTTTGAATTAAAATTACAAAATTATATTAAATACACAATTGTTTGAGCATGCTGAAAGACAACTGCAACAGTGACAAAACTACAGTGTATGAAAACCTTGGCATGTTTTCTGCTTTGCATACATTACACAGCAAATGCTATGCTTCCAAAACCCACCACAGCAGTTTCACAGGATTACACAACAGGGCCGCGTCCATGCACACACTGCACACTCAGCTGAGCTTCCAGGGGATCTCTTAATGAAAACTGCAAGAGATACTTCCCTTTTCTTTGACTGACAGAGTTTTTCTTTTAAGACTGGTGGTGTCAGGTTAACATAAGCCGACAATACTGTCACTGTGCTTGTGTGCTCCCCTTTTCATTCAAAATCCTGACTCAACGCCTCTGTGATGTGGAGTTGTTTAAATGACGATATACAGTAATATATAACTGGATTTCCCACAGCCGGTGTGCAGTGTCTGAGTGCTTAATGCATTTCTGCTGTGCTGACAGCCTGCTATGTCAGCTTATTACCATAGATGTAGCCAGAGACAGAAATGCCACAGAAACAATTACAATGCTTTTAAAGTGCAATTTACTCACAGCCCCGCGCCTCATGAAAAGCTTGACCGACAAAATGTTTTTTTTTACCTGACCCACTTGGCAATTTATGATTCAGCAGCCGACAGTAAGACCTTGCAGAGTGGGATCAGACGGATGAGAGAGAGAGAGAGAGAGAAGGGAGAGGAGGAGGAAAGAGAGAAACCGAGAGGGAGGACTGCTCTCACTCTGCCATCAGACTGTGGCCTCTGCTATCAGGACAGATGTAACAGAGCAAACACAATCTGGGCGACTGTCACACTCCAGACTGCCTGATAAAGTAAACACACAGAAAACACGCGTTCTGGGCATGACGTGATGAGGCAAAGTGCGATTTAAAATGTACAAGACATCTGTGTTCACAGCATATGGTCAGCAAAATAATAACACTGTATGTGTTCACTGGACGATGAATGAAGAAGTTTTTAACGTCTCATTTGTTGTAATTTGTTCATGTCATACAGCAGCCTTTGCTGAAGCAGCAAAATCGGAGGAGAAGCTGTTTTTTGAGGTGAATTTGTTAAAACAAGAAGTGCACTGATCATAAAGAAGAAGTGGATTACGCTGACATTGGTTTACAACATTTAATACTTTCTGTCCGTCATGAAAATAAGATATGGAGGTTTTAGTTTCAAATCTGGTATAATGGAAGCAGTGAATGTGCCGATGAGCACAGACAACGTCCTCAAAGAAAAGAAGATGTTTGAACTAGAGAACACATCGTGCAAACTGTCCTAGATTCCACCTCCACCACATCTTTCAGGAAGAGCGTTTCCAACATTACACCTGCAGTGTTTCACTTCACCTTCCGACAAGCAAACACACAGAGTGATGCTGAAGCATCTGCAGGCTGGTAAATGATCAGCAGCCTCCAGGGACGAATGTGTGTTACCCTGACCGGCAGCAGAGCGGCCGACACACAGCAGAGACATCACATTTAACACCCCAACGACTGCTTCACCACCCTGCAATGTGTCATTTATCTGGGTGTGTGTAAATACCCATTTGTGTTCCTAACCGCTGCACAGAACAATACACGTGCGTGGATTCCACTGCAAAGCAGTTTAGGGAACAATATCAGAAAAGAGGAACAGGAGACAGAAGTGAGGGGAGAAGAGGAAACAAAAGGGAAAGAGGGGATAGAATGGTTATATGGGGGGTAGAGACGAAAACAGAAGAAAAGCTGCCCCTGATGACAGCCGCGGGCTTGGTGCAAGAAATCAATCACAGAATCACAGGAGGTGGAGTTGAGGACAAAACACTCATCAGAGTTAAATGAACAACACCAAAGACGTGATTACCTCACACACACACACGAGCAACTGGAGAATCAAATGAAGTGAACGGAGTTTGAGTTTACTCTGCACCAGCTCGACAAAAATGCATCAACCAGCATACAAAAAAAGACTCTATAATGATATGACAACACGTAGTACTGCGCCGTACTACCACCTGGCAGCGAAACCATCTTGTGCTGCCAAACGTACTCGGGAATGTGCCATGGCCTTCGAAATTGAATGGAGAGCCACGTCAGACGGGTTGGCAGGAAGACGTTTGTCTGGCAGACACATAATGGACGTGTGCCATAACGCACACATGCTCAGCAGAAGACAACATGTCACAGCCTGACACACGCTGGTCATGTTCACGGCAACTGCGCACCGTCAGTCAACTGACAGCGTTAATCAGAGCTTGACCGATTTATCAGACATGACATGGATATGGACAAACAGAGCATAACACAAGAGAAACGTGCTCGGGTGATTAAGAAGGTTTGTCATCAGAATAGTTTGTCAAGCTTCCTCTCTGAGAGGGATCATGCTGGTTAATGCATTACTATCAGCAGACGAGGGAATCGAGAGGGAATCTTTCAAGGTAATGCAGTTTGTTCACATGTTCAAGAGCATCTGTGTTTCTTTGGAACAGTACAAGTGCAAAATTCCAAATTCCACTGATTCCAATGTGAATGAAAATGGGGTTGCTAGGTGTATAATGAGGCTGATGACACAGGACAGTTCCATCAAGTGTTGCAGTGGTGCATTAACAATCGACAAAATCAGTTCCGATGCTGCAGGGCTCCACACCTCAAAGGAGAAGTATAAATCTGCGTGTGTCTGTTTTTCTGATGAAAGTATGTGTGTGCGAGTGTGTGGGTGAATATAAATTCCCATGAAATGAGTAAGTCGTGTGCGCATGTATCAGCGTGCTATCGGGGTCTAAGCAGTCTTTGAATCATGAGCACACGTCTTTCTTCACCAACTGTTGAACCTTTGTCATCTTTCCAAACGGCAACAATCCCTTGTGGCAGGTTCCATCAGTCACACTTCCATGAAACCAGGTAGAATTTCCAAGGAATGGAGAGCACCTCTGTGTTTCCAGTGTATAACCCTCATATCCTCACCACGAGTGACGACACATCTTTCAGCAGCTATGGTATTCTTGGACTTTTGAAGTCAAACTATATCTCATCATACAAGGTGAATAAAAATTGATTCTTTCTGAAAAGAAGGAGCTATAAGTAATATAGTACATAGTAGTAAAGAGCGATAACCGTGCCTCATTGACCAAACTATACCCTGGTATCATTTTGTATCCAAAATGAAAAGTGTCAAAGGGGTGATGCATACCCTGAGTACACATTTTATACATCACTTTGACGAAAAGCAGTGATATTTGTTAGGGTTGCCCTAGATTCTTCTAAGCTTTGACCATTGCCATGGTAATTGACAGCTAAATCAGTCATCAAATGCAATTTGATGTTTCAAATCACCCAGGAAACTAGCATTAACATTGTTTATGATTAATTATTTTCAGAGCAGGATATTTAATCCTAGTGATGGTTGTGTGCGTCACAGCTCTCGTCTAACATTACCAGCACTGACACCAGGACGGTGACACACGATCACGAGACAGGCTCACAGCTGACAACAATGGCAGCTGGATGACAAAAAAGGCAAATGTCTGAATGAGTTAACGTTTGTGCAGACAACCACCAAAACACAGAGAGCACGAGGAAACTGCTGCATGTAAAACCTACAATAAGTTTGGCAAATCACATGAGGGCTGTAAGTGATCAATGATCATAATAAACTGCTGCAGAAAAATCAACACAAAATGATGTTATTTGTGTTTATCTTAATTCTTAATTTCACATTTCGAAGGGGGCACTGCTGAAACAGTGTGAGTGGTGCTCCATTTCACTGGCAAACACAAACACTGAACTCATTAATGTTTCAGTGGTTGATAAGAGCTGATTGTGGAGTCTGAAATGGGTGTGTGAGAGGAATGCTAACTCCCTTTGCTCAAGAGGAGCGGACTGGAGCCACAGGGCCAAAGATGAAGACCAAAAATGGTTTTACAAACAAAGAATATGACAGGACACTCCCCCTTCAGAAAGAAAACAAGTGCTCAAGAAGAACCCCTTGAAAGTGGTGAAATCAATAGTTGTTTCCTTGGAGACAGGAAACTCTCTTGCATGGACTGACTACATATGGGTTTCGCTGAACAGTCAGAGATGAAGGCCAAAGAGTACAAATACTTGAAGCCATAAAAACTATGATGAACAGTCAGAAACAGGTACTTAACAAGTTGACAGTTTCCAAAGGCCGACTGTCGGCTCGTGTGTCAGATCCCATCAACTTCCATCATCGCTCATCTACAGGTGACATTCCCAGATGGTCCCACATTTTGCCTACCCTCAGAACAAACAGTCACATCCATCATCAAGCATCATGTGCTCTTGCAGGTCTATGTTCTGTGTTGTCATAGTGCTCTGCGCTGTCTTTAAACTTAAAACCATCTTCGTCCTCAAGAGCTTTTTAGCTTTGAATCCATGTCCATACTAATACACCTCACAAAGTATTTCACATGGCATGGGTGTGCCAGTGTTGACATGATACAGATGGTCTAGGTAAATTAGTAAAAGTAAAATGAGAGATTACCTGAAGCAAGTCCAGCCTACAGCCATACTGAGGGCATCAAAGATGATTACAGCTACATAACACGCATAGTTGAAACTGTCAACTACCACATGTTCTCCTAAAACATTTACACATTACAGATAGGCACAGAGCCTATTAGTGTCAGCGAATGCGTAAAATGCCTCTACATTTTTCTTCCTGTTATTGATTCCATGAAAAAAGGGATGTGGGTTGTTAAAAAAACCCTCTTCTGATGTCTTCAGGGTTTGAGATCCATTTAAGCTCAGGGGACTATTTCCAGTGTGTGTCGATGGAAACTTTCCACTGCAACAATAACATACCGAACTGATGAAGTCCAAGGAAGCCAGAAACTGTGTGCCAATGCTTGCCCTCACACTTTGACAAGTGAGGTGTGCATTTGAACACAACTTGAGGAGAAGCAGACTGAATGTAAAGACCCTCACAGAATAGGTTATTTAAATACTATTTCACATTAACAACAGAATACATGTTGTACCCCTGACATGATGACAATTAAATTAGAAGCAAATTGAATAAAACTGCAGTATTTTAATTTCCTCGGTTGAAAGATTTTTGCACAATGATTATATTAAAAACAACAAGCTGCCTGTATATATATATTTAGTTATATTTCTTTCTTTCACAATTGAAAAAACAGAGGAGGCCCAGCTCGGATCACAAAACAAAGCCGATCCCTGACTGTGTTCTGAGCCCACCCACCCTTTGCTCTGGGAAGAGATGTACATTTTTCTCATTCCATTCTCCAACACGTTAACATCTGTCCCAGGTTGAAGCTCTGTGGGGCTGTATTAGTTACGCCTACAGCAGTCCGCTCAAGGAATCCATGACTGCAGGCTACATCTCTCCTTTACAAGTCCATGCTTTTCACTTATTACAGGACACATACCTGCAGGACCCTCAGCCATCTCTCCTCTCCATCTTCACCTCTGATAACACAGCTGAACTCTTCAGCCCCTTCCCACTGACTGTCATTTGTTAATTTCTCACCACAGCAGTAATGTTGTTGGGTAAAACATATGTTGGATTGTCGATTATGTCAATGTGTTCCTGTGATTTCTAATGCTGTGCTCATCTGAAGAGGTGAGAGGAACACCATCTGCTTTTGACAACATTTAACCTTTCATAGTTCAGGGTCATCCAACTAATGTCCACAAAAAGATCTGCAATTGTTGTTGCTTTGAACTGCCAACATTTGTCAAATGTGGCAAATAGTATTCGCAGTTTGACATGAGGGAGGTGCAAGGAATAATGAGTTCACATTAACAATTCCCTGTCAGCAGCTCATATTTCAGTAGCTGTGATGTGAATGACAATGCAAACAAACCCCTGTAACATAACTTCGTGCAGATTTTAAGTAGAGCCAGATGCTAACATAAAGAACATGTCCCCTGATCTCTCCTTGAGTAAGGACAGAAGTAAAACTCCAACTGGCATCTCTAGATTTCATGTAGGGACTAAATAATTTGCTCAAGGACACTGCAGCCCCAGGTTGAAGGGAAATCTCGCTGATAGTCAGCCTCGTTTCTAAAACTGAGCAAATCCAACATTGCTGCACCAGAGAAAAAAAACACATTGTAATTTTACAAGGCAACCTGGCCCCTCCCAGCTTGCAGACGTGCCTGCACACCAAGCTGACTGTATGGGAGTGTGTGAATTATGGCCACCAGGAACCAGCTCGGCATTCCAGCACAGACACACAGTTTACATGGGGATTAAATGACAGCACTCTCTGTGGTCACCAGTTATTTCCAAAAACACTCACCATTTCTTAGTGCACTCCACCATCAGCTCCTGGTAGGATGCCACAAACTGAAATTTGGAGGCATGCTTCCCCACACGTTGCAGTCTCTTCCACACAGAGGCCATGTTTCTGTGGGAGAACGGGTCTTCTCTGTGAGCCTATCCCGTCCTGGACTTCCTTCTCTGGGCTAGTTCACGCTGATGACTATATGGATCCGTGCATATCCAACCCGCATAGACACACAGATAATGTTTTACCGGAAGAGATGATGGGGGGCAGAGATAAGGAGGCACATCCAGTCCTGAGTGTTGGGGCTTTAAAAAGCGCCTGGTGAATCCCAATGCGAGGAAGATGAATCTCTGCAGCGGTGAGGGAGGTCTGACTTCATAAGGTGCATGGTTTTATTTAGAAAATCGCTCCTTGATGTTGAAAAGCACGATGAGAAATCCTCTGGGTGTTAATATCATCTTTCCATGTGGGGATCGACCTGCAAAATCAAGTGAAAAGGAGAGAGTAAGCGTGCGTTAAGGAGTATTTCCAACACGGATCATCAAATTGACATTCCCCGGTGTAGAGATGCTTTGTCCGGGTAACCTTACCTCGGGCTTTATCATACCGGATGTTAAACCATTCCTGTTTATCTGCATCGACAACGGAACACTTGTGTAACAACAACGCGATGAAGACTCCACTTGAGCTGCCAGCACGGCGTGCCGGTGGAGGCTATACCCTAGTGAGCATGCTAACTTGAAGTGTTTGATAACGGCTGGTTTGTTCGCGCTGGAAGTGTCACAAAGAAGCAGTGACATTGTTATAAAGTCATTTGTTTTAATCAACTGATGTATGAAGAAGAAAGCAAGCAGACAACACCCACCAAAAGATTGCCTTCAGTTGAAATATTTGGTGGAATGTTTCTGAATCCAGGGAATAGCCTGAGCCGCTGTGCTCCGCTAACCGGGGCGACTCGGCTGCGAGGCTAGCGAGTTCTAACAAGTAGGCGGGCGTGTGACACTCACCTTCCCGTAACATCCAGCACGCTGTCCGCTACGTGGCTCCACCGTGGAATGTCCGGAGGTGGTGAAGCAATCGCCGGGTGTTCTAGCTAATTATTGCCTTCTCCGCGGAGGCACCAGCGCCCGGCCATGTAGCAAGCTAGCCTGCTAGCGACGGCGGCGGTGGCGGCTAGCCATCACAACACGGTGCGAGGAAACCGTTGCTTCGCCCGTTGACGCTGCAGCTGCACGGGTAACACGGAGGGAAAGGCTCCGGGAGCGATGTCCCGGTCGGAGTGGTAATTTATCTCAGCTCGGCCCCAGCGCTGAAGTTGGATTTAAGTCTCCCAGCCCCGGGCAGCGAGTCCCACGGTACAGAAAGTGTTGTAGTTACCCACAGTTTGACCGATGTCTCCCTGAGAAGTGCGTAGAGTTAGCTAATGTCCGTTAACGACTTCTGCCGAGAGCCTTCAAAATAAAAGCGTTACGCTACAAATAACTGCACTAGCTTCTCTAAACGTGAACATAAATGTTATGCTTAGCGTTTATTTATACTACATACATATCTAGTGTCTGTTTTCAATTCAAATACATAGGTTTTCATAGACCTCTCAAAACCCGTGTAGTCCTTTACGTAAAAGGTTAAGCTGTCTGCTTCCTGTTTGGGTGTATGTGAGTGTGTGGAACTTGATACAGCTTCGCCTCTCCATCATTTCAACCAGCAGGATGACCGAGAGGCTGCCGGAGAAACGCCCCCGGGCAGTGGCCATTGGTGGGGCTTCAGTGCCGCCAACAGACGCTGTGCTGGTTCTGGAGGCTCCTCTGGGTGGTTGTGTCTAACAGTCTAAAGACATTCAATCCTGCAAGACAAGTATATTAGATCAGCATTTTCAACAACAAGGGAATTCTGCAAAGTGTTTCATATAAAATATAAGCGAATCATGTAATAGTAATAATAATAATAATAAAGACATAGTTACGTTACATGCAACTCTTAAAAATTTACCCATTGCCTTCTCACCACTTTAAACATTCATGTAATATGTACTGTTGAGCCCAAACCTTTGTATAAAGCTGTGTTCTGTTTGAAGTTCCCCAAACACAAAACGTAAGATAAGAGGCAGAGGTAGAACCAAATAGCACACTATGCATGTTTCCATTCATCTTCAGGAAATAAGAAGTTCCTGAAAACAACACATTTAGTTTGGTTGTAAAACTTCAACGTCTCTGCAGAGTCTGTCAGTGATGTGTTAATGAGGGCAACACTTCCAGATCCTGCTCCTGTCACATTAAGAAGTCAGTGTTATCCGTGTAATGCTGGGGGCCGGGGGTCTTCCTCACAAGTTGAGGGGAAATAAAACACTTCCATCCATCAGAAATCAATACCTCCTTCACACACACACAAGCGTGCACACACACAGTTCTCACACACCCACCCTTGTTTAAACCACAGGCTTGTAAAGAACCATGCAGACGGGTGGAGGTCGGTATCTCTGAAGGAAAGACGGACAGAGAACAATAAAATGTGGATTAATTTAATCTCAGAAAAACATATGAGCTTGAGGCATGAAAATGACATCATATCCTCTGTGCTTAGGGTTATAAACTATTTTTCTCTCTTTTTTTCGACACCCTAAAAGCCCAGTTAAAGTCTAATCATCAGAAAGATCCAGCAAGTCTAAAATTCTGGAGTACTGGTGTTTCTTTCGACCACTTCCACTATAAATCTCCACCAAAGCATTAGGCTCAAAAGAAACTCGATCACTGAACAATAAAAATCTTCTCTGAGGTTTGGATTTACTCCAGATTTATGTTGGGTCAAAAAAATCACAGCAAGGGTATTGCATTTTTGAGACCTGTTGTCACATAACACTATAAAGCATACAAAAAAAAATAAGACAACAGTGTCTGCAGCTTGATATATTGAGCAATAAAACACGATTCCTTTTGGAAACATGTACCTTTAGATCTGCGGAGGTTTGACAGATTATGGATCGTGTGCTTCACGTCTCTCCGACCGTTACGACTGGAAACAGTATTTCAGATCAGCTTTCATCCAGCTAACATATTTCAACTGAGAACAATTTGGGGTTTAGGGTCAGAGCCGATTTGACGGTAGGGGGCCTGCTGATCCCACTGCTCCGTGTCGCCTGTTTACATTTTACACTGACAGATTACAGAGCGCCTCCCTCCGTGCGTCAAGGAATGCTTTGATGTGACAAATGACCCCATGCTAAATGACGCTTTGTGTGTCTGCCCACATGTCAGCGAGGGCCTTATTTCATGCGTAACACAGGGGGAGGCCTGCCGGTGTGTGTCTGTCTGAATGAAAGGGTGTATTATGGGGAGACAGTGAGAGAGAGAGTGGCAAAGGTCAAGTAGAGTCTCTCCCTCCCTCCTCCCTTTGACACATTGGATTCATGAAACAAAGACGGGGTAATTTTCTCCCCCTGATGCCAAACGACAATTTTATTTTCCAATTTGTCTGCTGCCTAATGGTTTAATGATTCAGGGGGACTCCAGAGAAGGCATCATCAAAAGCTATTTCATCCCATAATCACTACAACAAGGGAATCATCTTATGAGTGCAGCCTTCTCGACCCAAAAACTGCAGTGGAGACGAGCAGCGCCCTACCAACTGAGATGTGTCCTATTTGACCATAATATATTCTGTGTGTACACTCTGTCATTTCTGCAGCCAGAGGAAACAATGAATCCAAACCAAACTCTGACAGCAGACGGTGAGGGACGGCTGGGATCACTGGAATTAATGATTACCTGATCTACTGGAGCTTCAAACATTATCCCTACAAAAATGAAGAATTGACTCATGTTATTTCATGGCCTCTCAGACCTCCACTTTTCCTCTTTACTCCAGGTGTTTCACTAATGTAAAGTCCCCTCTTCACAGATCAAAACACCCACAAACGCCCTCACATCTGATTTCTGAGAATGAATTCACTTCCTGGTCAAATGACTCTACTGTCTTCACCCAAATTAATGGGTTCTCTCAGAAACCTGTTCAGCAGTTTTCTCCAAGCAACAGACGGGCTGAATAAGCAACAACTCTGGACCAAAGTAATAGAGTTCTCTGTTGACTGTGAAGGAACATCGCAAGGTCCACGCCTCTCACCTCTCACCCACACGCTCCCTTTGCTCCAGGAAGAAAAAAAACACATCCTCCAGGATCTCAGGCAGCTCTTCAACAGCAGGGTCTGTGTTTGGTGTTCAGCCACTTCCACTTCAGACACGACCGCTTAACAAAGCAGAGTCCTTTAGATATCAGCCGAGTGAGTGGGAACCACTCCAGTGGAGCACAGAGAGCTCAACGATCCCCCATGAGCGGGTCGATCAGAAACCCTCGGGCTGTAACCCGGGGGATGTGATTGTATCTATGGATGGTTTCTGCGTGATGAATGTATTTGACCAAGCAGCTCTGGTCAGGACGTTATATATCTGACTTCTGTGGCAGCTCGTCTCCCAGAGGAAACGTGAGCGCCATGCTGCTCTGCGCCAGATTAGCATCTTTAGCTTTGAGTCATCCTGAGCCATGGCAGCGTCTGATGCTATCTGCCGTGCAGTCACAGGAAGCCGAGCGTTTCTGGGCGGACGAGCAGATTTGCAGATTGACGAGGAGCACGGCCACTTCCTGTTGGATCGCCACCATCCAAACCCCAACTGGGTTAAACATGGATTTGATTTATACACGGTGATTTGGCTCCAGGGGTTTTATTAAGTGTAGCACATCCATGTCTGTTTCCTCTCTTACACATGATTCCCAGCTCCTCTAATGGTCAGCGATACTGACAGAAGCATTCATCTCGGTTTGACCTGCAGAGCTGGTCTGTTAAAGTGCTCACCCACCACAGTGTATGAACACAACCGACTCCACCTGTTTGATTAAAGCACCATGCGCTGCTCCGTTAGATTAAATTACTCTGAGGCGCAAATAACCGACGCACATCCGGTCAGTTATCAGAGCAGCGCCCGTGTAGATTTAAAGTGGACCCCTGGTTTGAGGAATCACTCCACCACTGGAGGAGCATGGAGCTCATTACATGTGGCCTGCAGGCTGCTGATAGTGAGAACCAGTATGTCCCATTCCCATTTTCTGCTGACCGAGAGAGTGCAGGGCGACATGAACGCAGAGCCGCTGCTCCATAATGGTCACAGAATAAATGTTGACTCAGGCTGTCATCATCTGCTGAGTGCAGTGGATCACAATTATATCTGAAGGAGGATTGGGGCCAAACACATTTTGTGAAATGAGTCTGCAAAAAAAAAAAAAAAACCCTCAAGAATATGATGTGAATGATTTGTTCTCCTAAAGGAGCGCAAATCAGGTGCAACATTACCAACTCCGGACTACAAGGGCTGGAGTGGATTATTCCTGATTATATCCATGACCAAACAACAAGTATGACAGAGGCAAATGTCCCGAGAGAGAGACGAGAGCAGATCATTAGAGAACAAGCGTCACTCACGCTCAGCTCGCTGGTCACTCAGCAGTTACACAGCTCTGCGCCTCCATTCACACACCCTGAACAAAGGCTGAATTAGTCCCTGGACGATTGTCTCGGCGCCTTCGGGACCTCGAACCCCACACGAGCGCACGGGCGCAGAGCGACCTCCTCCTGAGCTCTTCCTCCTCCAGGTTCAACACCCAAACAACCTCCTGTCTTTTTAAACAGCCTGTGCATTAGCAGCTGAGCAGCTGGATTAAGTCATTAAAGGAGGCCATTAATCAACAACACGGCGCTTGCTAAACATGCTGAAATCAATACGGCCTTTGCCTTTCCAAACGTGTCAGTGCACGGAGGACAAATGAAGGTGCATCCGCTCGTGGCAACAACATGAACGGGCATCCTTCTTCTTTAATTCTCCCCTGAGGGACGTTGTGTTCCCGTGCGACAGGTCAGGTTGACTCTTTAGAAGCAGAACACCCAGAGACAACCTGAAAGTGCACCCAGATGTTAAACCGCCTCAGGAGGACTGTCCCATGCTGTAAACAGGCCCTCAGAGGAAGACGTGTTCATCGCCTGATGGCCACCAACCAGAATCTGTGCACGCATTCTGCTGTCCTGGGCCTGGTTCCACTTTTCATGCCTCCCCTCAGTGTAAACTGCACACAGACCACCAGAGGCCCCTCGCTGTGAGTCAGCAGTTTTCATGTAGTTATCGTCTCGTCTCCATTTGTCCTTCAGCTCTGACGCTGTGGAGGGAGCAACAGCAGCAGCCGGCGCTGAATCGGGATCTTCGTTTCTCCGTCTCTGAGGTTTTAAACACAGAAATCGCTGTGAAAACAAAGAAAATGCTTCTTTTCTCCCTCCGGCTCATTGGTCAGAGAAAATGTCCCAGGAAGAGAACTTGTATTTTCTTTGAGTTAAAGAGATAAAGATGGTGCCTGTGCAGCATCAGCCGGAGATCATGATTCCAGCGGACAGAGAGCAGACGCCAATTTATGCTGTTTAGACGAGGGAGTGGGAGAACAACTGCAAATAAAAGTCAAATCAAAGAAAAAAAAAAAAAAATTCAATATGAAGCAACAGATCTGAGAAAATCCCCTGTTTCCTCATCAGTTGGGCAACGTGTCAGCTCATCTGCTGAGGAAGAGTCAGAGCAGTGGCTCTGCCAGTTCATGGCCAAAGCCGAGCCTGACAGTTTCAATTTATTCCAGTGAGGAACTTAATCCCATTCCTGCTCGGTTACAGCAACAAAACAAAACAATGTGGCATCAGTGCTGATGGAAATCTACCTAATCAAAGAACACAGAGCAGCGTGTCGTTATATCATATCACGTCTTTTTATATCATATTTTCTCTCTCTCAAGATATAAAAGGTTCATCTGAGGAGCTGCAACTTGAGAATATTTGATGTTTTATTCATGAAAAAGACAAACAAAATGGATTACACTGATTAAGCTAGTTATCGGTTCTGAATGTTGGAGCAAAGACTCCAGTTTATTATGAGAATGATGACTCAGCAGCTGCGCTAACCCAGGCCTGAGCTGGTGGAAACACCTCCTCCTCTGTTGCTCAAACTTCCAGGAGTTGCTGATGCTTTGTGAAAGTCGGGCTGGCACACGGATAACTGATCTGCTCTGGGGTTTATTATCAGGACTTTCTCTCCCCCGGCCGTCCAAACACATCGAAGCCAAGATGCTGGAGCGGAGGACGTGAGCCGAAACTAAAGAGCTGTGCAAAAAATCAAAGTGTGGAGACAATCAGGAACAGAATCCAAGCGAATGAGGCTTAAAATAACGAGCAGAAAATGAAACAGGGTGAAAGTAGCTGCACAGAACAGAGAGGAGAGAGGACCGTGCCATGGCAGGAGGCCCGATATCCCCCCCCTGTCCTCCAGCGTGTGGAGGCTCTCGCTGGGTCGCTCATTACTTGCAGGTGTAATAACATGCCATGATCCAGGGCAGGGGGTTGGGAGGTTCAGCAGCTCACGGGGAGCATATTCCTGCGGCCCTCTGCTCCCTCCCCTCTGGACCACACTGTGGACGTGGGTCACCCCCAACAGCTGGGACAGGAAAGTGTCTCCCACAGACGCGGGGATCAGCCATGGGAGATGAGCCCAGATACGGCCGCTTGTTTTACTGTGGCTTTTTCTTGAATCGTGAATCGTGTCCAGCGGCCCGAGCTGCGGCCCAAGCTGCACCACAAGCGGGGGGGGGGGGGGGGGGGGGGGGGGGGGGGGGGGGGGGGGGTGACATGGGGGGGGGGCATGGTGATGCACCGGTTCGCAATGACCCCTCCCAGCAAGAAGGTTCCACCCACTGTGTTTTAGTTTTAGCCGCCGGTTTCATCTCCAGGAACATGGAGGATGAACTTTCCTCTTTGTTCCGACAAAACAAATCTCCACCGAAGTCTCCACCGCATCGAGGTAAAGCCAGAGTCAGAGTTACTCAGGCGAGAAGAATAACCAACCCACTCAAATCAGATAAGGACACAATTACTTTAGTGAACTGAAGGAAATGGAAACCAGATGTTGGTTGACTCTGGGTCAGTGTGTTTCACATCTGGGCACCGCAGCGTTAAATAAAGTCCGGCTCTCATTAACGACTTCAAGGTCTTTACGGTAAGACTCGAGGTTCTGAAAGCTCGTATTTTTGAGAACATGTAAAATAGATTGCACTCTCTGGCTTTGGCCAATTTGGAAAAGGCGATTTCTCCTGGTCATGCAGTTTGATGGGGAGCAAACAGCTGCCTGCTGGGTAACTCAATCAGAGTAATTCAATTCATTACTTCTCCAAACACGCCGTAAGTGCATTTGAGGCGGTTAATTCAACACAACCGACGGACGGCATGACACAAAGCGTTACACAGAGTCAACGCTCTGGAAGAAGGCTCACTTCCTCTTTAAAGGCCCAGCAGCCAGATTCATATCTGCAAACTCTTCGATGAGAGGAGGATGAAAGGCGCACGGGGGGGGGGGGGGGGGGGGGGGGGCAAACCTGAAAAGGGGGGGGGGGGGGGGGGGAGTGGTGTGCAAACCTGAAAAGAAACAACACAGCTGGGCTGAATATGATCCGCAGGGACGCGGGAATCAGGACAGGGGCAGGTTGGAATCAGTTTTTCCTGTCGGGATGCTGTGCTACCACCACTTTCCTTCGTGACATCGTTAAAACCACATCTGCTTCTGCTGAAGGAGATAAAACACAGGCCCTGAAACGCGATCCGGCTCCGTAGAGCTGCCGATTCTGTTTGTTTGGTTTGAAGAATGAGAGCGACAATATGACGGGCCACGGAGGAGTTGGGGACCGAGAGGGTGAACAAGATGAAAGTTAATGAAATGTTTTCTCAGCTTCTCCCGAGATCATCTGAGGAGGAAGGGGTGTGGTCAGCCTCAGCAACAGAAGGGGGAGAATAGATTTTAACTCCAAGCTGAATATAAAGATGGACACCACGTGTCCATTTCCTGAGAGGAGCGTGTGATGATGTTTCAGCGCCTGCTGCATGCGCACGTGGGCCTCGGTGCTTCCTCTGCTGAGCTGCAGCGGCCGGGCGGAGCTGCGTCAGAGGCAGAGTGGTGTTTGGCCGTGCTGCAGCAGTGCGTGGAGAGATTTGACATTTTCTCTTTCTTTGCTGTGAGTCGGGGGCGATCTGCGATCCTCCAGAGACACCTCCGCTTGTCCCTGCAATCAGCATTCATCGTTTTTTTTTCCCCCCCTTTTGATTCAGTTCTCTTATCATTTACCAGAAGGACGCAGAGAATTAGAGCACGCCTCCTGCTCCCAGAGACAGACTGGAAGAGCTGTGCTGTATCTTCATTAAAACCAGGAGGAGGCTCATCCATCACGTTCCAGTAAATTGCCCCGTTTCCCCCTCCGTGCAGGATGCTTCAGTGCCACCAACGTGACAGAGGAGAATCTCTGATATCGTCCCCTCAGGATCTCCTGCTGTCGCACGGTGACGTTTCAACATCAACAAACACACATTTCCTGCAGTTTGGTCATGGAGCTGGAAAGTGGACTTTTGGATGAGGGTGGTGAGTCACATCCTTCACAGGGAGAAACCTCCACGCGCTCTGTGACCAACTGTTTCCTCCACTTCACCCGCTCCAGTCTGGAAAAAAAAGAAATAGACTTTCCAGAGGCTTGGCTGCAGGAATTCAAGTGATTACCTGATCTGCAAACAGCTCTTCTCCATCTCCTCTGTGCACGACGGTGCGTCTGCATCGATACAGGTGCGCGTGAGACAGAAAACTGCGCATCCCATTGATTTCTGGGAACTGAAGATTCAGTTTTATCATCCTGGCTTCCTGTTAGGGTTCTGATGATGTCATCATGAGTCGCGGCATGGTCCTCTGATCATCAGCCTCAATCAAATTAAACGTGAAGGTGGAAAATGGTTTCATGTTGAGTCATTTCCTGGAAGTCAGTCCAAATCTTCACAGAAGGAAATGAAGAATGTGATGACAGTGTTCTGAAGTCTCAGCACACAACACACACTTGCCTCCCTGTGTCGCTCCTCTGAACGACACACAGCCTTCAGTCTGACTGTGGAGGTTACACATCTTTTAAGCAGCAACAGCCGATGAAAATAAGAAGCTCGTCAGATCTTTTATTATTCCAATTCATTGATTCTGAGACCTCAGGTGGACAAAACCAGGGTGAACTATAGCCCTATTTCCAGAAGAAATAAAAAATGGAAAAAACACAAGATGATGGAAAAACTGAATTAAATGAGTCAAATGAGCTGAAAATCATTCTGCTGGAGGAGAGAGTGGAAAACTGCTCAGTGGAGCCTCTCATCACCATAGACAAATCCTGCAGTCAGCAGCAGGTGGGCGGGGCTTCCCTGCAACAACCTTCTGTTGTTTGTGAAAACACCAACAATCAACAACGTCTGTCAACAGGAACTTTAACGTGTCAGTTTCCTGTTTGTTCTTCTGCAATATACCTGAAAATACAGTTTAACAGAGGGACTGCAGTGGTGCACGCACACACACACAAACCAGATGAGGAAGCATCTCCCTTGAGAATATGGTCACCATGACAACCATTTCCCATCACTCCACGCCACAGACAGAAAAGGCAGATGAGTTTGTCTCTGGGAAAAGCTGCTGAATTCCTGGCATGTGTGTGACTCATGTTCTCACACATGCAAGTGAATGTTTTATTTTCACTGGTGGTGATGAAAAGAGCCATGAAGAGCCAACGCTTACACACGTACACTCGTTTTGTTTCTACAAGCTTTGTCTCTTTTTTCCTGTTGTGTAATTTTTAAATTGTAATTATCTTAGCGAAACGGAAATCTGTTTTTAGGTATTCAAAGTGAAACAAATGTTCACTTTTGGCTTCAGCCTGCACAGATGGATTCAGCAGATTACAATGGCGCCCTCTGCTGGTGACATGAATGAGGCGGCACAGTATTCAAAAATTAAAATGTTAAATCTAACATTCAACATACTTTTCAATTGAGTTAATAATGAAATAAGGAAAATATTTATCCTTGTGAAAATTCAAATTATTAAAAGTATTATTATCATTATTATTATTATTTAAAGACATGTTTAAGTTTAAATTACATCTTGGTGCAGAAAATATTTTTTGTTAAATATAAGTTAAATTAGATTTCTATATTATACACGGTACCAAAGACAACTGAACAAACTTTTTTTAAGCCACAGAATTTATTTCTTTGACAATAAAAATGCATAGAACTGTATATACAAAAACAGCAAAATATAACTTTATTCCAACAATCAAGTCTTTCTAGGTAATAAAATAAGCGACCACGCTTAACATGGCTGAAGGATACTCTTACAGATACAGTACATACAAACATCAGGCACAGATTTGGTTTTCATTGCTGACCGTTGCAGCTGTTGTTGAACAGTAATCACAGGTTGCATGTGGTGGGGGGGGGGGGGGATTCAGCCAATATTTGAAATGAGAGACAAAAGAACGTAAGAAAAGTAACAAAAGAAAGTAAATAACTTCCAAAGTTAAAGCGTTCTCTCTGGGTTCCAGACGATATTTGATCCAAAGCCTGTTCGTCAACAGTCAAAGTCACTAAAAGATGAAGTTTTTAGGGGATTTTAAAGTTTCTAAAAACATTCTATGAACATTCAATGTTTATCTCCTAAGTGGATCATTTTCCCAGAGTTAATTTTTACTTTCCTGAATATTTCACTACGTCTTGTTGACACACAAATCCCCCTTGTTTTTCTTTTTGTGCCCACTGGGTCACACTAGCACAAAAAGGTCAGAGAACGACACATTCTGGGAAATGGGACCAAAGAAACACTGATGGTGGAAACACACACAGCTCGTGTGTTTCATGAAGATGGGAACGGAAAACCATCAAACGTCGGAATTAGAAAAAAATAAACCTTGACGACTCCGTAACATGTAAACATTTCAAATGTCGAACTCCAACGAAAGAGGAAATGTTTGTTTCTTACTGAGTGTTAAGATAACGAAGAGACGAGGAAACAAACTAAATTAGGTTTTGAATTGGAGTCAAGGAGCTGCCAGTGCAGGAGGAGAGAACCAGCAGGGGGAGCTCTAACAGAGGAGAACACAGGTCAATCTGATCATGACACTAAGTCCAACTTTGTTACCACGTATTTTAAAGTGTTGACATTTTGGTACAAACCCTGAAGAACATCTACATTGTGGCGTGAAGCCACAGGAGCGGATCAGAGCTTTAACTCGACATTCAAGGAGCACAAACAGCGAGGGGAGCACCTCCGTCTCCTCCTCTGTGGTCATTTGGCTCCCGCAGACATGAATTATCACAAAGGTGCATCTATGTGTCAAGTATCTGACTGTGTATCACACGCAGCTGTAAAAGGAACGTTACATAACACGGAAGGCAAAGTCTGCAGCGATTCTCCTGGAGAGCGAGGGAAAGACATCACGTGAGTCGTGAGAGTTGGAACCTAAAACACAACAGAATACGTCAGAACATATTGGGAGGTTCTCATAAATAAACGTATTGAAGGGTGTAATCGGTTGCACCATAGAATGAAGCATAATGAAACAAATCTACTAAGAAGCGGAATTACAAGACGAAGCCTTTCATAGATCATCACCAAGAAACGAAAGCGTTACGCAGCTTCGATTTTAAATAACGTTTTCACTCTCTGATGTCACAGCAACTTTTAACAACATTCAAGTTCAGGCAGAAGCTGGAGCACGAACTGTTCCTCACTGAAGACGCACTTTGGGTGAGAAAGAGCGTCTTTATTTTTTTGTTTAGAGCGAAGTAAGAGCCCGAAGCAGAGTTGCACAGATTTCTCCATCCACGTCGAGCCGTGCCCAGACCTGCTGAGCTGCACAGTGCTGGACTCCTACACCCTCATTTCCTGAAAACACGAGCGCACTCACTCCACCAAACTCCCCCTTTTCCAAATGGTGGAAGGATTTCAACAATAAAAAAAATTAAGAAAAAAAGAAAAAAAAGCACCATCAGAGAAAAGAACTTTGAGAAACTCAAGGATTTGCAAATTATCAAACAGAGAATAAAAGAGAGAGAAAGGTTGAGTTCGACTTGGAGCGAGTCACAAGTAAATACTTTAGGGAGAGTGGTTTGGAATAGCAGCACAAACTAAGCCTCCAGCAACAATAACCAGGATGTGTTCACCAGGAAGCCCCGTCACAGCTCGCAGCCACCGAGACTCTTCACCCAGGTGGACACATCCTGGGCTTTCGTCTCCTTATTTCTATAATACAGCATTGAGACGCTCCGTCGCGGAGCCCACACAGTGTTAAAGCATTTTAAAGGCCATATAAATAGTTGTGAAATATAAATATGTGCACGCGTAGACAGACACGGTCGCTTTGGGGTAATGCTCGTTTGACACAGTAAAGCAGGATTCGCTTTTCCATGGAAGTCTGACATCAAGCTGAAATACTACGGTGGTTGTTTTGAGAAACGGAGCTGAACAATACACCTGTCCTCGTTTTCAGTGCGATGCATCGGCCGCACCGAAGGACCAGAATTAGAATATCTTAACTTAAAGCTGCCAACATCAAGCCCGTGCCCTGTTCAAGATAAAATATTTGTCATTTGGACGTTTGTCTCGGACGACTCAGTCCGTCCCAAACTGGCAGTGGTGAAGTGGTCACTGGCAGTTCAGGTCCGGGTTGCTGAGCCAGGTCCAGATCTGGATCATCTGCTGCGGCGTCCTCGGGTGAACAAGGATTAAACTCTTATAGGCGCAGGGGTTGGTCCTGTACTTCTCCTCTATGTCAAATGTCCTGAAGCCTTTGTGTTTCTCAGGGCCCAGCCCTACTTTTTTGAGACACATGCCTGTGTAGACATCGTCTATCGGGTAGAGCGGGACTCTGTTGGACGCGGCGTGAAGTCGGGCAGCAACGTCCCCTGAGTAAAGGTACCCGCCTCCTCCTGCGTATGGTGGATACTTCCCAATGTACATGCTCTCGGGGATGAAGTATTTGACCTTCTTGTCTCTGTGTGGCCCTGCCTCAGTGATCACATCACCCACAAACAGGTCCCTGGCTTTGGGCTCCGGGAGGCCGTTGAGGAAATCCAGGATGCGGTAGGTGTTGACAAAGACGTCGTCGTCACCTTTGAAGATGAAGCGAGCCGCGGGGCAACGAGCCTGGATCCACTCCAGGAACAAAACTTCTTTGACAGTCAAATTAAAGAATGAATCCCTGTAATCCCACTGGATGAGGTCCTGGTGGCGGACGCTCTCGTCCCTCAGGCTGCTGGACAGATCTGGGTGGTGGTCCCAGGCTGTGGCATTACCAAGAAGGAAGACAGTAGCCACCGTCCGATTGGCGACAACGCCTGCCCGACCCCAGGACTGACGGATAGCCTGGCGGCGGTCAAAGTGCGACACCTGCGATTTAATAGCCAGGAGCAGGAATGGCGCCTTCTGACAGATGTTGGGCTGGTCCACCATCATCGGGTAGGAGCGGCAGTGCATGTAAAGCAGAAAGTCCTTGAAACGGTCGGGCAGGGAGTTGTAGTCTTTCACCTGAGTGGTGACCCTCATGTTCTGCCTGCAGGGGTCAGTGGAGAGACTGGTCTCAGTGAGCCAATCAGGCAACTCCGTGGCGTTGTAGTTAAATGCCAAGATGGGATTGTTCTGGAAGTCCAGGATCTGCTGCTGGCGGTTCCAGTAAGCCGGGGACGGAGCCAGTTTGCTCCAGAAGGGTTCGGTGGGGGTGCGTATCTTGTGATGCCCGTTTTTGTCCTGACCGCTGTGCCGTAAAATGAGGATAAAAATGAAGAGAGGGATGGTCATGACCGTCACCACAAGCTTCAGCCTCCGCCGCTGCATCGCCATGATCCTGCACCCACCTGAGCAGACACACACAACCGGGTGGAGACGTTAGGAACAGGAAGACACGCTGAGCGACACAGACAGCAGGTTTCAATAATGCATTATTGTTGAGATGACACAAATGTTTTGTTATCTTCTGAGAATCAAATTCAACAGTATTCAAACAGGTAAATTTAGGTTAGTGTGTCCTGCGGGAATAACGTTGGACTGGAATAAGTCAGAAGAAGAGCAGCACAGCAGTCTGACAAAAATGCTGAAGAAGAAGAGCTGTGAAACTTTTTGTGTCGCAGCGATTCACAGAGACACAGCTTCAGCCCGGCGGCACGGTGCTGAAACAAAGTCACCACCTCAGGTCACGTCCATGGCTCCTGCTAAGTGACTCTGTTGCTCTGAGAGATCAAAGGTCAAGTTCCGCTTCCAAGCCTCAGCAGCGAACGCCACAGATCAGGACGGGATGTAACGCTGGAGCCCCAGAACGATCGGCTAAGTCTCCATCTTTTCCTTTTTGGGTTTTTGCCCGACCTCTTTCTAATAAATTCTTTAATTCTGAAATCCTCTCAGGGGGGACGTGCGAGCTGGTACAGTTAAGAATAAGGGCTTAAACCCCCAACCACGTGTCAAGTGGAAGGCCTTTTTTTTATGAGTCACAAAAAAAAAAAACATTCAGCGTGTGGGTGCATTCCCTGACAGAACGAGCAGGTTTCAGAATCTATGAAGTACAGTGAGTTCTGGCATTGCTGCACGTTAAATACAATAAAACAACCACACCACACCAGCATGATGTGCTATGAGGCTGTAAAACCGTGAGCTCTGTCAAACGCTCCGTGTCTTCTGTTCACTTACTGACACAGACCG
Source organism: Pseudorhombus dupliciocellatus (assembly GCA_016785235.1). Lineage (NCBI taxonomy): Eukaryota > Metazoa > Chordata > Actinopteri > Pleuronectiformes > Paralichthyidae > Pseudorhombus > Pseudorhombus dupliciocellatus. The sequence continues at coordinate 290,613 of JAFBJW010000036.1, forward strand.
CTGGACTGACGAGGGGTGTCAACGTTTGTGGTAGCCTTGTGTGCTAACGTGTAATCGGACAAGCAGGAGAGCGTGGGGATGATGCCTGACAGCTGCTGTGCATGGCTACACCTCTCTGGGGATGTGTGTATATACTCTGTCTATACTAATATTTGCCAGTGTAGGTAATTAACTCTCTGTGCGCTCTCCATGTCCAGGCTCCATACACCTGCTCAGCTCGTGGGTCACGCTCCTTTCTCTTTGCTTTCCCCCCCCCCTCTCTCTTTGAATCCAGCTAACAGAAATCTGTAACAGCAAGTGAGAACTTTAATCTCTGCGAGTGCTGGGATCACACAGACAATACAGTCTTTCAGGAGGCTGGAGTGCACCTCGGGTTTCTGCTTTGGCAGAATCACACATCCCTGCTGATGACATTTTCTCTGCCATCTCTCCTCGGTCGCTCTCCGTCTTCCCTTCCCCTCCTGGGCCTCTCATTCCATTTCTCTTGCTCCAGATTGGTGAAGCCAGCAAGGCAGCCACGACATCTGCTTTGACTTTTCTTGAGGTTCCTGATGAACTGCACCTTTCAATCCACTAATCCTCGAGGCTGTGGTCCGACCGGTTGCTTAAAATGTGACTTGATGGTGCACACACGCTAATAAATAACACCGAATTATACGTACATGAGCTCATTTAAAAGTAACTGTGAAGTCAATATGAGCAGTTAACTTGGATATACCGTGTGTCGGCTCAGTTGGTTTTCCCTCCTCCACAACTGCCTGTATCCTTCCTGCCTCTGTATCATGTTCCTCTCAGCCTCCTAGCAACATCTCTGCACCGCTGCACTCCTGTTTGCTCCCTATCCTTTTGTTTACACCCCCCCCCCACCATTTGCCGTCCCCTATCTTTCCTCCTGTCTCTGTTCTTGAGAGTCAAGTGACATCATCAGGGGGGTGATGACACACAATCCTGTATTACAAACAAGGACAAGCCCCGACATCATTTTTCTCTTTAACTCCCACCTTTTCTTTCTGTCTCTGTTGCACATGGATAATGAATCTTTCCTGTACTGCCATACAAACAAAATGACTTCTGGGAAATGGGTGGGTGGGCGGGCTTCTCTAAAGAACATCACGCTGACAAGACCACAGCATCCAGACGTCTAATTAAGCATCAGAAGTCTGAGGCTAGACACACACCTACCTGCTGGAGCCTGACAGAGCATCTGCAGCTGGTTAGGAGGCGTCTGTCTGAGCTGAAGTCCTCAGCAGAGGATCACATACGAGAGCGCTTCACTGTGTTCACACAGACGGTGATAATGGAAATGACTGGAAACTAGTTTAAGCACATTCCTGGTTTGGTGCAGGTTCCTGACATAACAACAAGCTCAATTTAAGATTCAATTTGGACAAAGCACATTTAGGACGTGAAGTCACACAGGTATATGTGGCTTTTTTTTTCCAACTTTTTTTTTTTTTTACAATTTCTGACTATTCCATTTTTCTAGATGTTTGAAAAAAAAAAAAAAAAAAACGCATTAAGAATAGGTTCCCACGGCAGGTATCAGTGAATATTTACCTATTTGTCCTGTGAACCCTTTGTTTCCCTCCCTACTGTTGTTGTTCTCTTGCAGGAGATTATTTGTACGGTTCTGGTTGGTGCAGGTCAGACCTCCGCAGTAACGCTGAGCCAGGTGGACTTTGATGCTGTTTGCAGAGTCACTGATCGGCACAGGCGGCAGGGGTGTGGTGGATTGATTAGATCTGACGGGACAATGCTGTTCTGTTTTCGACAGTTGTGGTTGCCACCTGATAAAATGTTCAGTGAGGCGGTCTCTCACCTGGGTGGGGGAGGGGCCGAGAAGGACTAAGAGCAGTGGCAGGTTAAAGGACAACATATGTGTCTTTCTATAATTGTGGGGACAAATTTTGGTTTAGAACCACAGTTGTCCTTCCCTTTAATTGGCGGACTGTTACATGAAATATCTGGAGCTCTGAGGTCACAGCAGACACAGTTACCTGGGCAGGTGAACGGGGCCCCGCAGCTCGTCTCGTGTTTGCGTCTCCTCTCCACTCTTTTACCCCATACTTAGCTGTGCCCTCTGGGGAACAGGCGCCAGTGTGGAACAGGGATGCAGTGGAGACGAGGCTGAACCTGAGAACAGAGGAAACATCAAGTGTCAACAGCTGACTGGAACTTTAAAAAAAACTACTGAACCAATTCCTTATTATTTTTTCAAATCTAACACATGTGAAAAAGAGTCAGACGACGAACAGGAAGTGCAGGTTAACTGATGAACAGGAGGACGAACTGATTGGACCAAGTGACCAACAGCGTCCTGTTATCAGTCAGTGATCATGGTGTGAAAAAGAACAAAGGACACACAACATGTCGAGCAAGGTGGTCAAAGTTCCTCTCTGACATTTAAGTATCTTGGATCTAATCAGTGTCTATGGCTGAGCAACATTTAAGGATGGAACTCCTTTAAAATCATCAAGCTGGTGAACTCTAGATGAAACCACTGGTATACTCCTGTGTATTTGCTAAGCTTGGGACAGTAGTGTCTCTCACCACGTGCGTGAAGTTAATAAACAACTAACCAGTTGGATAAATCAGCATGGTTAAAACATTAAAAAAAATAAAATACATAACAGCAGAATAGGCCCTGCTGTGAGAAGGTCCCTTTAAACACACAACTGAGTTTCATTAATCATTAACCCATTGGCTCGGCTGGTTAGATATGAGGAAGGAGCAGATAATGAGGCATATCACTTTTCAAACTGCCTGAAACGTTCACTTCCAGACAGAAGCGCAGAGGAGAGGATTCAGTTACCAGAGGACTGCACACTCTGATCGAAGAATGACCTGTGCATTCTGGATTTTACTCCAGATCTAAAAGTACTTTTTTTTAAAAAAAAAAGCAAATAATTAAATATTTTATTTTTGTAGCTGTCCCATCAAAGTCATTTTGAAGTGGAAAGAATGTTCAGTGTCAAGGTCAAGTTGTGTTCGCAGCATGGAACCAAGCTAAACGAGTTAAAAACCCAACAATCGCAATCAAGCTCACGTTACATAAGGCTGCAGACAGTGGTGTGAAAGAGTCACAAGGGACAGGCAAGAGCCGGGCTCATGTGTCTGATTACCTCACGTGTGACAGCAGATAAGGAAGCAGCAGAGAAGACAAGTGTCCGACACCCTGGCTGCAGCACCGGGCGACCTGGACAAAGTTCAACGCCTCCCAGACAGAGGGGCCAAGAATGGGGACAAATATGACACACAACTCCTGTGAAGAAACAGTCCTGCAACTGAAATGTTTGAACAGTGCACCGAACACAATGGATAAAGGTTTTTATCATTGAGCCGAGGAGAGTGAGAGGAATTTTGGTTAAACATTTAACCATCTCCCTGCAGGCTCTCGTACCAGGCAACAGGTTTTTACAAGCCTGGGTAAAGGGTTCAAATTCCAGGTTTCCTCGCAGCCATGCTTCTCTGACACAGCAGAAATCCAATGAGTGAGTCACACTGGACGGTGAAGGGTAAGAAGAAGAGGAGGTCTGAACCTGGAACTAGTGTCCAGCTTCACTTAATTACTGCAGTCATGATGAGTAATGCTTCCCTGTTTCACTCACAACTGGAAAGGTAGGAATTGAAGTTACTTAAAAAAAAGAAAGAAAAAAAGAACAAACTTTGTTGTGATTGGACCGCAGAGATGTGACTTTTTAAAAATTTTAATTACCAACATTCGGGGGTTTGACTCATCTAAACCTGATGGATATCTCTCATCCTCTGCTTCTTAAATTCCACACAAGGGTTCGATGGGATGTCCTCAGAGAGACAAACAAGGAAAAATAAACAAAGGCCACCCATCCCCGCCATTTAACTGAATCGGTTTCAGTTGCTCTCTGGGCCTTTGCATAAATCCCTCTCACAAACGGCCCATAAAATAAATCAACCATCGAGGACACAAATAAATCAATGTCTTCCCTCAAAGATTACTGCGCCCCCCCAACCAGGAACACCAAAGAGGTTCAGCTATTCACCGGCACTCTGAATAGTAGAGTTACCTCTAGAGGTCATTTCCATGCCCATGCATTATACAAAGCTGTTCCAACTATGAGCATTACTATGCAAATAAAATTAGAATGTGTTGCACACACACCGTCACTCACTAGTGTGGGTTGAAGCTAGCAAAGAGCTATTTATGAACACAGCTTGACCCAGGTCAGAAATACATAAGAGGATATTTGGGGTGAGGGAGAATGTGGGCCTAATAACGGCATGGTGCGTAAAGAAGCGCACCATAAATAGTCCTGAGGTGGAGCCTGCCCATCAAATTTTGTCAGTCATCACCAGTATTCACTAAGGGCCAAAGGTCGCCCTTCATGTGTGGGAGCGAGTCACAGACACGTGGGCTTGACTGATGACTTTATTGGCCTTTAAAGATGGGAGTGCTGGTTTTCGTCTTTGTCGCGGCTAAAAATAGCACAAGAGGGTATGTCGTACAGTGTTTGTTTGTTTTGAAAAAACAATCGACCTGTTACCTCAACCTCGGAGTCTTTTTCTTGTCCCTGTTGGGACAGTCCATGTCCATTCATTGCTAACAGCCAAACCAAAACCTTAACCACGAGTCACATATTACCCCTGAACTCAACCTGGACCGTGAGAATGATTCAGGCTTTGGTGTCCACAAGGTCAGCCGGGCCAGAGGAGGTCAGTGTTGACTCTGGAACAGGTCCTAAATAGGTAACGTGTGTATAAATACGAACACACAGACACACACTTAACTTAGAATGGAATTCTTCATTATCAACAGATACTTGCCACATGCTCACATCTCTCACTCACTATGTGATCATTTGTGACTGGACTGATTAGCTCTGGCTCGATTAATGCAGAGCGCATGCCACATTCAATCCTGACACATGATTCGCAAGAACAAGGACATGGTGTCCATAGCTGAGGCTGCACAGCGTATATTAAACTTTACACCGGGTGAGTGTAAAGATCATCAGCTGTGAGATCATCTGAATTCCTGTTACTGATAACTACTATAAACCAACATGATGAAACAGCCTTTGAAACTATTGTTAAGTGTTATAACAGGAAGGCAAAGAAAAGCAAACATACCCACACACACGTGCACATACAATGGTGTCGTTTACAGTAATGCAGCCTGAGATAATGCAGAGCAGCAGTCAACCATCTCATTATGCTGTTTAGACGATGGGAGTAATTTGACTCCCGGGATAAGTCATGTTTACGCAATGTAGACGTCGATGCAAGTAAACACAGAGAATGATAAATGCCGATCATTAAGCATTTGCATACAGCCATTTTCATTTTGAAAGCATTGCCAAACACTCTGTGGGCTCAAGTTTCCTCCGGGCTGGACCATCGGGACAGAAACAATAAAGGAAAAAGACTCATATCAGCTGAGGAAACACTTGTGATTTAAATGTAAAGTAGATCAATAATGAGTTTGAACAATGCGTAACATCAATATATATTTATATTGAACGTTTGTTAAATTGCTATTGACCGGTCAAGGCAGATGACTGCCCACATTGAGCCTGGTTCTGCTGGAAGTTTCTTCCTGTTAACGAGGGAGTTTTTCCTCTCCATAGTCGCCATAGTGCTTGCTCATTGTGGGGATAGTTGGGTCTCTCTATTTTCATATCTGACTGCGCTCTGACTCTGAATGTAAAGTGCCTTGAGATAACGTCTGTTATGATTTGGCGCTATATAAATAAATAAAATTGAATTGAATTGAATTGAATTGAAAATGATTAATAGTTATTTTGTGCACCCTTAGTTTTCGTGATAATAAATATAATAATAAAACTGAGTCAAAGTGATGCATCCAAACCCACATCCCCATCTACACTTCCGTTCTTCATGCACGACACAATGAGCCACACATGACCACAATTCTTAAATAGAGCAGTGACGTGTCATGCAAAGAGAATCAGGATGTAGAGCATGAAGCCAGTAACATGGTTACAAATACAACAGTTGTCAAACTCTGAGTGGATCCTGTGCAGGAAACTGGTCTATCTGGTATTGCTTCTAAATGATGAACTGTAAATGGCTAAATTAGTGTGTTGCACATCCTCAGGAACTAACAGCAGGAAGCCTGAGTACAATAGAGCACATAAAGAGGAATATATTCAAACAATAAAAGTGATTAACACCTTAACTGTCTTGCTACTCGGCAGCAAACTGATCTGTTACCTGTCTCCAAACAGTCACGTACTGTAGCAAAAGCACAGGCGCCTCCGCCTCATCAACGAGACTGTGTCATCTCCTTCAAGCGGTTCACACAGCGGAGGAGGAGAAATGCCATTTAGTCAGTCCCTCCAGGTTCTCTGTGGTGGGATTTCCTGCTTCTTCGTAGTTGTATAACAATAACCTGAATAGCACTGAGTCCTTTTGTGGTTGTGGAGAAACTCATGAAATGATGTTACTTTGAGTTCTGTGAAGCTCAGAGTAACTTCTATTGGGATTTTTCATTGTTTTCTGATATTTTAAAGACTCTTTTGTCCGCTCAATATATATATATATAAAAAAAAAAGATTATTCGAGAGCCAGGAATTATTCCTGCTATACCAAAGATTACGGTACATGTTACAATATTGAAGACACCTGAGCGAGTTTTGCACAGCCTGTCATCCTGAGATGCAATCTCTCTCTGAAGTGGACAGAACACAGTGGAAACAAAATCAGACCCTGAGACAAAGGACACGCTTGAAGTTGTTATTCGAGTTATTATTATTATTCCAGTTGTTATTCAAGTTATTCAAGTCTTCTGCGCCTCCGGCAGAAGAGGCCTTGCTGCTGTGAACTGTCGGCTAAGCAGGAGATCAATTATTCATCAGGTTTGTTCCAAGGTAAATATTTTGACACATAGCTGTGAGGGAGCTTGGTGTACCAGTATCACACTGTCTAATAGGTCCATGGCTCATTTCCACCTTCATCAAATTCCTCCTCCCACAGCACGGCTGCTCCGCAAGTACTTTTCCTTTCCGCTCATTCTGGTAAATTACTGGGAAGCAAATGCTGGACGATGAATCAGACTAATGAGTGGCATTAAAACAACATGATGCAGACAGAGAGAGTCAAGTCAATCAATGGCCATCCAGGTTAGATGGATCACACCAGTTACCACTGAATGTTAAATATTTCAACGTTTTAAATAATTAAAACAGCGTTGATGGAACTGCATAGAGGTTAAAGTGCTTCATGTTTTATGTTCTGATACTGATACCACAATTTCAAGTTATAGTATTAGTTTCACAAAGATAAAACTGCACCCCCACCTCAAGAAATCCCTTCTTGTACTAGTACTTTATTGAAAACTGTCCAACTGGATATCAAAATACGTTCTACTGGTTGTAAACTGAGCGAGACCTTAGTTAGAATCATTTCTGTTGTGAGGGGGGAAAAACCTGGCATGGGTGGAAGGAAGCAATGAAGATGGCTGCAGTACAGGCCTGGCAGAACATCCTACAGAGGTGTGTAGCAGCTTTCACACATCAGCCCACTGAATGTGAAACACTCTGCAGCGGGAACCACTTTAATCTCATAAGATGCTTCAGTAACGACGACCAGAGCTCCCTGTCTGCGCATGTATTCAATAAGGTATGGCTCACACGAAAGGCTGTTGGTCATCAGAGGCAATACTTCGTCAGTGTATTCTCCCCCCCTGAGCATTAGAGACTTTAAAACTCGGGAGCTGCTGATGTCGGTAAAGTGGCTGCAACATTATGGATTAGTTGTGTACAAGCTGCACTATATCCCTGTAAGCGGTTTTTAATGGATCTTGGGAAACAGCGGCGGCCAAACAATAACAGCAGTTACTCCAGACATTGGCCAACACACATCGGATTAAGATTCTCTGTCAGACGTTGTTTGCGATTTGACAAACCTCTGCGTCCTCTTTGGGCAAAAATAGAAAAAAAGGGCAATGCATCCCAGAAGGGTCACGGTAACTGACAGAGTCACAGGTGTCACAACTTCTGCTTAAGAGATGAAGCAATGTTCTTTTTCACTCACTGCGCAACACATTTAAAAGTTTAAGAAATTTAAGAAGGAATTAGGAAGTAAAAACTTGAAAAAATGTTTTCTCCTCATAACATTACAGTCCAACAATTTATAGAAAATAAGAACAAACTTTATGAAAGGACAAGTTTCTTTCTGATTCAGATGTAATGGTTGATATAAAAACAACCCAATACAGCCCAAGTTACAGATTTCAAATTAAGAAAAAAAACAACTTTCTAATGTAAATCTGAATCATAAGTAATCAGAAATGCCTAGTTAATCTGATTAAGATGATATAATACTGCTGTAATGCATCTCATAATTGTCAAGGTATGTCCAGCCAACTTAAGCACATAAAATGCTATGATATAATATGACTGTTATCATCTCAACTCTCAACTGATCCAGGACAAGTTTAGCCTGGTCCTGTATCAATGCCTGAAGCAAGAGGGAAACTGTCAGCTTATCCTCGGCCGGATGTGTCTCAACAGCCAGTGAGGAAACTGTTCATCTCTAACATTTCAGAGGGCTTAGCATACGCAGTGGTTAACACATGGAGTGGAACAACTGCTGCACTTAGAGGAAACATCTTTTCAGTTTCAGAGTAACCGTAGATCACAGGATTTCCCCGATTACAGTTGCTGTAAGGTGCTGTAAGATACTTACTGAAAATACAGAGATAAAAACGGGTTTCCTCATCCAGCCAACTTTGAATTATTTATTTTGTACAAGATAGGTTTGGAGGCATGTCTGGATTCACACTACTGTTCAGTGAAACCAGACTCAATTATGGTTATTATTAATATTATTGACACCACAGGAAAGACAGGGACAGCGCAAAAGGGTAATGTCAGACTTAATTCACCTGAGATAGAAACAACCAGCGGGTGCAGGAGCAGTAGAAGCCAGTGGCTCCTGAATGTGTAATAGTAATTTTCTTGAGAAAACAGAGTGTTGAGGTCATATTACATACCCAGAAGGTTTCACTGCACTTCACACCTGAGGACACATGACTCACAGTGGGCATTCCGGGTCAACGACCTTCAAATGACTTTGAACAGCAGCAAGCACACACCACCCCTGATGAAACTAAACCTGGGACTCCCAGCAGCCTTGGAGTCCAAACCCCATACTACTGCTATTAAAATAATAAAAATGCTCATATCTCATCAGCTATATGCTACTACCAGTCTGTGGAAGTATCATCTGCTAAAATAGTCAGGCCTCAGTTTAAATAACAGATTCATACAGCCATCTTGGGTAAAAGGAAACTGCAGTTTTATCTGGATTGAAAGCAAAACACTGGTGGGTATTTCAATTGCTCAGGCTGGTCCCAGTATCAGCTCATGTTCCAGTAAAACAGTTCTGCTGTGAGATGTAATTTCAAAGTCTCCCTTTCTGTGTCACCATGAACAATGAGAACGTGGTTAAAGTATAGCACTGATGGAATGCCCCCATAATTAGCAGTACCCCTGGGTATCCCCACCTCTCCCATTAGGGATGTGCTCAAATTGGAGACCTTGAAACCGTTGACATAAAACAAAGAGTTACGAGGAGCCTTAGAAAATACGATATGAATATTTTTCAAGTAACACCCTGAATGTTCGTTAAGAGTTATAACCCCGATGACAGCCTCTCAGAGGCAGTCAGTACTCTGCTGAGAGGCACACTCTTTAGTTGATGAGGAGTTAGCCTGCCTCTTAAATTGTTCTTGGGGTGACATGACATCCCCCATGAAGGGGGCTGTTATTAGCAATGTCTCCTCTTCACATCTCCCAGACGTCCTGACTCTAAAAGGGTCACAGGTTTGATTTGATCAACAGGTGAACCACATGCCCTTTGATAGCCACAGCGTCCTTGACAGGAAAGTGGGGGTTGCTCACCGACTGCTCTTGAACTGAGGGAGTATGCATGTGACACATTATGAGAAGAAATGACGGGCTTGTTACGCAGAGGGTTGGTCTGAGCCGCTAAAGTGACTTTGAGTCTTTGCTCGTCAATTTGGCCGAGGTCCAATGTTTCAATCTCTACCGCAGCTACTCGATACTTCGACCTCCTCAAAAACCCAACTCATCCCTACAGACACGAGTACACAACAAACATTTTCACTTGCATTATCACAGGCTGCTCGTCTCAAGACATGCTCCATGTTGGTCGGGGCGTATCACAAACTACTGACTGTGCAGACACGGGGTGCATCAAACACTGAGAGGAGGCACATCTGAAGAGGCATGGGAAGATGATAAGAGCAGTTGTCATGGACGACAAGCTGACAAACAAGACGGTTGACTGTAAAGGAAGATAAGATATCCAGGGTTTGGCATCTGTGGTATGAGAACAGGGCAAATATGAGGGATTTTTAATTTTAATTCGAAGGGGGATCTTTTCCTTATGAAACCTGCATTCACACTTAAATCAAGACTGACTCTTTCCAGGGAAATACATATACATGTTCTAATTGTGGTGTGTTGTCAGAATTTGGCCCTGTTTTCATTTTAATGGAAGTTGACTGAACTGATCCACAGAGTGGTTTAGACTCTGACATCTAAACATAGCTGCGCTGAGGAGCTGGCATACATCAGCCCAGAGAACTCTGGAAAATGTTGCTCATGCGATTAAAACCTTTTATCGTATTGATGCAGAGCACATGTGGCATCAGAGAGGAAGGGTAGACTGCTGCCGTATTCTTCACATTTGCTCCAGTTGACTGTGCACTGCAGTCAAGTGTCATTCAAGCCGTGTACAGGTGTTTTCAGGTCAGTCTCTTGAAGCAGCCTCTGCACCACTTGACCTGGATGCTAATGTTGGATTAATGCTTAATTAATTAATACTGACCCAGCTTCCATTCTTGTGATCTTCTCTGGGATGTTTGACTTAAACCAATCAGGGAAATGTGTGAGGCTGGCTCCTGACCCCTCAGCTACTGTTCAGGCTCTGGCCACAGACTTGCAAGATGGCAACATTCAGGATATTTTGGCTTCATTTCTCAACATGGACCCCAGGGGAAAGAGGAACAGCCACTATCCACATGTCAGGATAGTTTCCCTCAGGTGTCTGCTTCAAATACAAGATTAGCATTAAGCGCTCGGTTTTGTTTGTTTTCATGTGGCTAAGGCCTCAGGGACCCTGTCAGTTAAACAGCTCCAGGCAACGTCTTATGTTTTCAGTTAGAGTCATCTGTCTAACTAAAACAGATATGAATAAAATATGAAAGTTCAAAATGCCAGTAAGAGACTGTTGAGCTGTCCTCAACTGGCAGATAATCACTTTTAAATGACTTCAAAGGTCAAACTGCATGTTGCCTCTGATCTGTTGACTGCATTCCTCCTCAGGAACTGCCCCACAACTTGTCTCCTGTTGTGTTTAACTTTTCAACCTCCATGCGCGGAAACTCGCTATTCTGCGAGAGACGTGCTCAGGGGGAGCCGATTAAAGTCGTGTGCGTGGAGGTGCAGCTCCGCAGGAGCAATGGTGGATACTCACAGTTCACCGGCCGGTTCTCCCCGCGTCCCGCAGACCCAACTCCTCCGCGGCTCCCCGGCTTCCCTCCGTCCACGCGACGTCACCGGAAAAACTCTCAGTACATCCACGCGACTCGGTTCCGTCCCGGCGGGGGGAGACGCGGTTCCTCCGGCGGCTACCGGCTGACGCTTCGCCGAAGACTGACGCTGGAACACACCGAGGTGGAGGAGGAGCCGGAGGAGGTGGAGGGCAGGAGAGCGAGAAGCAGACGGGGCAGGAGGAGGGGGACTTCGGCTTTCAGCGGTGACGTAGGGTTGTTGTGGGCGGAGCACGCAGTTTCATAACTTCCTCAGTGTCTAATTTTATTTAATGAGCATCTAATTAATTAATCCTGATCAATATTTTATCTATAAAGTTTGTGTTTTCAATTAATAACACTATGTATTCTATATCACTTGTTGTTTTGCAAATTACCTCATTGAGAGTGAAATAAATGTTTATTTGATCTTATCTTAGTAATCAGGTGCCTTGTTTTTCTTTATTTGACCTAATTAAAAGGAGAATCTACCCACATAGATATGGATTAAAAGGGATCTGACCATGACCATTTTAATTTATCCTAATCCTAACCTTAACCTAATCTAAACTCTAAAACCAAGTCTGAACCCTCACACTGTCCAGTGACAAAATGAGGACCAGCCACAATATATTTACTATCCTACAAAATTCTCCTAATGGTCCTTGCAAAGGTATAAGATCCTGAACACATACAGTTTCCAGGTGGTTTATTTTATGAAGGTGTGTTCGTTTGTGAACGGGAAGGTGATACCTTTTGTCCCAGCACAAACCAGTTAAGGTGGAAACACTTCCCCAAGGTGACACTCTTATTGACAGTTTAAAACCTGAAGGACTGAACCTGAGGAGGTTTCTGTTTTTCTGAGGAGACTGCCAGTGACCACCCGGTGCTGGGAGTAGTTGTTATTCAAGTTTATTTAATTGGTTGACTGAATGCAAAGGAAAATCTGAAATGGTAAATGTAAAGGAGAAAGAGGAATCATCATATATAATCTACACTTCTTTTTTGAAACATTAATCAACAAAGCAAATCATTGTGATGAACCCAAACATGTTGAACCAGCTGTGGACAGCACCATCATCAGGGCCATCTGACTTCAGAACAAAGTCAGGTTTTATGGCGCTCAACAGATGGGATGAAACGAGAGTTGATGATGTGACTGTGCTGAGCATCACTGAAAGTGGCGGAGCTGCTCGTGCATGTGTGTGTTGGGTGTGGCAGGGGGCCACTCCCCACTACTGATGACCGGGACGGGGACAAAGGACGTCTGCCGTGCGTGCGATGGGAGACTCCTCATCCTTCTGTGTCACAGATCCCCAGCTGGTCACTCCATGGAGACAATGGACGCTCTGCATCATGTAATAATGCTGTTTATGTACACAGCCTGTCTGACTCCACCTTTGGGATTATGTTTTTGTCTTTCTTTTGTGCAGCCATTTTCTAAATTGCTCAGCTCAGGGTGCAGCATGAGTGCATTCATTGTAAGGGCCTGTCTGTATTATATTTTCCCTCCTGATAGTATTCTGACCTGAGCCTGCTCACAACAATATGGAATCAGGAAGCTGGAGGGGAACAACTACAGGACCACATCATGACCGCCTCGAGATGAACTACATGAGGATTAATAGGAGCTGGACACACGCTGACCTTAAAGAAAATCCCATTATCTACAGATGCAGACTGGTTGTTTCACTCAGTCCACGGTATCTCTATCTGCTGCTGGACTCAATCAATGTCCACTAGGTTGAGTATTTAAGGAAAAGGGATTTATCGCCATGGTAACAAATTCCAGGGTCGACTATTTAAAACAATTCCATTTACTGGCAACAGCTCCTGAATGTAAAAACATCTCGTTCCTGTCATGCACGTGACTGAATGAGTGGTATAGGGTTAATTACTCCATCCACCCATCACTGCCATCAGAGGGGCGTGCCGGAGTCTGGCCCGTCTCCTGACGTCAGCAGGAAGCAGGATAGGATGACTGTGGAGTGGCGGCTGTGAAGAGGCCCTTGCGGAGCCAGGACTCAGGTGTCTGCCCGGCTCACCTCCCGGAGTCTCAGGTGGTCACTGGGGCATTGTTTGAGCCATGTATGTGCTCACCCAAGGGTGTCTGAAGAGCTCATGCTGGCACATGTAGCCGCCGTTGCCACCCAGCTACTGGTGTATCAGGTTTATCAAACTGAGAGGAACACACTGCTGCTACACACACACACACACACAGTGGTCAGTGTCTCCAAGTGACATTCCTGGTAAATGATTGATTACTGATGCAGAAGTTGTGATATCAAACAGAGCTAATATACAGCAACATGTGTTTGACTGCTCCCTCCTGTGTGTGTGTGTGTGTGTGTGTGTGTGTCCATGCACCACCACCACCACAGAAACCCTTTGTTTACAAAATAAAATGCTTATTGTGACAACAAGCGATAACAATGTAAAATGTTGAACCGCGGCGACGTGAAGTTTTTCAGTCCAACAGTAACAGCACAGGAGGACTGAGAGACGCTTCCTCAGCCAATCACATGCCCCTGGTTACTCTGAGAACGAATGATGAAATAACACGGGCGTCCAGACTTTTGTTAAAGTTTAAGTTAGTTACATAATAATATTGTGTTTTCTTTGTATTGAACATGTTTCACTGCATCCAACATAAAACTGTTATAAAGAACTGCTGTAAAATAAGATGATAAGACTGGAGGCTTCAGAGTTCTGATGGGAAACAATGTCTTTCTGGGTCAGACAGGAAGGAGACCTTTGTAGCGGTTACACACACACACACACACACTCAGTTGTCACAGTCACGGGGAAATTCTTTGGAAAACATTGTGTGACAAACAGTATAAATAAAGGCTCACACTAATTGGATCAGTCCGGCCGTCCTGTCGTCTCAGCTATAATTGTGCAAACATGTCAAGGCCACTCGCACATAATGTTTTTTCAAAGTGTTTGAGGTCAAAGCGCAGGAGTGAAGGTGATGCGGTAACAGACCTAAACAAATGTTTGACAGACAGAAGCCACTGCAATGATTTACAGGCTGGTTGATGTCTCTGAGGACAGAGGTCTTCTTCTCTGTGTTTGATTCAAATTTGGGGGGTTGACGTTCCATTTATAATAAATTTAAATTATTTTAAACCCAATAAATACAACGTGCCCTCAAAGAACGTTTCTCTGGCAGTTTTACAAAGACGACTAAAATGAACGGCTGCAAACAATATAACTGGACACTTAATTGATTAAAGATCATCTGATTAATAATAATTGAAATGCCATGTGACTATTACAAACTATTTCTGGAATCTTGTTTGGAATCATCCGGGGTGAAGGTGGAAAGTTGGAAATTCTGGCATGTGAGTCAGGATCACATGGTGTTGGAGATGAACTGTACAAACCAGTTTGTCAGCCTACGCCTCCAGACATATTTTGACCCACAGCTATGAACATTACAGATGGGTGGTTGATTCTCGTGCTGTATTCTAAATTAACTGCAGGTATTCATAAAAAAACTAAAAATTATTGCCCTGATGAGGTGAATTCAGGTAGGTGACTCGTCCTTTTTACCTTAAAGGGGAGATGGTTTACTGTCACTTGAGGCCTTTGGCTGAATTCCACAACCAAAAAACATGGAAAATAGAAACACACTAAAGCTCTGATTCAGTTTGATAAATCTGTTCCCAGGCTGCCGATGTGCTGGAACACCAATGTGTGAAATGATTGAATCCCATGTGGAAACGTTCCGGTTTAAACCATTGGCGTCGCAGTTCCACTTTCGCATCCTGTGGCCACAGTAAATGTATTCGTACATGTCAGGAGGGGCGGTTTAAATTCTTTGTCATTTGTCCGCTCGAGGTTCCTCTTCCAGCAACAATGGCAGCTTTGTCGCTCCTCGCCCGCTCCTGGCAGCGCTGTCCTTGGGTCCTGTGACTTGAGGTCCCTGACGTCCATCGCTTCATTCCTCGTCCACAGCCTGTGCCCTCTGCTGTGCTCTGATTGGCTCGGCCGCATCAGAACACTGTCTGACCACAGATGGAGGATAAAACAAATCACTGGTCAGACAGGTCGGTGGGAGGGTCATGAAGTACAAATGTTAAGTGTCTTAGAAAATCCTGACATGACGTAGAAACACCACTCTGCCACGTCTCCTCCAGCTCGTCCTTTGCTTTGTTTGATTGTCAGAAGAATTCCGTAGACATCACTAAACCCAAGGAACCTGGTGGAAGAAACAATTCCATTTTGGCACGGATCTGCATCCAGGCTTTTCTTCCACTTTTAACACAATCAAATATTTCTCATGTAAACCTCTAAACCATGTGCCTCATCCTTGTGTCAGGTATTTTACACCTTGATCAGTTTACACCCTCTGAACGACACAATCACACCAACAAGATCAAATCACACACGAGTCAGATGCATGAATGAACTATGTCCAGGTGACAAGGTATTTCTCTTGTCATCTTGGCCACATGTAGATAATGAATATTGAAAATAGCCCAGGACTGTGCCCTTCAGAGGGCTCAGGTCGTGGCCGTGCTTCTCAGCTGTGCTCTTCACTTTGCACGACAGTGAGGAAATCACAGGGTCAGCCTGTGAAGTTGGACCGTGCTGCGGTCTGAGCGTTAACCATTAGCTACGAGCGCAGCCACTGTGCATGATCACAGGATGCAGCAGCTCTCACATCTGAACTCTGTGATCTCAGCTTCACGCGTCTTAAACGCCGGAGGTAAATATAAACGTTGGAGTGAAAGACTTACAGATACAGACTTTACAGATTGTCTCGCTCTCGTTTGACCCGCCGGGTCATGGGACGGGATCAGATGACCTGATCTCTGGAACTCCTCATGACTTTGGTTTTGTTAAAATGCTGCATGCAATCGCGCAAGTCTGACTCATTTCACATTTCCACACAGCAGCTCGGATCCTCTTTCCTGTGAGGAACGGCTGCAGTTTGTTGCAGTATGTTCGCGGCAGGTGCAGCAGAGACAAAGCAGAAACGAAACAAAAGTCAAGTCAGGAGGAAACGGTTGCGACATCCAGACAGACAGTCACGTGACCACGTCACAGGATGAAGGTGTCGCTCGAGGCTTCTGTTGGATGACAGCATTCGAGGACTAACTGCCGTGCAGACTACTGCATTGTGGGTAAGGTAGGTTTTGACCACAAACAGCAATGGGTGGAATGAAAAGTTAAGATCAGCAGTAACTAAAAAAGAATTGAATGAATCTGGTAATAACACAATGGTTAGAAGGTGCGTACAAGATCTGCTGCTTCACGTAGACAGAGACAGTTGGGGTATTTAGGGCCTCTGATCACGATGCCTCGTGTGTGTGAGGACACACCCAAACAGGAGGTGACCCTGGCCTAGACCCACATCCTGCCGGAGGAAGCCGTATCCAATCCAGCTCGGAGGATATTAAAATAAACTCTCTTCGAATCAGACTCCATTTTTATTCCTATCACTCGCAAGCCTCATTCTTCTCCTCTCAGTCGAGTGCATCTGGACAGACTTACCTAGTGATTCAATAAACTCAGAGCCCGGAGCGTCAGTTCTGTAAAGACCTGGAGTGTTTGCTTTCCTCTGTGCTGTGTGTTCTGATGTGTGAGAGGAAGCAGCTCCCATAGAGACCCGGTTATTCCTCGAGGGTTAACAGACAGATAGTGTGTCAGCGTCAGGTGACAAGCTGTTGTCTCATTACCGGGGAGACAGACTTTAGCTGCACTTTGTCCTCCGTCGATGGCAACAGTGAACCAACACAGACAAAACACCCGGGCTCCACTCCGTCCTCTGAGGACTCCTTCCATTTGGCTAAATTCAATTCTGGGTTATGAGACTGCAGATTAGAAAATACATTTGTGACTTGCATGCATTTTTCCCGTCTACTGAAGTGGAATTTGTTTTGGTTCTGGTGAGCAAGGAGAACTTTTATCCTTTCAGATTCTGCACTGACAAGAAAGACAGAAACCAGCGCAGATATAGATTTTGTTTTCATTTGGTTTTAAAGTGTGATGTTGAAGAAATGAATCTATAACTCCAGAGCTCATCCCTCTGTCCAGGCCCGGACCGGCCTGTGGTCCCAGTCCAGCCCTGCACTGGGTCGAGGGGAACGCTTTGTGCGTGTACCAAGTGTAATTTTATATCTCTGATAAGAGCCTTATTGTTCGCAGGGCTGTATTCAATTACTGCTGAAATCGTCCCGCTGCTGCTCCCTCAGGGCCAGACGACATACTGGGCTTCTTTCTTGTGATCTGATTTCCCTTTACAGTGTTTTTGCTTCTTTTCAAAAATCCCAACCTTCTCCTTCGCTAGATTTTCCCGCTCATGGAAGGAAATTCCCCAGACGCCACCTACTGTGACCGAACGCCACAGTTTGCGCGTGCGGTCTCCTCGGCGTCCTGAAAGCTCTGCAATTATCCTGGAAGGGCCCTGCGCCATGGCCGTCACATGTGTTTCTGGAATGCGATGTGTCGACGGAGAGGGTGGGAGGTGGAGACACAGAGGATTGCGATAATGTGAGTGCATTTTACTTCCACTGAAAAACACAGGCCTCGTGGTATTTGTTGCCAGATACATTTAGGAAGACGTAACATGCAGAGTGAAAGCACACTGACAGGGGACACACAGACAAAGGCAAATGGCTCCACCCTCAGCAGAGACACCTGAGCTCAGGTGCAGCGGCTGCCGGAGAACAAGCAGTCCCAACACGCTGAAACCGAGTGTGTGTGTGTGCGTGTGTGTGTGTGTGTGTGTCTGTTCAAAGGGTTCAAACACAGCAACCATGACCAATGGTTTTCGCCCGATATCGAATCAGAAACGTGAAACCGTCCCGAGTGTGACGCTGCAGAAACCAGCTGACTGGCTCCTGAGGAAGGAAAGCAGGGCAGTGTGGGTAATGAGGGAGATAAAACAAGCTTCACATACACACACACACACACACAGGCTGCAGGTGTTGTGATTGTGAGAATGAGTTGAACCTCTGAGAGAAACTTGATTTGAATTTAGACTTTTTCGGGGAACTTTTTGTCGACTAATTTCTTAGTGGATCGAACCCCGTTGATTTCCTTGTATTTTTTTTATTTTAATCTTTGCTTAGTTGATCACCTGCAGCTTAATTTCTTCACTGTCTGAATAACTGTGTGTATTTATGTCTCCTCTCCTGTGGATTTATTGTTGGTTCTGTTGGTGATCAGCAGCTGCCGTGCAGAAGAAATCCTGCCCACACAACAGTTGTGAATTTAGGATGAAGTGAAGCTTTTTTTAAAACCACCTTTTCATTCAGATGTGAAACTGAAGTTACAGTTAACGTTAGTTTCTCGACAGATGATTTTTATTTGAAGCTAAAATTCACTCCAGCTTGTGAAACTGTGGAACCTGTTTGGATGTGTTGCTGCGCGCACACATCCCTCTCACCCCAGCGTTATCCATGACGGCTGCTCCGTGTTAAACTCGACTGTGACGTCTCTGTCTCCTCCTGTATCACAGACGCTCAGTGAGATCAGATAGAGCAAAGTCCTTCAGTGTGATGTCCCTCCATTAATCCACTCTCTGCTCAGCCACACCCACAAACATGTTGATAACAGCCCGATGCAGGAAGTGGCCCATTAAAGCCGTGGCCGCTGCTTGACTTGAAATTGTTCGTGTGCCAATGTTCGAACAACATCAGGGACCTTGATGTGGTTCCAGCAGTGTTCCTCTCTTTGGTGCAGTCTCACTGCTCCTCTCATCTCTTCCTCTAATCTCTCAAACACAACCTGACCGCTCTGTTCCTGCTCTGATTAGACAGCCCGGCTCCGCGCTGTGTGTGACGCTGGCAGAGCCACAAAGTCTGCAGCGCCGCAGCATATTTATCTCTTCTGTGCTTTATATCTGCCGGGCCGGGTTTGGGTCATCCTGCCTTCGCTGACCATCGCTGAGGATATTTCCAGATATGTCGGAGGAGCCATGATGTCACCTTGCTGTGTCATGAAGGTTCAGTTCATCCAAATGACTGAAACTCAGAAAGTTGGCGCACAAACACAAGAAGAAAATCCACAGCCAACAAGAAACAACTTCCTGGGCCGTCTCCTGAGAAAGCATTAACTCTGGGGTTTGTGTGTTATCCTGAGAGACCAAGACTTTGTTACTGGAGATGATCAGACACAAGAAAGTTTATCACCACGAATTTCCGAGTAGCGGTGACTAAAAATAGGAACCATGACTTTCACATGCTCTTGTTTTGGACCCACGGGGGGGGGGGGGGGGGTTCAAGGGGGGGGGGGGGGGGGGGGGGGGGGGGGGGGGGGGGGGGCTGCAGGATAAACACGGCACTTCTTGCTGCTCTCAGTCGTAGCTTTGTTCGAGCGACTCGAGGACCGAAGTGGATCCAGGGTAACGTAAACACACGGGAGGCAGAGAAACATTCGCATGCAGGGCCAGAGCAGAAACGCAGAGAGGAACTGCAGCGCTGTGTGATGCTGCGGCCATGCCTGTAAAAGGAAAGAGGACTCTTCCCTTTCTAGTAAAAGCCAACTACGGTCATGAAGGCTCACACCCTCTCCTCCTCTGTCCTCAGACCAACCGCAGTGCCTCGGCTGTTGGAGCTGATGTTGGTGTAAACGCATTAATGACGAGAAGCAGAGCCAACCATGAGGGCGAGGTCACTTTAAATGTGTTTGGAAACAGGCGAGGAGAGCAGCAGAACATATCTGCTTCTGTCAGGCACTTTCTTATGCACCTCTTCAGTCCGACCTCAGGGTGGCACAGGTCAAAGGTTCTGAATTTGGTTTTTAAAGCATCTAATAAGCCCTCAGCCCTCAGTGAAACTCTTATTATTCTCATTTTTTTTGATATCTGGCTCCGCTCAGGTCCCGGATCTCTCTGGTCCTCTGAGCGTGTTCTCCCTGTCGTTCCCCTTTCACAATAACATGTTCCTCTCCCATGAATCCATCCATCCTCCATGTTTGTTAATTTCCAATAAAACCTCAGGATGAATTCTGTCTGTGCGTTACATTGATGCCGAGACCGAGCACTTGGAGTAAATCTCTGCATAAACATAGGTGTTTTACTTGTGTGTGCATTCATTCTATTGGGCTCTGTTAGACTCTGTTGTTTTAACAGTGTGTGTGAATGTGGGTCAGAGCTGTGTTGGCCTCTATATGCGGTTATTTAACACCTGCTGACAGTTACGATTTTCATCGAACTTCCTCTTACACAATCTGAGAGACGTTTATTTATACTGTCAGTGGAGTTTTTAGGAGTCACAGATGTCAAGTTTGGACATGAAGGTGTGTGAAGTTTGGGTGGAATGAGTCAAATGTAGGTCAAAAAAAAAAAAAATCCTGAACCCACAGACAAAGCCACATTCTCGTTTTCTATCAGGGGAGAAAGTCTGACTCCCTCTGCTGAGTCAAATCATTTAGTCTGGGCATGATATCTTGGCTTGAACTATTTCCTTTGCCATTCATCAAATGTGGAAAGTAAACTTCTCTGGAAGCACTTGTCCTGCGCTTGCGTCTGAAAATGTTTTAAGAAAACATCCTAACATTAATTTCCAGTGATCTAATGAACGAGCTGTTAGGTGCTAAGGAGTAACAGGAATAAAGAATCCAGTTATCCACAATACACTTAGGGTCTTACTTCCCGGTAAGTGCTGCAATGAGAAGCTCTCTCTCCCCCCTCTCTTTTAACTCTCACTCTTCCATGCACATGTCTCTGTTCAGACCTCCAACACGGTGATGTGTCTCAAGGCATTGAGGGAAACGAGGCCGCTGGAGCAGAACCAGGTAATGCAAATGTTTTGTTTTTTTTTTTCAAGAGGCTATTACTGGAGTGTATCAGACATTAAACCCACATCTTTGATGCAGTTACAGTGGAAAGTAAAGCGGAGGTCAGCCACTGCTCAGTGTGCCAGTAAAGGTCAGAGGGATCATGTTTCCTCACTCACAGTATGTATTCCTCTCTGGGCCGTTCCCAAACCGGATCTGTCACACGCCACTTGTCAGTTCCAACGCAGGCCGGGTCCTAAAAGACAGAGACAAGCGGGATATTTTCACTTAATTCAGACAATCATGAAATCCCTCTGGGACAGAAAACACAAGATCAAATCCACGAATACAGAGAATATATAGACATATACATATACATATGGGGTGTAGCTGTAAACATTTGAATCTCATAGGTTCATTTTTTTAAAACTGTCATTTCAGCTTTTTCTTGGAGTTGATTTAATCTCCCTTAAATTCTAAATATTTCACAATCATTCAGAGCTTTTGAAAGCTCTTATTCCGAGCGTCCGAGCATTCCCAGGCTGCACGGCTGTCTCCTCCTTGTCTGAGCACACTGCATCTCGCCGCCTCTCTCGTCAGGGCGGTAGCCGTGTTTGTGCGAGTCTTATATTTAGGTGACTATTCAAAGCAGGAGAAGTGGTTTGAGGAACTTAATGAGCGAGGCTTGTTGACGAGAGGGTGGAACGTCCCTCCTGAAAACAAACAGGGTTCAACTGGAGCCCTGCTCACTGTTTGCTCCTCAATAGGTGTTTGAGTGGAGGTACAGAGCGAGTGTGTCCGCTGTGTATATGTTTCCATCACACACACCCTGTGGCTCAATCTGTAGGTGATGGGGGGTGGGGGGGCGTTGTTCCTCCCGAACAGTCCCGACTGAAGAACAAAGCTTCTGAACTCTGCAGCTCTGGAGTTTCTAATTTTCACTGAACTCAGAGAGGCAGAATAAGAAGACGAGTGTCTGTGTGGGAATCGTTAATCTGATCACTGAGTTTGAGATTCCAGCAGATCAAAGCACAAACAAACTTCCACAGGAAAAAAAAAAAAAAAGCAAACAGCAGAGGAGCATTGACGCTTCATCAGACAAAGACGAAAACATTTAGAAAATATAAATCACGAAGGAGCTTCAACATAAAACAGGGAATAATAAACTCCCCAAAAGAATCCTAATAAAGCTTGAATAAATATGAGGCTGATCTGAAATCTGACTCAGAAAACATTCCTTGGTCGAAATTCTGCACCTTACAAGGTAGGAAGTGACTTAGAAACAGTTCAGTGGGAAAAAGAAGGAACATTCTAAGTTACATGAGAAAGAAGTTAATTTGAATCCTTCAAACCTGATGACTACAGAAATGACATCATCCTCATGATCTGATGTCTCGACTTTAACTCCTCATGACCCGTTGTGGAATGACTGTAATAACCATAAACACTTGTGGGACACAAGTGGGTTGTAAATGTTGTGTTTCAGATGATAAAGCAGCAGCAGGTGGTCTGGCGCGTCGGCGTTGCATCATATGAGGATAGTTGTTTTCGGGTGTAGTGACGGACCCTGCAGGTATCTGTCTGTTCTGTAATAGACAGAGAGCTGAGGCCTTGAGCCGCCGCCGCCGCTGCCGCTCTGTTTCTGTTCAGAGGAGAACGGCCAAGCTTGTGATAACTGTTTACTCAGCCCCACTCCGACTGAACACTGGCACTATTCATCCCACGCCAACACACTGAGGAGCCCAGTGGAAAACTGGACACACACGGCCCATAAAGTCAGAAATATGAATTTCACCTGACACAATACAAAGATTTCTTGTTCCATCAACATGAAGCTGTGACTCTCATGAAGGAACCGTGTTGGGATATCTGTTGTTATATACCACTTTTTAAACAAGCGTGATCTGTTACTAAATTAAATCAAATGCATTTTGACATTCATTCACTCATTTCCATTATTTCACTGTTTTTTCTCTCTCTCGCTCTCTCTCTCTCACACACACACACACACACACACAAAAGGGAGTCTGTACCTGGCTGAGGAACAGTTCAATGAACTTCACCGAGGTGTGGGAGGAGTCAAAAAGTTCCATGACTCCAGAAAAACAACTGTGTGACTGGGAACAAAAATAAAAACCAGTACAACCAGTCAAGTGCCTGCATTCAAAACATCTCCGAAGATTGATGTGAAGAAAAATCTTCAAACATTGATCATGACGTCACTAAAACAAGCGATTCCAACAGCGTCACATGACTGAAGGAGCTTCCTGTTTCCTGTCAGGGACTCTAGAAGTAGAACAAAAAGGACAGTGGCGCCATCTAGTGGACAGATGTTGTTTGTTCTGCTGTGGACTGCAGAAATGCTCACGAAGACAAAAACGAGTACAACTTAATTTTATTTGTAGTGGAGAAAGATCTGATTTCAGCCTACAGCCACAGAAACACTCAATGAATGAATCTAGCACAGCTGGCGATGAAAGAAGAACACACAAACACTGAGGAGCACAGACCCGTTTCTGGTTCAGGTCCTGATGGTTCACGGCAGGCCCAGTAAGACTATGACCTCTCGAAGTCTGTCCTCTGCCTTGGTGTCTTAGGCAGATGGATGTGAGACGGAATAGAAAGAGACAGGGGACAGATGGGGAGACAGCTTGGTGAGGACCTGTAAAGACAAACCTGAGCAAACAGATTAAACCAGTTGGCTCTAGAGGGGCCTCTCCCTGTCCAGTCTCATCCAGCCAATCCCCCGAAAACCTCAGGGCTGAACTGGGGCCGGGCCTCATCTCACTGGTCCCACTGGGAGCGTCCCATGTGGGCCACTGGAGCAGGGAGCTGAGACGCTGGCCCACACACACACACATTCCCACTTGTGTTGTTGTGTTTTAGCATTTCTTTACTCGTGTTTGACGTCTCTGACGTTAGAGTGTGAACGAAGGGAGGTGGAAATATGATTTAAATCAATGAAACGACCACCGGAGGAACTGTTTAAAATCTGTTCAGGTGTTGTGGTGTCAACAAATAAACAATCAAACATGCAAAGCAACCACAACCTCCAGTGGCACCCGAGAGCTCACTGTGAATCTACACGCATTTTGAAGTATTCCATACGATGCACGAGTCAGACCCAGAGGTAATTCTCATTTGTGAGTATCAATACTGTGACTGTGACTGTTGCGACTGTTTTGTTGTGTTTTCAGAGCGCGACAGGTGCAGCAGCCGCAGGCTCAGCCCCGGAGATGTGTTTAAGAAAGTTAATCTGCACAACAGACCGTGAGCGTTCACATTGAATCGTGTCTTTAGGTGAGAAGCCAGTGGACCATATGGACCATCTGTCCCCACGGCAGCACCGCTGACCACGGGGAAACCACGACTCCTGCAGATAATCAGAGGATAACATGTTAATCTCTGACTCCGAGGAGCTGTCGCTGCAGCTTGTTGCACAGACTCAGGCGTCAGAGCAGAAGCTCGGCTCGAGTTGAAGAGTCTGAGAAACCAGAGGAGAAGAGGTCCGTGATGTACCGATCCCCCTCTCTGGAGAACAAGCAGTTAATGGCTCTGTATGCAGACGACAGAGACCAGTACTTCACCAGAGACGAGGACTGGACCAGTGAGGTGAGACCAAAGATGCACAACTCTTTAAATTACACGGAGAACTGCTCATATTTATCAATTTATAGATGAGGAGATTTCTAATTCCAGTCAGAAATTTAATAGATATTTAATCTAGCATGTGATCATTTCTGCTGATCACAAACGCTTAAAGAGCTTCTTGAATGCATCTTTGTATAGATTTTATTAGTTAAACATTTTGCATAAATTTGAACTGTTTAGAATGTTTTGGGTTTAAGTCTCGCAAAACTAATGTGCACTAAAATATATATAATAATAAATTCAGAAAAAAGTCTAAGTATAATACTATTATTACAACTTGGATTGACATTTTCAGATGTGGGAGTTATTTATGAAAAATATATTATCTTTTACATTTAATCTTTTACTCCTCATGTCATAAAATAAATAAAACAATTTTAAAACACACACATTAACAGGAGACATTACCCAACCAGCGCTGATAATTAAAGTGTGCTACCATTTCGTTTTGTGACGTTTTTGCTGTTGTACCGACTGCATCCACCAGATGTCGTGCTGTCCACACTCTCTCCCTCCTCAGGAGTACGAGCTGGACTCGGAGAGCAGCGAGGAGGGCAAAGGGGGGCGAGGAGTCCGCAGCTCCGTGTCCCTGGAGATCTACGGCCTGCAGAGGGAGCAGCACGTCCACTTCTCCAACCTGGAGTACTACAGGAGGCTGGAGGAGCTGAAGGACACCCACCTGAAGAACATGGCCCAGCTGGAGAGGATGTACATCAATCAGGGCCGAGAGTGGCGTGGGGACGAGGAGGAGGAGGACGGGGGAGGTCTGGCCACCCGGAGGGACAGAGAGGAGAGGCGGTCCATCAGGTTCGATACGAGCCATTTAGAATGAAGTGGTCACAGATATTTATATTTATATTTTACTCAACGTCAAAAGTAAGACAAACATTTGTTCAAATTCCATTTTATGTGTGACACTGAACTCACCACCTTCGTCTGTGCTCAGTCGTCCAAATAAAGGCCAGGTGACTCTGTACATGGTTAAACATGGTCTGTGCTGTCTGATCTCTGAACGCGCAGCAGCTGCCCGTCCAGGACGCTCCAGAGGATCAACTCTCAGGAGGAGTTGGACTTCCACGAGACGTCGAGTGGCTCCGACCTCTCAGAGGACGGCATCAGGGAGCTGGACGCTCAAAGACGGAGGTCCCCTGGCCAGGAGCGAACCTTTGGGAGGTTGGTGAAGAAAGAGAAGTTAAGTCATACACACGTCATGACAAATCTAAATTCTCCTCTACTGTCTCCCAGAGACGTCCTGGTGATCCCTGAGGAAACGATGAACCAGAAGCAGTTTCGGTTCCAGCCCAAGGCCTCGCGTCCGTCGCCGAGGGGACGTCTAACCCACCGCTCCGGGGTCCGAGCTCGGTCCAACTCTAAGGTCACCGTGCCCAAACCGTTCCAGATGATGCTGAGGGAGGAGGACCGGAAGAGGCACAAGGTGCGGACGCGCTCAGAGATCGAGCTGGAGAACACGCTGCTGAGGCGGGAGCTGGAGGAGATCCGAGAATGCCAGAAACAGTTCCGGGCGTCACCGGCACCGGCGCACATTCACCTGCCTCTCTTCGAAGCGATCAGCCGCCGCTTCGCTCAGCGGCCCATCCCGCGCAGAAGCAGCAGCAGCAGCAGCGTTCGCCGCGATTCCAAAATCAGCCGGGCCTCTGGCGCCGTCTCGCCGCGGCCGTTCACCTTCCTGGAGAGAGAGCGGAGGAAGAGGGAGGCGAAGATTGTAGCAGAGCTGGGGAGCCTTGGCCAGAGAGAGGAGCGCCACAGCTTCAAGGCCAGGCCCATGCCCACCTCAGTGTACGGCACCAGACACAGAACCGACTCCAAGGCCTCAACCGGCCAGTCCCCGTCTCCCCCCACGTGGTCCCTGGAGATGGAGGCCCCCAACGGCCCGGAGCCAGAGGTCTTGGGGTCCGAGTCCAACGAGCCTTGGAGATGTTCCAAATCAGCCAAGAAGCAGATCCATGTCTCCATTGAGATGGTGAAGGAGGGGGAGTGGTCTCACAGTGACCCCCTCAGAGCGGCTACCTGAAACATCTGCTCACATCTGCTCACCTCAGTGTGAGAGGAAGAATAGCTGTGGCTGTTTAGAGGTAGTTGTCCAAACCAGTTTTCTTAGCTCATCTCTTTCTCTGTCCAGCTGTTTTGCCTCACGTTAGAGTGTTCGTACCCGTCCACCACATTCTGCTCTCTGACCCGCTCTGTGTGTTTCAGTGCGTCATTAAACACTTTGTACAGAAAACCTCTGTCTCCATGATGGTGTGTGGGTCGGAGGGAGCGTGCACCTTAGACGGGTCACCAGCGTCCAGCACGTCCTGCACACACAGATTTACAACCACACTCACACCTGCTGGCAGTTTAAAGACTCAAAGAAATTACTACCTTCACGCTGTCAGCACCAGCTCGAGTGAAGGAGATTCCACTGTTGAACGCGATGTAGCATTTTAACTGAAATCAATTTAAAAAAATAAGGGGATCAACTCGAACAGCCGTGCAACATCAACAGGGATTCAGCTCCTGTAAGGCATCGGTGTGAACGAGCCTCAGCGTGCGGGGAGGAGACTGAAGGAGGGAGAAAAGGGAATCAAACACAAGAGACAGTAAACCCAGGAGACAACTCTGCGTCCCACACACAGACGAAAAATAGAATCTCTACTCATGTATTTGAGCCCCAAGCGTAGAGAAGTGTCGTGGGATTGAACGACCTCGGCTTCGACATGTGTTGATCTGCTGACCGGCTCTGACGGTTCCGGGATGTGATCCACTCAGGCTCTAACAGCGGCCTGCAGAGGATCAACTGCTGCTGCCGTCGTCGCGTAAAACACAACTCATTGGCTTTCACTGGAACTTTTTTAGAGAACGTCAGACGCTCTGCCGTGTTTTCTGTGGGTTTCTAAACTCGTCGTTGATTGCCGTAGACTGCGTCGAAACGCTCGCCTCGGCTTTAATTTGCTGCTAATTGAAACATTCTGCACGGACGCCGCTCCGCTCGGCGAGCCAGGCCGCACGGATCCGTTTGTTGTCCCTGCTTCTGGAAAATCTAAAGTGGTGATTTGCTCCTCGCTCTAATTGTGAACGCAGGTTTTCTGATATCTTATGGAGATTGTTCGCTGGGAACAACAGAGTCCTCCTTAAAGCGCCATATGCTCGGAGCTTTACTGTCCCGGCCTCCTCTCCGTCCTTTAATTGCTTCTTTCCTGCAAAGCACCACGTCAATGCCCCGGAGATGTCGAGCGCAACTGGTCCCACAGAGATGGAGGCATGGCACCAGTTAATCTGTGCGAAAGTAGAAAGAGCCAGAATGCGCTCGCAAGTAAAATCAAGTGTTCAGAGGAAGGAGAGAAGTACCGGGGAGTCATTAGTGCTGAGAGCAGGTGGACGTGTTCACTGCAAATTGAGGAAGGAAAAAGTTTCCCCAGTGTCTCCTCGGAGGGAGAAGCTCCTCTTAAAGACATTTAAGCGCTCTGACCTGTCAATAAAAAGCCACAGAGCAAAAAAAAAAGAAAAAAAGAAAAAAAAAGTGTTTTCTGGATTTGCTGAGATCCGTCACTGTCCTGCAGAGTTCACGGCTCTGGAAAAGATTCATCCATCACTGCCTCGGCTCTCTGGACGCCTGCCTCTGACCTTGAGCCAAAAACAGCATTACTGATGTATTACAGCAACTGAGACTGAATAATTACACAGGAGAGGAGAGGACCTTTAGCCCCCGGGGTCCTGAAAGCTCATCGACGGACATAAATATGGATGGAGACCGCGGCCACCACAGCAAAACAGATTAACAGTCAGAAACACTGAGCAGGTGCTGATGAGGATGTGTGTGTGTGGGTGGGGGGGGGGGGGGGGGGGGGGGTCTTCATTTGGCGGGGGGGGGGGGGGGGGGGGGGGGGGCGTGTCTCAATATGGAATCTGTTAATTGGATCGGAGATACTTTGACCTGTTTTTATGGATTGAACACTTTATTACCATTACATAAGAAAAGTATGTGACTGCGGCAGTGTGAACTAGATTTGTGCAAAACAGATCTTTGCTGTGTCTTTAATTCATGATACAGGAGCTGTAAAATATATTTTTTAAAATCCAGTTGAAAAGGATTTATCTGGAGTACAACACAGCGAGTACACGTGTACTGGGAGAGTCTTCTGTGGGGAAACTCTCACGCGTCTCTGCTGAGCGGCGACAGGCACTCGTACACGTAGAAGCTCATCGGGGTTTTATATATAGATCCATTTAAAAATGCATTAATCATATTCCCCAGGTAGAACGGGGCTCCATCTTTAATTCAGTAGTTTTGCTCTTGCGCTCTTTACTTCGTGCACGGACTCTCCTTTTGCAGAACAACAGTCACAAAAAGACTATTGTATTACTTTAACGCAGTGTTCAATGTGTTCGCGAGAGTCAAAGATTTGGATTCAAGCAGATTTTCCTAAAAATCAAAGCAAAGCCACAACA
This sequence comes from Pseudorhombus dupliciocellatus, assembly GCA_016785235.1. Taxonomy (NCBI): domain Eukaryota; kingdom Metazoa; phylum Chordata; class Actinopteri; order Pleuronectiformes; family Paralichthyidae; genus Pseudorhombus; species Pseudorhombus dupliciocellatus. The sequence goes on from JAFBJW010000036.1 coordinate 320,005, forward strand.
ACAACACAAGCAGCGGCGTCCTGCAGGAGAAGAGTCGCAGTGAGGGAGAGCAGCATTTGTAGGATGCAAATTCTTTTTTTTTCACTAACATTCCAATGAATTTTTTAATGCATTTGAATGTTAGTGTTTTGTGTTGTGGTCTGTGTTCCTGCTGTTTATTGTGCTGGATATAATGTAAAACTTAATAAACACCCCCCCCCCCCCCCCCCCCAAAAATCAGGTTCTCCTCTTTGTCCTGAGCCGCTCAGTATTGCCATGATTTATAAATCCAGTTCCATAATTTAGATTAAAATCTACTGAATGAGACTGAATGTTCCCAAATCCACTTGGATGGATGACAGCATACAAACAGGCTCCATGAGAGATGGAGTCTCTGGAGAGGTAGTGTTTAAAAGCCGTCCCCAAGAGTTATGAGCCATGGAAATGTTTTTTACAGATTATCTGAGCCTGCTCCTCTGGGTGTGAGCATCCATTCGCTCTTCATCAGGCAGCTGAAGCTACACTGACCTCATAAATATATACACTGCCTGTCTGGGACCATTTAAAGCACAGGACTTTGAGAAGTGTCAGTTAAATTAACCCTGAGCGAGAACAGTGAGGAGGAGAAGTGACAGAGGACAAACAGAGTCACTTCACTCAGTCCATCAGGTTTAGACGATGACTTCTGCAGAGGACAGGCGCTGTCCTCTCGGACATCTTGTTGGTGGGTGACAGTATCACAGTGTCCCTTGTGTCCCTTGAATAAAGTCATATGGAATCAATAAAAGTGTGGGGGGGGGGGCGGGGGGGGGGCGGGGGGGGGTGCTGCTGACCCCTGACCCCTGCACACACGCCGTCAGCCCGGCTGTTTAACAGCTCTGGGCGCTGAGAGCGAGGGCGAGGCTGTACCAGCTGGGACTCAGCAGCAGCAGCAGCAGCACTCGGCTCTGAAGTCTTTTAACATCGATAAATATCACATTCAGATTCTGGACACACGTGGCTGCGTGATTATGATGGATGCTCGGGCGATGCCGAGCCAGAGGTCTGAGCTGTTGTTTATGATCCTTTGGTGACTGGCGGAGCTGTTTGTGTTTGTGCTGCTACGCTCTCATGAGATCTTTAATCAAATAGCGGGGCGGCTTTTAATTGTCAGGACCGCGTCGCGTTTGGAAATGCAGCATCACCGAGCTCCACTTGTTCTGAACGGGGTGCGGACGTGATCGAGAGGCGCGCGTCTCTCACGATGGTGTGGTCAGCAGAAAGTCTGCATCTAACCAAAGGTATGTTCGTGCAGCAGCAGGAGGCGTTCGTGGTTATCTCTGCAAAACATCTCCACCAGAGCGGAACAGGTTCACGTACACAAGTCCGTCTGCTGTCGTCTGCTGGCGGTTGGCGACCCTATCACCATTATGTCCTAATGTCCTCGTGCGGCCACTCCGCGGAGACGCAGCAGTTTCTGTGACCCTAACTACTTCTATGCACTTTATTCCAAAACACACGTTTGACCTCTACAAACCAAAACTAACCAGATCAAAACACCCTCAAACTGAACATTTAAAATGTCTTTTAAATTGGTGATTGGACGTATAAGGCTCCACCACCTCATAATGAATCTCTCATCTCAAATGACGTCCAAGGTCGCTTCTCCCATTATGATCCCATTTTAATGAAGTCATTCAGCACGGCACATGTCCAGGTTTTGTTGAACACAACATACAAAGCGTCTGTGCCTCGGATAGCAGAGGGGAAAACCGCCCTGACTCCAGATCTGCGCCGCTCTCCCGTCTCGCTGCTGCACGTGTCATTACAACACGGCGCCTTGTCGTCTCCTCTAACGAGGTGTTATTTGAAGCACGGCTGCGTCCCTCTCTGTAAATAATACCTGATGACAAGCACTCAGCGGCTGTCACCATGATCATCAGAGAGCTGTACTCAGTGTGTGTGTGTGTGTGCGCAGAGGCTGTTGGCTGGGCCTTTGACGTCTCCAGCCCCTGAATGCATCGCAGGGCTGCAGCAGAAGTTATCTCCTCTCTGCAGGCAGATGAATGTTAATATCTGTCAGAATAGTGATGCAGAGAGAAGGAAGAACCAATCCAGCGTCAACTATTAACGCAGCAAATGTTCACCGGAGGAACTTTATGATGATTAAATTTGTTGTTTCAGCCTCATTGAGCAGAGAAATAATTCAATCACAGCAAGTTTCCAAACGACTATGTGGGAGTTTTGCTCCGATTCGTCTTTGACTGAATTAAGTTATATTATACTTATAGTCATATAACCAATCAAAGTATTTCCTCAGGCTGTCAAACCATAACGTGACATTAGTTTATTTTGTTTAGTAAATTATACTACTCTTTTTCCAAACAGCTCCTGAGTATTAAGGATGAGATGAGCTAAATCGTCTTGAACCCTGCCCTCCTCCATGTTAGCACGTGGAACAAAAAAAGCATACACCGAATACGTTACTCACAAAGATCACATTGAAGTTTTGCGTTGATTTTTGGTTTTAATTGTTTAATCCACGTTATAAAAACAGGGTGAAACGTTCAGACAGAGGATGTTTTAGTTTTATTTTTTCTCCATCAGAGGAAGAGGAGACATGTCGTCCATCTTTATTTACAGCATAGTATCAAACCAAAATCTCACATTCAATAATCAAACTTAAATTTGTACAACTAAGACAAGGCCTGCAGTCATTTCAACTGCAGTAAAAAATCTGGGTTGAATTTATACACATGATTCTAAAGCTGTTGGGCTCATTTTCTTTTTTAAATGTTCTATAAAATGCTGATGTTACTTCAGGGTAAATAAGCAAACAAATGAATGAACAAGAAACGAATATTGAATATTTGAAGAAATGTGTTTGCTACTAAAATGTCAAACCATGAAATCATTTTGAGTAGCTGTCTCAAAAAAAAATACAGAAGAAATATGGTTTCAGGCTAAAAAAAAAAATAGAAATGATAGAATCTGATTTTCCCCGTGTTTCAAAAGAGAAAAACAAACTGAATCCTGAACATCCGACAAACACTTTAGTGACTCACTCAAAATGTCAGACATTCATCACCAGGAAATGATTTTAAAATATCCCAGACTGACAAAGCTGTTCCATCACAACACCATTTAACAATTTCCACATGTCAGTTCAACGGAAAACCTATACAAAGTCAGAATTATACATGTTGGATATTTACAATTGTTCAACTACTGATATTCAACACTTTGAGTGTTTGTGCATCTATTTACAGTCTTTACAAAAATACAGCCACCTGTTTGCATCCTCCAGTCTCAGGCTCAGTTTGTAGTGCAAAGGGGCAAAGATTGACAAAACTCCAGCGTCTCATTCCGTCTCCTCGGCGCCGAGACCTCTGGCTCGGCAGCTAAATAAAATATTCCCTCTGGTTCTCGCTGGGGATGTTGTGCGAGCTGCACGGGCTGCTGAACGGCCGCTCGGGCCTGTCTTCGGGTTTCACTGTTTTTACGTCCTGGTTCTGACACGTCCCTCGCCTCCTGTACAGGAGTCTGGCCGTTATGGCGAACGCAGACGCAGCGACAAAGATCACCACGGCTATCACACCTGCACAGGAGAGACACGGGAGACAGAAGCTCGGGTGTGAGGACGGAGGGACGTCGGAGGAAAGAGCAACAAATCCATGATGGACTGAACAGGAAGAAAGCTCAACTAAACTGCTGAGGAAACTCTCACAACTTCTTGAGTTTGATAACTGGCAGTGGGTTTGATTTCCTGTGAGACGAGTGGAAGAGTCACAGCTTCAATCATCAGAATAAGGTCCGATCAACTGTGTTTAAATACAAGTCTCAATCAGAGGAAACTCGAGCACTGTTCTGAAAACAAAATGCTGTGTGTGTCTGTGACTGTGAAGTTTACAGAAATGTTAACACAACGAACGGAGAACACATCGCTGACTTCATTAATCTCATTTTTCAAACGGTGTAAATTGGAACCCGAGAAACCGGCAGGAAACCAAAGTTGTGAAATCAGACACCTGCTCAAAACAACAACTGGTAAGTGGCCAAACAGGTACGAGAAAACAAATTGCTTGTGTGCCGTCATTAGTGCTGCGGTCGGCTCGTTCTCTGCAGGCTCCCAGGGCAATTCCAGCTATTAGAGGGTCTCTGCACCGACGTTAGCTAATAAAATAAATGGACGCTCGTTGTGCCTGGAGAGTAACGTCGTTTTCATTCCAATTAGTTGCATTTGCTTTCGTGCACTGCTGTGTGAGGGACAGCTCAGGGGTTTTTCAGGTGGTGCTCACTTCCTCTGCTCTCAGAGGCAAGAAAAGAAAAGGAAGGAAATGCATATTGTGTTCTGAAACTTCTTTACCTCCAATTAGAGCGGAGTCGCTCCTCATGGCGTTAACGAGAGGCTGACCTGTTTCCACCGGTCCGGACTGACCTGCAGCGCAGGGACAGACAGACAGAGGACAGGAAAAAGGTGAAGGGGAGAAAAGACAGATAGGAGGACGGGTGTAAGAGGCGGAGCGAGGGGGAATAAAAAGGGTGAAAACACAGAAATGGAGGCGACGTCAGTGAGAGCAGATCATCGTCAGTTCAGTCCTGGACCTTTGGGTCATTACATCATCAGGAGCCTGACGGTCACCTGCACAGAAAACTGGACTGTACCATCTATGATAACCTCAGCTAGCACCTGAACGTCTGGGTCATGAACGTCCTCTTCAGAGGATGCAGACTGAGCTGCTTCTGCGAGTGAAAGTCTGAACTATAAAAACTTTGCTGAGGTGCTTGCGTTTGGCCCCTGTCTCTGGCTCAACATTCTGGTTCTCCTCTTCAGCCTGAGCACCTGCAGCTCATCATCCGAATCATTGCTACGAGCCATTGCAGCGGAACAGCCCGGCACTGGAACCTCAGCGGCACAGACGCCTCAGCCAAGCTTCTCTCTCTCTCTTAGCCGGTTGGTTTCTAGTGCTCGCCTGAATGGCGTTAATTCGAAGCCTCGGGTCCAGAACCTGCCACGTCCACGTCTTCACCCGCTGCTGCCTGTTCAGACTGATGATTCCCAGTCTGCTCTGTCAGCTCCAGCCCGTCGCCCCGCTCTGCTGCCTGCACCCACCTCCCTATAAACCGAGTCCAAACCTCAGCCCTCTCCTGCCAACCCACAACCAGCTGAGACTCAAGCCGCAACAGCTGCCCTGAACCGAGCTACAAATCAGTGTTTTTATGTCAAACCAATTCAGTCGATGGACTGAACGCAGAACTTAACAGCAGAGAGTTTTCTATGAGACACGTCTGACAGTGGAAAAACCTGCATGAAATGTCTGGCACTGCAGAGCCGAGCCCGAGGGACGGACATTTCCGAAAACCTCTTTCATTGTCCAGAGGAGACATGAACGAATGTTTGTCCCACGAGTTTGAAAGTCAAAATGAAATTTTAAATCCTCGTCCCTTCACAGATAATGAAGTTCTTGTTCGTGTGAATATTAATCAGGGTTCTTAAATTGGGCCTCTGGGAGATGGGTTCCCATGGCGGCGGCTGATTGACATGAGAGGAAAAGTTATGACAAGACAAACTTTGTGATGAGGAGAAGGTCAAACAGTTCTTTGAATGTTGAGTTTTCTACAAAAAGTTGATGGAAATTTCAGAAAAACAAATATGAGACCTGCAATCCGTCAACAAGACCAATGACCTCATAATAACTGCTGAGTGTCGTGTGCATCAGTTATTTGTCTTCTAGTGTTGGCAGAAATCAAACTGCGGGTCCCTCTGACCTGACTGGAGATGCGTGGTTTCGGCTGCGTAGGGGTTCGTGGATGTGGAGCCACATGTGGACTGGACCAGCGGGCCGGTGACAGTGACGGGGGCGGTGTCCGGGTGGAGCAGCGCGGCCTTCAGAGGGCTGACGGAGTTAAAGAAGACGGCCGAGAGGCAGCCGGTGAAACCGAGCGAGCCGAGCCGAGCCAGCACCGGGTCCATCTCACCGGCGTCTGCAGAGACACACGCAGAATCGTTTCCCTGGATGTTACATCCTTTGGACTTGTCTCATTTGACCTAGAAACACTGTAACATCACGAGTTCAGTCAAGATTTGCTGATGCAGTGGGGTTTGAGTGGCGGTGTCGCACGTGGGTCAGGAAGTCCCTCAGCCTCTCGTCTCATTAACAAGCTATTTCTTAGTCCGCCCCTGAGGGAACAGTCTGTAAAGAACATAACTAGGTCATGACAGAGTAAATTCCACCAGCTTCACGTGAGATCTGGGTCACGGGTCCACAGGACAGGTACGAGAGAGGACCATCATGAGATATGCTTATCACTGTTTCCAGGTCAGAACCCTAAAACCCTGAATCTTCCATCACCTCAGCCTGTTGTCAGGATTTGATGAATGCAAATCGAGGCGTGTTTGTTTTAGTTGCACTGCTGTCCGGATTGAAAAGGCCCCTGGGCGTTCGATAGCCTCTCACTTACGGCGCACTCTGCCAAGAGTCAGTGACCGGATCCCGTTGAACTCAACATCAGTTGTAAGGTTGAAGTCCTCTCTGGAGTTGTGGTCAATCTGAGGGAAATACACATCAGGTCACAATTAGAACATAAAACTACACAACTGAAGACATAACACGTGTCGAATCATTTCACTGATTAATCCTAAAGTGAAAATAAACGCAGATGGTGGAATCTCATGGTCCAGTGAGTGACAGTGTCTGAACTTGTGTAGTGAATTGAACAGTTGTGTGTGTGAAGGTGGTCTTTGAATCAGGTGCCTCTGGGTCACGCTCTGTCTTCTGGGGAACCTTCGAGGAGGGAAGGAAACATGTTGAAAGCTGAGAGGTTTGACTGCAGCTCAGGCTTCATCCCGCCTGAACGTCTCCTGCAGCCGGGCGCTGCTGTCTCCTCGCTGCTTCTCCTCCTGGTCGCTGGAGTTGACAGAAGCTGCTGAGAACGTCAGGCTGGCTCGTCTGAGCGGAACAGCGCAGCCTCTCGTTTGTTTGTTACCTGCACAGAAACAGCATCTGCCAGTCTGCTGACAGTAACCGTGTGTAGAAGCCCGTTGGCGAGGCTCCTCGCTTTGCTCCTCAGGATGTCTGCATCTCGGCTGCTGTCGAGTCTGTAGCGCACCTCCAGCCTCTCTGAACACACAGAAACCCACACGCTGGTTTTTGGCACAGAGCAACTTGTTAAAAATGAACCAAACATTTTTGACGGCCAGAGTTTTCCCAACAGGTGGGAGGAGCCGGGGGCGCACCGTGCTTGTCGAGCAGCAGAGCCAGGTACTCCCTGTGGGAGGAGCTGACGTAGAGGAGCAGCGTGGGACTCTGGCTGGTCCTGAAGCTCAGGGAGACGTTCTCCGCTCTCAGGGTCCCGTCAGAGTACATGGAGGAGGACCCGGCGCTGCTCCTGTTTGGCCCGCTCCCCGCCTGCTCCTTGAACATGTAGCTGATGGAGGTCCCTGCCTTAAAGGTGGCGGAGACCTCTGCAGGGACGGACAGGAGCACAGACAGGAGGTTTACCACATCAAAGTTTGATTCACGGTAATTAGTCCTCACATATTGTCTATATCTGTATCCTCGCTGGAGAAAGATTCCAAATAATGTTTTATGTTTACTCTTGTCAACATTGTTCATCAGCTCGCAGACGTTATGTCCCGCCTCGGCCTAATTAGCTGTGGAATCGACAGCCACGGGAAAGCAAGCTGACAGCTGAATGAGAGCAGCACAGAGATCTGGCAGCTAATTATCACTTAGCTGTGAGTTGTATAAGAGTCCAGAGCAGATATATCTGTGCAGCAGATAAAACACCCACAGCTGCTAATTAATGAATTCGTACATTTCCTGTGACGTCTCAAGTCTCGCTGCGGTTGCGAGTTTTTTCTAAGACAACAAGCAGTTTCTTGGAAATGTTTAGTCTTGAGGTGGGAACAAAAATAGTTGTCGCAATTTGCAAAGGGACTGCAACGGAGCGCCAGTCGGATCCTGTGGTTTAAAAAGTCTAAAGTACAATTGAGGACAAGGATCTAAGTATTAACACAAATATATCTACACTTCTTGGTTGATTTAAGCAAGTACTTCAAGTCAGCCAACCAAAAACTTCATAATTGACTTCAAGATAAACGTCTTATACGAGAATTCCCCCAGCATCGGGACAAGTGGCAGCTGTGTAAAATAAAGATTTGACGTGTGCACGGAGGTGTGTCACGCAGCTGCACAGCGACAGGGCTCCTGACTGCTCGTCCCAGTCCTCTGCTCCACGCCGTCAGACACACGCGTGGCTGCGTACCTCTGTCGCAGAAGGCTCCGGTGTACGCCGACGGGCCGCAGTTGCAGGAGAAGCTGCTGGTCCTCTCCACGCAGTGGCCCTGGTTCTGGCACAGGGAGCCGTAGCTGCTGCAGTGGCCCGGACATCCCGCCTCAACCCCGGGGGTGATCCTGGCTCGCGCCTCCAGGTCCAGGGTGACGCCGTTCAGCTGCAGAGCACGAATACAGCCCCGGAAGCCCTTCTGCCGGGACGCTGTCCCTCCTGGGGACACACGCAGGACATGATCTTTTATAGAGGGCAGTCCCTTTGTTGATAAATGACCTTCGGTCAACGTGATTCTTGAAGATGGACTTCCTGTCTGATCCATCTAGTTTCATTTGTATCATTCAGGCAGTACACAGTTTTCTCCTAGTTGCAGAGAATTGTGGGAACACTCCTTGTATATTATATTTGCCTGAGTTTCTATTCATTTCTGGTTGGCATGTAAACAAACCTTGAGGTTTCCATTTTGTTGTGTATCCACCCATTCTGCTTTACCTTCTCTCTCTCTGAGTGCCATTATTTTTGCATGGTAATGCAGACTCTGCCTTCACCAGTGACATAACTGTATAAAAAATACATGATGGCTGCTTATGCAACTTCTGGAATCTGTTCACTCTGTTCAGAAATGAACGACAAACAAACCCTATCACATCTGTAATCAAACTGCACGCAGACACAGATGGAATCTGATTTTAATATTTGCTCGACGACTTCCAGACAAAAACATTTGTCACCGGCCTCGTGCTGAATTATTCAAATGACGAGATGATGAAATGCGGTGAAACACGAACTGGCAGGTGAAGATTTTTAAGGAGCCGGCTCTGCACCGACCGTCTGCCAGAGGAGCACCACGCTGATTGCTGATATCTGGGAAGTTGACGGACTGTCAGTCTCTGACAGGTTGCTTGTCCTGTCCGTCCTGCCTGTGACAGTTGCTGTCCCTCGTCTCCGGCAGAATTTAAACTCCTGAGATTGTTGTTATGGAACTTCTCACATTACAACCTCCTGCTCGGCCCAGACCGGCCCCGGTAACAAGGATCGCTATGGACTGACTGATTGAGCCTGACTCTGGAGGGAAATGAAATCTCAATATTGTGACAAGGTGTTCTGGAATTTGTGAAGAAAAGTCTGTGGCAAAGAAGTGCTCTGAATACTGTAAAAGTACTTTTTACCGTGATGCCACTCACACACCTATGAACAGCTGGCTGTTGAGCTGCAGGTGAATGTGTCCGTCGGCAGGAGCCTCCTGAGCGGCGGCGGGCAGCTCGTCCAGGCGAAGCGTCGCCTCTTTGATGTTGCGCTCGGCTCGGATGCGGTGCCACCTGTTGTCGTCCAGGGGGGAGGCAGCCCGCACGCCGACCTCCAGCGGACCGTTCCCCACGTCAAAGGAGAACAGGACCTCAGTGGAGGCTGCAGCAGGGGAAGATAGATCAAAGATCAAAGCATACAATCCTGCCTCCTCCATGTGAGCAGATGGGACATGGAGGAAACTAAAAGACACTGGGAACAATTTCTTCCAGCAGCTGCAGCTAACCTGTATTTCACATCCAATTAAAGATCATCATTAACTGCTCGACTTGAAATGACCCTCAGTGTCTGGAAACTCTCTGTTCTCTGACTCTGTGAGAGCTCCAGGAGAGGAAGAAGGCCAGGTGACACTGCACTGGAACTTTGAAAAACAAAAATTCAGATTCAAGTAATGAATCATTAGAGCGAAGTAAACAAATATCAAACATAAAACCAGCTCACAGGGCTGTTACACCAGAGAGCCGTTGTCCTGGCAACGAGTTCCTGGACGGCTGTAGTATTAATAAATCTGATATTAGAATACTCCGACATGTGAGCGGCTCATCAGATGAAGGGTGGAGACCAGACAGCTGCCCGTAGTTTAAACACTGATTTTAACCTTGAAATCTATCGTCCGTCATAAAAACTCCTGTCTGTTTCCATCAAGTTCAAAGCTACCATGTTATCTTCAGTGAGCCACATTCGAGAACAGGGAGTGTTTATTTAGTTGTAGAGGAGATGCACTGCAAAGGGATGGAGCAGTGACACTGCAGTGATTTCCCAGGGGAGGAGAATTGAATGGTGGAACTGCTGGAAGAGTATTTTTCTTTTCTGGGTTTAAAGGATCTCGGGCTGGAGTTCGGGCGAGGAGCTCCCTCCAGATGAAACTTTATCCACCAGCATGATCCCTCATGCCCAGGTTGGGCTCTGCCTCTGACAGACGCAGGATTAGACGCGGAACCTGAAAGCTTCGCACTTACAGCTGAGCTCAATCCGAATGAAGTCTTTGATGCCCAAGTTTTCCAGAAAGACGCCGGAGGATGAAGTGGTCTTAAAGAGGAAGGAGATGTCGGCGCTCAGCTCTCCATGGAAGGTGGGAAAGTGGAGGTACGATGTCTCCTTTTCAAAAAACGCAGCATTCCAGACATTTCCTGAAAAAAAAAAAAACAAAACAAAAAAACAATACAACACATTTACAAAGAGTTCAGAGGAGGATGTGACATTGACATTTATTACTTACTGTCTCCATGGCAACGGAGGGGTCCCACCCTGTAGGCGCCCTCCGAGCCGGGCCTGTGCACGTCGCCTAGAACCAGGGCCCTGACAGGGAGGGTCTCCTTATGGGTCAACAAGCCCGAGTCATTCGCCCTTGAAGGTAGAGGAAGGTCGAGGGAGGAGTAAAGAGAAGAGGAGGAGGAGGAAAAACTACAGATTACAACAGGAGGAGTTTAACCTCTAGATTACAAGATGGATGAAAGAGAGAGAGAGAGAGAGTGAGAGAGCGAATAAAGAATAATAAATAGTTGTGAAATGAGGGAAAGAAAAACAGAAAGAAGTGGGGAAATGAAGCAAAAAGGAAAATGCATCATCACAAATAAAAGTAAACACACAAGATGAATCATGGGAAAAGAATGAGATTTTGTTGACAGATAAACTGGAGTAAACTTTGGGTGATTTCAGGGATGCCGGGATCATCATCGTGTTTCCAAACCACATCGTCTGGGAGGAAGTAAATAAATGAGCAGTACCACTCGTTGCGGTCAGCGTCACAGTTGCAGCCGTGTTTAGGGTCCATACAGTCCTGCCGCAGGCTGCAGGAACAGCGCTGGCTGCCCGGTGGAGCGCCGGCCCAGTGGGTTTGTCTCTGACCTTCACCTGGACCTCCCACCCACCAGCTGAGAGGGGAGCCGTCTGGAGCACAGACACACACACACACAGGGCTGAACATCTGTGAGATTCACCGTCCTCCGTCTTTAACCCTTGACTAGAGTGAGGACAATGAAAAACTAGTTTTAACATGGGGGGGCATTCCTCTGCCAGGGCAGACAGGATCTTTTTTGACTCTCGGGATGTGTCCCTGTATCTTTTCTCCATTTGTCCATCAACTCCTGACCTGGTGAGTGGAGGAGACGGGACCTCCTGCAGAAGTAGGCCAGCTCCTGCTCGCAGTGTTCCGATTGGGCGACGACGGCCGCCAGCTGCTCGTCTTTGGACACGTACTCAAAGTGAGTCGAGTGGCGAGTCTTTCCCGACGAAGGTTGAACTCTGGTCAGTTCTGTGTTGTTGTGCTGAATTACCGTCCACGTCACGTCCTCTGGTGGAGACAGAACAACACAACGCGTGTATTTCAATATTCTGCATGTGTGTCCATTGGAAGACAGGGAGAGAGAGGGGACACTGGACACCGGTGTGTTTTGACGTGCGTGTCGGTCACCTGTCATGTTGCAGTAGAGAAGCTGAGGTCTGAGGGGTCCGCTGCCGTCCACATCGATGTAATAATACCCCGACGTGCTGCCTCTGTGTTTGTACGCTTCACAGGACTGCTCGTGTATCGCTAAGAGACAGACAGACGTCATCAGCATCAACTCTACTCTTCTCCTTCAAGAGAGACGGAGCAGTCCTCAAAGGTTTCATAAGGGGACGGAGCCTTGGCTTAAGCACAAACAGATTCTGGACCAAACACTATAAACTGAATTAATGAGCAGAATATTGAGTTGTTTTTTGATTTTTTATTTTAACTGCACTTGTCCCATGTGTCGTATCGACTGCAGAGTAACACACTTCAGTTTCATCACCTCTGAAAACTGAAGCTTTGTAAAAACCTCTCTGAAGAAGAGGACTTTAAAAAAATATATATTTACTTTTCAAGAGGAAAAAGCAAAAAAATTTGACTCATGAAATAACTTTAATAACAAAAGACTCCTTCAGCTCTTTGTCATCCTCTCTCTCTCTGCCTCCTCAGCCACACACTGACGACTGCAGTGGAGAGGTTTGACCCTCGCCTTCTGCAGCAACGTGACATTAACGCCTCGTTAGAGGATACGTCTCCGTGCACACGCACAGATCTCTGAAGAAGAAGAAGAAGAAGAAGAAGAAGAAGGGCCCTTACAGCTGTGACAGGTGGCTCCGCTGTAGCTGGTGCCGGAGCAGTTGCAATGGAAGGTGCTCCAGGACTGACTGCAGGTGCCTCCGTGCTCACAGTGACTGGGGGAACACCTGCGACAAGCAGACAGGAGCGAGAGCAGAGCTCAGGCTCACACTTTTACAGAGTAACACTTCAACTACAGGAAGTCAGTGAATGTAGGCTCCTGCCTGCCGGCACAGTTATAAACTACATGCACATTTATTTTAGATGACTAAAGACTAATCTGCTCATATGTGAGTCCAAGTGACAACGAGTCGTTCAGGTTATCATAGATTTAAAAGTATTTCAGTATATATATAATTTATATAATAAGGATAATAATAATTGTGTTTTTATGGTTAAATTAGTAAAATAAATGTTCTCCATGTTATTGCATCACCCTCAGCTATAAACCCGACTTTGCTGCACTCACTTTGTAGCCGTGGTCTGATTCTGGCTTTTATCACCTTAATAAACTCCACCCAGTGAGACTCTGACTCTCTTCTCTGTTATTTCAACAGTAAAATGGCAGAGAGACATTTCAGACTTTGTCTACAGAGACTTCTTCATTTCAAAGACTCTGTTAATAATAATGAATCGATAAAATACCATCAACTCTTGTACTTAACGGAATCAAAGCTGCACTTCTCATCGTGTCCTAGAGGTTTCCTCTACGCTCAGCGATATTTTGTTCTGTTCTGCCTATTTCTTTTCCTTCTGCCTTGTGTCAGGATGGAGCTGGGGGGCAAACAAAACAAGACAGAGAGGTGGAGGAGGAGGAGGAGGAGGAGGGGAAGACAGAATGATGGAGATACTTTAGAGGGAGACAGAGAAATAGACGAAGGGGAATTGCGGGTGAGAAAGGGAGAGGGGAACCACATTAGGGAGGCTAAACGAGGTCAGCGACATGTGCAGAGAGACGGAAAGAGAGAAAAGAGAGCGGCGGCAGCTTGTATGTTTAATCTTGCAGTCGGGGGGAGATTCACTGCTGGGGAAAAGGCCTGACTCAGCAGACTTGTCAGACTTTGGTTTTTATCACCAATTTCTCTCGGAAAATAAGTTCAAATGGGGGCAGGTGCATTTTCTCTTAACTCCGCTGCTTTTAAATATTTATATTTAATGTTAATTCCGAGGGTCTGTCGTCCATTCCAGGAAAATATTCAATTTTCGAGCAAAGGGGCGATGGGTTCATGGAGGAATTCATACGAGCGGCCAAGCAGCACATTTTTCTGTACACTGAAGGTTGGAGGTGAGGGGCTGGAGACGCGAAAATCCAATTTTCCAACTCGCTCTCTACCTGAAAGAAGCGCTGCCTGGTGCAGTGTGTATTTACTATTTAGCGATGGGCTAAATTTGGATCGAAGGTCGAAGGTCATGTTGTGAGGTAACTATGTGTTACAGCCTGCACACGATGCATCACTGAGTCAGAGACACATCACAGGCCATGGTTTCTTTATGCGATTTGATGTAATGTGTTGAACATATTGATTCAGTCCAAAGATGAAGATGAATTTTTCAGGCCTGTGTAGGTTCAGAGGAGATATAGCCTCATGCATGTATGCATGTATGCACATTGGACTGTGTACATCGGACGAACGCCTCCGCTTCCTCCCGCTGTGGAGAACTGAAACAAAACACCCCCAATACACCACCATTTTACAGATCTGGAAGCAGAGTCTGCACCGTTATCAGAGCTGTAGCTCATGCACGCTCTCATCTCTTCTTTTTCTTTTCATGAAAAGAACCAAGCAAAGCCAATTTAACCGAGACCCGGCAGGCTTGTTCCAGATATCAACACGCGGAGGCATCACCGAGTGAGCAGAGGGAGGAGGTGAAGTAACGGGTTCCAAACTTTTACACTGAATGTTGAAATGATCAGAGGTTGTGTCTGTCTGACGATCGTCCAGCAGAACCAAAAACCAAACCGGCAGAGATCTTTTTCCAAACACCTAACAATATCCTATAATTTCTCCAAACTCACACACTGAGACAAAAGCAAGAGTCGGGGCCAAGCTGATAAAAACACTGGAGGCAGAACGACGATTTGGCAGAAGACAAAAATTCTGTTTTCTCTGTGCTTATTTCTTCCTGCTCTCTGCTGAACAATAACACTAAATGTGTGTGTGTGTGTGTGTGTGTGTGTGTGTGTCCTGGATAGTGAAACTTCTCCCTAACGTCTGTACAGGATCATAACTTCACACAAAATAAATCACATTTTCAGGAAACAAAGAAAACTAAACCACATTATAACCCAGAGAGCGGGAAGGGGGGGGGGGCTCCACCTCATGTGCTGCTAAATGATGAAAAACAATAATAACGCCGGGACTGCTTTCTTGGAACACTGAAAGCTGTTCCCATCATTCCCTCTGTGTCCAATCTTCTGCTGTCTAATAATCCATATGCAACCCAATTTCACAGGAAACCAGTCATGGCGCCTCCAGGGGGAGATTAACAGGATTTACAAAGAACAAGTGACAATTAAATCAAACATTTTAACAACACTGCTTTGCTCCTCCCTGACAAGGCCCTCCAACAAATCGTTAAGCACACTGAATAATCTGCACTAAACTTTTCCTGGAGGAAAGAACATAACTTTTTGCATTAGCTCAGGTCGGTTTCCCAGATGGAAAATTCTCCAATAAAAACACCAGCATCAGAAATGATGCGGTCATGAATCTATGTACCGATCCGATATCACGTCTAGAAACCAGACTGGTTCCACCCAGAGCAGAACAGGAAGTGAGAGAGGCGGAGAGGAAGTGATTTTCAGTCAAGCCTCGGGGTCTGACCTGTCAATGATGCCACACATGTCGACCTGCAGGTGGCTGTAGTTTCCCATCAGCCTCTGCGGCACCTTGATCAGATCCAGCTGCTGGCCGTCCACGCTCAGCAGCCGCATGCATCCCATGAAAGTTTTGAAGGGGTTCACACACTCCTGGCTGCTTCCTTCAGAGGGGCAACCTGAGTGAGAGGAGAGGAAACGACACAGCCTTAAAACACTCCTCCTCCGTGTTGTGTTCATCTCTTCCTCCCCTCTCTTACCCCCGAAGAAGAGTTGCGTCGCGGTTATCACAAATGAGGGACTGGCCTGAGCGGCGCCTCCTTCGTCTCCGTCCACTGTGACGGTCAGATGTCCTCGCCTGGACGTGAGGACCACGGAATGCCACTGGCCGTCATTCAGAGCTGAGCCTGAAGATGGACAAACGTTCACCATCTTGACTCAGCAGCTGAACATCCTTAAAGTTACTGCGTCCGTTTCATTTAAGAATGCAAATATCGACCACGTTGAGTTTAAACTCCGACCGACCCGCGCTGAGCTCCAGCGGCGCCCTGCCAGGCTTGTGGATCTGGAGGTGGAGCGCGGCTTTGCTAAGGTACAGCCAGACTGCACCGCCGTGGTTTGGGAGTTCAAAGGTCAGCAGCAGCCCCGCCTTGTCCCACGTCCGGAACTGAAGCCGCAGGATCATCCCCATGGGTGACGGCTCTGCTACTGTCGGCAAGCGGAGGAAGCTCTGGGGGCCGGTGAACGTCACGGCCACGGAAATGGGCTCTGCACAGGAAAAGGTCACGTTGCCCTGAGACAGCGCGACAGCGAGGGAGGGAGAGATTATTTTAGCAGAAGAGGGAAAACACGATAATGCATGAATATAAATTAATTTCCAAGGGTGTGTGGCAGCGGCCTCATGCACTGAGATCCAATCAGCAAGTCTCCTTAAAGACAGCATTACCATAATGATAATAGCCGGGCTTAGAATAAGCAGCAGCGGCTCGGACTGAAGGCACCAATGTCACCCAGCAGCTCTCTGAGGTCGTGGAGGAAGTGTGAAGAGGGAGAGATGGAGAACGAGAGGAGGAGGAGAGAGCGAGGGACGAGGGGGCAATTAAATAAGCGGGAGCCGTCTCTGTGTGGGCCGGCAGCACCAGTGATTTGTTACATCCCAGAATGCAGCACGCAGACACACATGTGGAAATCTTAAGGCTCTCTGTGGGGTCGTTAAAGTGACGCAGGCTGAAGAGGGGAGATGCAGAAGTGTTGTGCATTAGCTTGACAAACACACACACACACGTGGTTTTCAGTTTACCTTCGCAGCGACCCGCTGGTCTCTCTGTCGGGCGAGCTCCACCAGATTCACACCGTTGTAAATTAAGTTTTCCAAACAACCGTGGAAATTTCTGTCCGACCCAGATGACCTGCGAGAGCCCGGGTCGTGGTCGGCGCCCACGCTCATCTGAACAGAGGCACGAGAAAAACCCATGAAGAGGAAAACAGAATCAAACGACACGTTACAGGACGTTCTACACCGAGGTCCAGTAGGGCGCACACCTGATCGTGGTCCCAGTGGGTGAACCTTGCAGGGATCTGCAGCCACTCTGTGCTCTTGTCCACGGTGAAGTTGAGGTGATTACTGTGCTGCTCCACTGTGACCTGGTGCCAGTGCTGGTCGTCCAACAGGCTGCCCAGAGACACACGGTGCCGGCCGTCTGCTGACGAGCTCCTGCCTGGAACCAGAGAGGAGGACGAGGAGGAGATGACGAAGTGGTGACGGCAGGAAAAAAAAAAAAGAGAGGAGGAGAAAGCTGATAACTCTCCATCTCCTTCGCTCAGTGGGAACAAAGTGAGCACCGCATCCCAGTTTTGTCTTCGTGACCTGGCGGCAACGGGTGTTTTCAAAGCTTCTGATGTCAATACTTTTTTTTCCTCCAATTTCTAGAGGGATCACATCTCAGAAGCAAATCAACAATCGTGAAGTTTTAGACGTCTTTCAGTTTTGACGGCGATGGAGCTAAATGTCCTGCGTCATTAAATATGAGTCCGAATTTGTTTAAATGGAGTTGACTGCATGGGAAAAGAAGGAATGAGACGAGATGTTAATTCATCAATCATCATTGATCTATCACACAGACACTTGGCAGGCCAGAGACGGGGAGGAGACGGACGGACAGAGGAGGAGGAGGAGGAGGAGGAGGAGGAGGAGGAGGGAGCGGAGCGTGGTCAATCATCATCATCATTGATCAGCATACTGACGTACGACACAGATGGAGACAAAGTCAAATGTATTTTAAATACACGTGACTTTCTCAGTTTTGGTCACACTGTAACTTTGTTTCCTAGAAATGACTTACTGTTGGAATACTTCAGTTCTGAAAGATACCAGTGAATCGGTCTGCCCTGACGTCAGCTGCAACGCTGGCATCCGCCACGCTGCGGACAGTTCGCAGAAACTGGCAGGAAGTGAGTTTCAAAGTGTTTGCGTCGAAACAGAAGTGTCTGTTTGTTTTACCTGACAAGCGGAAAACATTTAAAAGTAAAGATATACAAAGGATTTGGTTGTTATCAGGTGCAGATTAGTTTATAGCCTCCAGATGTGCAGGGAGGGGAACCTCTTGAGGTGTATGATTGTGTTTGAATTCCAATCACATTTACTGGCTCAGTAGATCCATTACCCACAGGGAGGTTTGCTCCGCAAATGCTCCTCGCGTCTAAAACTCGTTCCCTCTGCAGCGCCACAGTCCTTGATGTTTTACTGATGTTCATTTTCAGAGGATCCTCAGGATTCATGCTGCTCAAGACCTCCATGTTTTTTGTGACTCCACAAGTTCCTCACGTCCTCTTCGCTTTGTACGGTGGGAGCTCCTGTGTCTGATCATTCCAGAAAACTCCCCAAGGCATGATCACCTAATCATCATCTGTCTGCTTCTGCATTACAGCTCTTCACCGAGTCTGAATCTCGTTATTTGGAAGACACTGACAGCGCTTCTCAGATGAGAGACGGCTGTAATGTTTCAGCCTTTTCATTCAATTCCGCTGGGCTTGAATAATTGAAGCGACGCAGGCAACCAGTCAACACGAGTGCAGCGCGTAACCTCTGAACCGGAGGACGTTTCTGAGAGTGCAGGGAGACTTGGAAAATGCCTAATCACTTCAATTTGTCAGTTTGTCAGCAGGATCACGCAGAAACGGCTCAACCGCTTTTCTCGAAACTCGGTGGAAGGGCGAGAAAGAGGTTTCTAGAATAAGAAGCAAAGTGCCGCTGCACACGAGCGGCCAAATGATGAGAAGTGCCTCACACGGGGCGCATGTTAACCACGGGTGGGTGAGGCTGCAGTCGGTCCAGAGCCGTAAAATCAAGCCCAGCTCACTGTGCACGGCACGAGTGTGCTGCCTCTCGGATGAAGGCTAAGCTGTTTATTTACAGCGCTGGCAGAAGGAGCGCTGCCCAGAGGCTGCCCTATGAATCCCTATGGATAGAGTAGAATAACAGGGTAAGTCAATACTGCAGTATCGAACACAGCGGGGAGCCCACCATTCACTGTGACACCCGAGTCATCGTCCAAACAGAATCTGTTTTCTCAGCTACAATCGAAACAGGCGGTTTCAAGCATTTCACTAGACTTTAAACAGCATGCCTGGGTGTTAAAAACAAGAATTCAGTTCTCTCAGTTTTACGCAAAACTCTTCCGATGAGAAAAATGTTAAGTCCCAAAAATAAAACTGTGTTTTTCCAGGTTCTGTTGCCCGGTCTCACAGTCCAGTCATGATGATGAAGTCTCCTGCAGGAATTGAACCTTTAGCTCGAGAACTTTTAATACGACCACAAATCAATCGTCTCCGTTTCAATGGCTTCTACGTGAAACCCTGAGCCTCATGGGCAGCGGCTCAGCGCTCCCCGTGGGATCAATGTGAGACCTTTTCTTCAGGCCCTGGGCTCGGTTCATGCATAAACCTGGGAGATCAGGTTTACGCTGCGCGTCGAGACGACATGACCTCAACACCGGTTCGCATACTCCCAGCGTCCTGTGCAGAGTTTCTATGGTTTAAGTCTTGAAATGAGCTTAAACAGAGTGTAACATGAGCATTCATGTCAGCAGGAAACTCAGGACTCTGCAGTGTGAAGATTCCACCTGCTATTCTGTGTAATTTAGATCTGGATTTATTATGAAGCTTTTGGCCGTCTGCAGTTTCTAACACATTCGTTATTTTCCTCCATTAGCTCCCCAGGAGGCTGAGCAGTGAACATTGATCCATGCTGTTTCCATTTCACATACAATAATCCAGCCCTGCTCTTAGATTGTAATGAGTGCACGGCAACGACCAAACGGGAAACAGAGAGTGGATTCATTCTAATAAGCCAGGGGATTCATTTCAGAGCTTTGAATGATTCCTGGAGAACAGTGGAACACTGTTTTGTGTTTAATTCTGCAGGAGCTGATCAATGCAGCAAACAAACCCCCTGATTAGTGCTGGTTGTGTCAACATTTGTAAAAAAAAAAAAAAAAAAAAAAAAGAAATGTGCAACTTCTGGGAGCAGCCGGCCTTGTGTTTCTGAGATCAGGGTTATGTTTTCAGACTTTGGAACATTCACCTCAGGATGAACTGAACGTGCAGCAGTGGTGGAAAACCAGGAAGTAGATGGCAACGACATGAGAAGCAGTGGTCATCATGTTGAAATTAAATCTGCTCTAATCTTTCTTTTACCTCTCTGCAGAACCAGCAGAAGCTTTCCCTTCTCCAGCTCCAGCGTGAGGCTGTGCTGCTCGCTCCGACCCGCCGCATGAAGCAGCGTCCCAGAATTCCTCAGGGTTTTGAATTTCAGAGAGATGCTGTCTCCCGACGCCTGCCTCGGCCCGGGCCCCAGCTTGTAGAGAAGGCTGCTGTGGCCGTCGAAGCTCACCATGTCAGAGTCTGGAAACAACAAATGCACACAAGTTAAATCATGGGGGAAGATGAAGAGAAGTAAACAGCTCATGTTAGAAGACTATTTAAACCACCAGAAGCACATACGCACGTGAACACAGGCTGTTGGAAAGCAATTTAACAAAGTTTAGATTCTCCAGTGTCCTTGAAAATCTGCAAAGATATTCGCTCTCAGAATTTATACTTCTTCTTGAAACACATCTATTTAAATCTCTTCTCTAATCTGTCTCCTCCCAGAGGAGCTGTCAGACTCACGGAGCGCTGAGATCCAAACACTCCCACTGATTCTATCATAAATTATTTCTCTGCACCTTCATCTTAACAAACAAATACATTCCGGATTCTTCTGCAAAGAAAGAATAAGGTGAATAAAACGCAGGACGCTTTTTCGCCGCACCTTCATCAGCATGGGAAAAGAAATGAACAACCCTTAAATTTGACTTTCTTTTCATACATAAATAATACATATTTTCTGTAAATATTTCTCCATGCACAGTCGGTGCCATTCAGACTTCTTCACGACGCCATTAATCATCTAACATGACGGGGAGCACGTTTCTAAAACAATGTATGTTTGTTTCTATTTATTCTCATTACAAACTTAAGTGATGTCCTCCACATTTGGGTCAACTCCATCCATGTGTTGTTTTTGTTCACAAACACACAAACACCACAACTCAGATTTCTGTTGAGACATGTGAACCAAAACACAGCCGAGTTTCCCCTGATCAGTGCAGACATCCTGTGGAGGACCTGCGGTCTGAACATGAGGAGTCAATTGCGTCTTTCTTGTGGCTCCAAAGAAAATTACATTCTGCTGTCATGGTGAGTGTTTCCGTACCGACGCTACAAATCTTCCACCCACGCTGAAGCATCAAATTAGAAATGCCATCCGGAGCGTTTGGCTCCCGTGCATGTGGCTCTCGGCTGCTTACCGCGACGCCGGGAACCTCGCGCACCCAACATTTTAATTATACAGAAGTCAAAGCCTGGAAGTTTTCCTCGCTTCTTCACCTTTCGGATGAAACGATGAAGTGTTGCCAGCATCCTCGGAGTCTAATTAAATCCTCTTTCTCTGAGCTGTTAAATCAAACTGAACCAACAGCTCACTCCTTCACAGATAATAGATTCTTTCACAGGAGCTTCCGTTTATACACAAGGTAATTTCGCAGGGCCGTTTTCAGAGTTATGATTAGTGAGTTAAGAGTTATTTCACTTAATTTGCTTGACTCTGAGGAAACGGCTTTGGCGCAAAGAACTGATTAACTTTTCAACACTTCACTGACATTTAACTTCTTAATCCATGTGACAGACAGAGGAAGTGGAGCGCCTGCTGCCTCCTCTGCCTCCTCCACACTTACTTCCTCTCCCCTCGACCTGTTTCTGTTCTTCTACTCCTCCCCAGCCCAGCAGGAGTCCGTCAGACCTGCTCCTCAGCTCCTACTTGTTTGTGTTTTCATCTGTAAATGTCCCTGTCGTGGGACGAATAAAGGACTTTCTAAACTTTCTCATCAGGGTTGTAGAGAAAGTTTGAGGTAAAAGTAATAATTAAGTATATTTAAAAAAGTTCTAATCTTATCATAAAATAAGTACATTCGATTTTAGGGAGGGCGTCGATCTGTGTGAGTCGTCCTTCAAAATCTCGCTCTTACCTCGCTTCTTGTTCGCTCCTGTAAATAAAGACGACACCTCCCACAAAAGTGAGGCCACATCACCTTGACTGCCCCCTAGTGGCTGACTGGAGCAGAGGTCAAAATATATAGATATATAAAAATAACTAGTCCACATCAGCTTCATCTCATGAATATATTTCATAATCTTTATAAGCTTGATATCAGAGTTCTAAATAAGAAAATTAAGAACTGACCGTGGGGACATCCATAGGTCTCCAGCCTGAGTCCGATCCGCCCGTTCGGATTCCAGTCCAGGGGGATGAGACGCACGTAGCGAGCGATGACCGGATGCTGGAGCTTGTGCTGAACCACGCTGTCAGCGTTACTGTTTCCTGGAAAGACCTGAAGAATGGAACCACGTGAGCAGGAGGAACCTGGAGAAAACCCCGGTCCACTGCAGAGATGTGAATCACCGCCCTGTGGATCTTCATTGCAGTCAAGCTCAGTCCTAAACAAGTGAACAGGTTCTCGTATCTGCTCATTGGAGCTGAACTGCAATCCCCACGGCAGCGGGGAGAAGTGATACGTTTGGTTTTCCTCTTAATGAAGGGAATGTTGTGGAGATAGGGCCACGTTCCCCGTGAACGGTTTCTCAATCAGCTAGAAAATGAGATTTGTGAAGCACTAGGTGTAGTTTTATAGGTATTAGATGTTTTGGTAAACACTCGTTCCACTGAGAATAACATTTATTAACCTCTGTGATCCACAATCTTTCTTTTTTCTTTTTGCCTGTAAATTGGATTTGCTCTTAAGCCTGTTTATCAGTTTTCTTTTTAAACCTCCTGCACTTCTTCTTTGAGAAAATGTTTTCAGGTAGTTCTGCTTTTCTTCTGCAAATGGCACAAAAACAACTGTTTTACTTTTAGGACGTAAGATTGGAGATACACGTTAGATCGTTCACCTTCCGACTTCTAACCTCAGACTGCTGCGCTGTAAACTACCGTGACTTCTGACCTCCCTACAGAGGAAGAGCATGCCTCTGCAGGATCGGATTTCAATTTGTGTTTAGTGGGATCCTGCCTGAGTTGAAAGGTTAGATTATAATATCAGAGAAGATGGTTGAGGGTGGGACGTTTCCATGCCTGTGACACTTCATCTGAAAAGCAATTTGACTTATTTTAGTAAGACGTCGTGATCTGAAGCGAATAAATCTGTGTTGGACTAATCTGACGCCCCTTGAACAGCGCAGCCAGTCAGAACGGCGCCGTGCTGACTTTTGATCACATGACCTGAGTTGACGTTTTAAACCCTTCAAAGAGGCCTCAGTTACAAAGAGAGCAGGTTCCACAGAAGGTCTAATGACAGAGAAAATAATAAAGACTGAAACTTTCTAAACATCTGGACACACCAGCGACTAATAGAAATTAACATTTCGAAACGTTTCATTGGCGCATATCAAACGGTCCGGAGTGATGACCTTTGAGGAAACGCAGGGGCGGGCAACGGGCGTCCAAACAGAGGAAGCTGCTGTAGTTTATTATCGCTTTCATTGAGCTCATCTGTCGGAGAGTGGACGACTCTACAAAGCAGGAGCAGCGATGAGACAGGAATCAATGAAATACATCTCACAGCTCAGAGAGAGAGAATTGAGAGGTGGCGTGACGGAGACATGAAGCAACCATCAGAGTTTTTAAACAGCTTTAAAAATGCTGAGTACTGGAATTACTGATAACCTAAGAAAAGCAGCGAAACTGTGGCTGATGCATTTCTTGCCAGCATAAAAAAATTCCACAAGATGTCAGGAGCCACTGACGCAGACTCTTCTCTGGACTGTTAGAGCAAGGATCCGTTGAATCAGCACAGGAGTCAAAGAGCCCGTGTCTGGGCTCCTGGATGACACTCAGCAGAATCTGTTCCTGTGCTGCAGAGAACGCTGTGATGTTCTTCCAATCCCTTTACCTCCACTAACACAGAGAGGAGATGCCCTGGTTGGAGGAGTCTATCCTCCCAACACCTTCTGCCCATTCACTTCCTGTGCTGCACGTGTGAGGAAATATGGAAAGAGGCGATCGAGAGGAAGCATTACTCGGACTCACCAACTCCGGCCTGAAGGGGGGAGACGTCAGGGAGGGAGGAATGGTTGAAGCTGCTCAGCAGTCAACTCCGCTCCCCGAAAGCCGTGATAAAGTAGGCTGCCTAATATGTGGAGCTTCACAGGGACTCCTGAGACACGCTGAGGGTTTATCCCGATTTATGCTGAGTGTGAAATCAACAAGCTTTTAAGCTGCGGGAAGATCGTTTCTGTTCTGTCTCCGTGGAAGTTTCGGGCTGACATATGGTTTAGCCTCACGGTGAGAGTCTTACCTCCCTGTTCGTCACGCTGGACTCGCTCTAACATAAAACATTTAAAGCAATGGAATCTGTGAATGAGATTTTTCCACACAATAGTTTGGACCATTCAATAAATATCGTGTCAGATCCTGCTTCAGTGAAAACGTTGCACGGACATCACGCAACAGCACCTTTGGCGTTTGCGTCATCCCTTTAAATGAAGAGCTGTCAGTGGGAACTCACCCATATATTGTCCTCCTGCCGGTACTGTTTCCAGTTGTGTCCAGTGTCACTGAACATCAGCAGGTAGGCCGTCAGCCAATCAGAGCTTCCGTAGCGGCCTTGCGTGGCGACTGCCGTGATTTGCGTGCGCCCACCGAGGTCCACCTCCAACCACTGATACCGATCCGAGCTCAGAGGGGACCAGCCTCCAGCGCCTGGAGGAGAACAATGAAGAACTGAGTTTGAAGGAACATTGGAAATTGAATCACGGAACCCTCTCCTCAGTAAAGGAAGACATAGTAATTAAAGCAAACTCTGTCGGTCTTTGCGCTGAAGCGCAGCCACTGAACGAGGAGGAACAAAAGAGCTCTCACGCAAAAGCAAATCCATGCAGAGTGTCCAGTCGTCTCCGACAAGAAGACAAATCTTAATATCTGACGTCTTTCAACTTCTTACACGGTTCCTAAGCCCCGAGCCAAGAGGCTTCATCAACTTTGTCTTTCTCTGATGCTTAATTTGCAGCGGTGGGAAGAGTTTAATCTGCAGCTCGGGGACGCTTCTGCACAGAATGCAGCTGGTGGACACTGCAAGCCTTATGCAATATTAAAAGTAGCCGGTTCATTGCAGACCTTCATATAATCTGAGAAGCAGGGTAGAGGACCATAAAATGAAGACGCTTTAAATAATTAATACGCCACAAGGTGCGTGGATTTGTGTGCATGCGAAAGTGCTGAGTCATGCCGAAGGGACATTTTGCTGCCTGAACGCTGTCACCATGAGATCAGCATTCTTCTCTCCTACTTTCACTTCCTGTCCTGTTCCTGTCCACAGCGTGGACGAGTGCATCACAAGCACTTGGGCGGCGAGACTCGCGTGTTCTGCCGAGGGAGAGATTTGAGTGGACGTATGAGCAAGTATTGCATGGAAAACTGAAGGAGAAGAAGGAGGAGGAGGAGAGGGAGAAGAATAAGAACAAGAAGAAAAAAAAACAGCAAGATGATGGCGATGACAAGAAGAAGGAGAAGGAGAAGAAGAAGAAGAAGCAGAAGAAGAAGAACAACAACAACAACCACAATGAAGAAAAATAAGATGACAAGAAGAAGAAGACGATGACGATCAGGAGGACGACAGCGATGACAAACAAATACGAGGAGGAGGAGAAGAAGAAAAACAACAACAGCAAGAAGAAGACGACGAGAATGACGTTGACGACAAAGAAGAAGAAGAAACTTTATCAATGGGGTGAAAGTATTCCGGGGTGTAGAAACGTCCATCTTTATTTATAATCGGTGTTTTGAATGCCTTTTCCCCCTTGGTGCATTTCTGTTCCAACAGTCACTGCCCCCCCCCCCAGCTCATCAGCGCTCCTGTAATCTTGAGTCCTGGGCAGTGGGAGGAACAGTCGTAGCTGTGAACCCCGGGAGTGGAAGGATGGAACTGGTGATCACAAAAATAGAAGCATCATAATGACAGCCATCAGTTAAAACAGCCCATGATTCAGCAGCTGAGATGTGTGTTTAATTTTAGATGATTGCTCACTCCAGACTCTGAGGACATGTCTAATTAATAAGTACAACCACACTGTAATCAGTGTCACCATTTTGTCGCAGCAATTTCTTTTTTTTGCTGACAACCGTGGATTAGAAATTCAAAATATACGTCTCTGTTTAAAAACCAACTTTTAAATCCGGGCCGCCTGCCAGCTGGAGCCACTTGGTATCAGCCGCGGCTGAGAAACAACCCTCAGGAAATAACAAGGAAAAGTTACATGAAAATGATTCAGAATTCAGAAGTTTCGACATTCCAGCCGCAGCGAATGAATCAGCATCAACGAGAGCCATTAGAGGCGTTTCTTCCCCTCCAGACGTGTTACTACAGATTCACTCTCTGAACCTGATCTGCATATTTACAGAAGTTAGAAACAGGTCCGTAAACATGAGCTGGACAGGACGCATCACAAGCAGCAGGCCACGAACAAAATGCCAGGAAGGAAGCCGAGAGACGGGCAGGACGGTATCAACATGGACAAACTGATATGAATGTTCCCAGCACACTGCATTTAAAAGTCCATTACAGAACAGAAAGATTCATGGAGGAGCAGGAGAACATCATTCTGAGGAGCCGCTTCATTCATCACGTAAATTGCTAACAGGCTGGAAATGTGCACAAGAGTGAGTGTGACAGCATTTGCACCTAATTACTTCTCGTCAATGGCTTTTTCATCTGTAGGATTGTTGTTTGGGTCAGGGAGGAAATGAGTTTCTTCTTTCTTAAACATTTTCATTGATTTCCCAGAGATGAATTAATGGGTCTTGATTTATAAATCTGACATCTTCAGGGAACTAATGTCTGTGAGTGTCTGTGTGGGTGCTGATCGATAGGAAAATCCAGATCAGGATTTAAATCTGAGCTGAGCGTCCTTGGTGTTAAAAGCAGGGAATTTGTTTAAATGAAGCTTTGAGACAGGAAGAGAAACATGCCTCTCGTGTTTGATAAGCTTTAAATGACTAATGCATTTTTAATAAAGGATGTCCCCGACCTCCACTTCAAGAAAAGTGTCAGACTTGTGTTCTTAGCAAAGCTCCTGTAGGTTAATGCACAGGCTAATGGTGCACAGCCTGAAGACTTGGCTGCAGACGAGCGCGCGGAGGAAGAAGGAACCTGCGTCTCTTAAATGAAGCGGGCCGCTGCGTGAGTCTCTGCTCATTTTGTTTGCAAATGAACTCTGAATGAAGAGGCTCCTCGGAGAACGACTGCAGAGGATGAGAAGCATTAGCAGCAGCTGGAGACGAGCAGGGGTTTGATTTCTACACAGAACAGCTGGGACTCAGTAATTAAAGCCGTCCGTTAGCGTCAGCACAATCTTTTGTGTTTTTTTTCCTCCTGATCTGTGTGTGCGTGTGTGTGTGTGTGTGTGGGAGGGCTGCTTTCAAATTTGAATTATTGAGCAGTCCACTTCAATTCTAATTCAGCTCAAATCTTAATAATAACACGTCGCAACCTGCGAAGTTTTATTGTTAACATGAAATGACTCTGTGTCAATGGCTCTAATGTTCCACCTCAGAGGGGCTGTACACTCACTCTGGACAAATCAGCTTATAATAATAACAACAATAATAATAAATACATTTTAAAAAGTGCATTACAACACTGACTTCATATTAAAGACATGAAGACAATCAACAAACATAAAAACAGAAAATGAAATATTTCTCAAGGCCCTTTAAATTAATTCACACGCGTATAGAATCAGCTCCTGAAATGTGCCTGCATTTTATTATTAATATACATTGATTATTCTCTGATCTCCATTTGTTGACATCTATTCTGTATATTTGGCGTCGTCGTCGTATCCACAGACAGACAGAAAGGGGTGGAGATAATAACTTATAATAACGCCTGGTCAGTAAAATGTATTCTGGCCGACAGGTTAACGACAACATGCTGCTGTCAGAGTGTTTACATCCACCACCAGCGTTTCAAACCCTTCACGTGTTTATCTCCTCTCAGATGAACAAGAAAAAACTGTGATCAAACTCAGATCTGTGAGTGTGAGGGAACACAGCGGGTGTCTGCTCGCAGCTTTCACCTTCAAACGCTCCGAGGAAGCATCAGTTCCTCTGTTGGCTCTCAGGTGTGGCAGCAACCCTTTGGTCACACCTTCACTATACACAAGTGATGCTGAGACGTTCCGGAGTTTAAAATCGGCTAATTCCCCAAATCCCACAGGGATAACACAGCTAAGGTTTGTTTGTTCATTTGCTAATTCACCCGATGACGTGACCGTGACTTCGTCTGATTCGAACCGCGACACGTGTTGGAGGCCGTGTGCCGTGTGTCTTGCATGGAAGCGGTCCATCAGTGTCCATCACTGTCCATCAGTCCAGAAGCAGCGACCTTTATCTGCACAACATGTGCAAACATCAGAGGCAAAAGAACAAAAAAGCAGCGAGAAGAAAAGATGACATGAATGCTGGGATTATTTATTGATGCTAAGCTGCTAAATTTTACATGTGGATACTGGAGAGTAGTGCTGGGGGAGGAGCCGCCTCGCTGACATGTGACAGGCCTGAGGGATTGTTCCCCACCAACAGAAACACCCGGCTCCTCCATGATCTGTCAAACACCATGATGTCATGCTGACCCTGTTGGTTCTCTTGCCTTCATCTGTTTTCTAGCGGCGACAGTTGAAAGAAACGCGGAAGACTGGGAGGAGAGGACATGGATGGAAATGCTGGATTCCCCCCTGGGACGGTTAAGTAGGGAAATAGCACGCACGCACGCACGCACACACACACACACCTTCAACAAGGCAAAACAGTTTCCTGAGATCCATGAATTATTCCCTGGCAAGGCGATAAAACACTCTTGCAATTAAAGTCCAAAAACATTCGGGGCCGAACCTCTTCCACCAGGTTTATTTTACATTTTACATTTCTGCTAACAACAAATCAACAAGCAGCTGTGAAAACCCACTCCACGAACTCCACAGGTGAAGTATCTGGCTGTTTTGTGAAACACAGATTGGGTAAACATGCACTTCAATAGCCCATAAATGAGGAGAGTGCAGCTGGGAAAGCTTTCGTCTTCAAGTCAGACAAAGGAAGTTTTTAAGTGATTCCAGAACAAAACGCAGAGAAATTCAGCCCTGGCACTCTTTTGAGTGATTCGGTGCAGATGACTAACCGGCCGGTAAGTGTTCCACTTATCTAACTGGCCTTTTGTGTTGCAGATGCTTCACCGCGTTGGTGTGAGGAGCCTCGTCTGCTTCTCGCCGCACGAGGAAGAAGCTGTGTGGAATATATTGTTCTCGTGTGAGACGGCTGCCGACACTCACCCTCTCTGCGGTTCAGCTTAGCGAAGCCTGGTCCGTGGCTGGCAGACAGCTGCGAGGAGCTCCTGAAGGATGATGGGAGTAGATTGGACACCAGCGAACTGTGACACACCTCTGTCAATCACAGAGACACAGGAGAATGTGATGTTAAAACCGTTCCAACTTTGCATCGGGGCTGCTGGTGTGTTGACAAGGGAGAACCAGAGGCTGGAGAAACTGTTAATTTAATCAATTTGCTTAGTTTGGTTGAGACGTGGCCTTGAGTACTCTGATGCTGGAATTCTACACGTCATCTGGGAATAATCTGGCTGTTCAACAATGTATGAATACTCTGAGAACGCTAAGAAAGGTGCATTGCTTCTTTTACAGTCTACATGGTCAGACTTATCTCAGGAACTTCAGGCTATAAAAGTAGAACATTGTCCTTATTAATGAAGAAGATTTAAATAAGAAGTAAAGAGCACTTTAACTTCGCTAAACCTTTGAACTGAGGTTTGGTTTGAATCTGGTGCTATACAAACACAGTTGTGATTGACAGCTCAACTCTGACTCGTGACTGGCCGAGCCTGTTCATTCTGCTTTATATGGAGTCATTTAACAGAGCCAACGTGACAAACTGAGCTTCACCTCCAAGCTTCCTTTTTCCTGTTCAACACTGCAGAGGCACGCACAGGACTGAGCGTTACAGTTGCTAATGGGGCATTAGCCCATTAGCCTTTGGCCCAAACACAGATTCTGCAAATCCTCCCCACCTGGTCGGCTCGCACCTTCAAAGCTGTGCAGGACTTTTAATCTGCACCATCACTCATCCAGCTCAGCAAACCTCACTGCACTGCTCTCATCCATCCACCACTCAGCCAACAGCAGCCACTTGATTATGAAATCGCAGCATCTCAGTGGAATCCCTGATTAAATCAAGAGGAAGAGCGAGAGCATAAATAGAGCACGTGCTGTACGTATCCTTTTCTTGACAATTTCCAGGAACTGCATGAACAAATGGAAGCAACATAAATAATGATAACAGCACCATCTGTAATTAAGGTGGTGGACGCTGTGGCTCCTCCCGCCCCTCGAGGTCTGTGTACTCACAGGAGAATATATGCAGTACGGCTCGTGTACTCGTAGAATTTCATTTCCTCACATTGTTGTAAAGCAACCCTGAGAGGGTGGTGCTAATTACCACCGCCATCGAGGTTTTTTTTAGGAGTATTATCAGATCCAGGAGGCATGATGAGGAAACAGAGAGAGAGAGCTGCAGCAAGTTGATAAATGTTTTTTGGAGACAGCAGTCGTCTGACATTAATGGGTCGATAATTTGACGAGGTGGCATTTATTAAACTTCCTCCGTCAGACTGGGACAGGCTTTAAGCGCTGACCTGTCTTTCCTCCTCCCAGCATGCCTCTCTCTCTGTCTGGAGGAAGAAGCAGTCGTCAATAACTGTCTGTCTCAGGTTCAGGACAAAAACAATGTTTCCAGCCCTTCACCTGCCACTCATCAACACACCTGACATGTATTTATTTATTTTTTACTCTAGTCTGGAACTTCGGAAACTTGTCTTGTTGAAATTTCCAGCCAGCAGCTCAATGTAGAACAACAACTATATTTACAGGAACCAAATAGAAGCACAGATCATTAGAAACCAAAAGCAGAAGAACAGAAGTAAGGACAGACGCAGGCTCAAGGTCCTGGAGGTGTCCCGGCGGTGCACAGATTAAAAAGCTGGGAGCTTTGTAGTCTCCTCTCCTGGTGGGAGGCCCTGCCCCCGTGTGAGGTGGAGAATCTTAACACCCAGAGTGGCCTTACTCCCTGTAAGAGCTCCTGATCCCACCGAGAGTGAACGCCCTGCCTCACCCAGGAATAATTTAGGACTGGAGGGCGTTCAGAAACATCAGCTGCTCCTTGGAGAGCGCTCCGGACCACGTCCTCTCTTCTCATGACAAATGAGAATGTTTCATTGAGATTCCACTCACAGAGAGAAACAGCCGTTTTTACCGCCATCAACACTGAACCAGAACAAACACAGCATTCGTTTAGTTTTTTTTCATTCCTGCCGACAGACTCAATTTGCTTTTCTACAGTAAAAATTGGGAGTGAGAAGGAGGAAACCTGAGCTGATGAAGCAGGCAACCAACAACCAGATAAAAGAGAGCGGACCGAGCTCAAGTCTCCCGTGGCACGAATCTGGACTTCCTGTTCAACGCTGATGCAGACCGCGTTTATCATCGCGCGTGAGGCCATCAGGAATCAGCAGTCGGCACACAGGCAGCGCTCTGTTGCACATTCTGCTCCGTCACAATGTGCCAGGTCTAACTTTCACCCCTCTGCACAGGCAGAAAGCTGAAACCCCCGTGGCTGCAGAGCTGGAGAGGTTAGAGGATCTGGCTCACGAAGAGAAAGTGGCAGACTTTAATCACTGACCTGGCAGGAGGAGCACAATTAACACTGTGCCCTTGAAAATGACATTTTCCATGTTGGAAGAAACGGAACAAAAGCCACGGAGTGGAAGAACTTCCTGGACATTTATAAATATTCATCACCTGAGAGCGTTTAAATCATTCACACGTCGGGTCCGCTGCATTATTCGTTAGAGCGTCTTCAACACAGCTGCCTGCTGTTTGTTAATGACGAAAAATGAGGCGATTCTTCGCAGCAGGAGACGCGAACAAAGACACAACAAAGGCTCCGGGCTCTTTCATTCTGTCTAATCAAACAGTGTCCAGCTTCTCGGGAACAAGCAGGAAAATCACATTTCAGAACTGAGCTTAACAACAGGTGGCAAATGATTTCATCCCCTCTGCACCTCTGTCCTCTGCTGCTCCCCTCCTGACGCCAGCTGCTCTCCGGATAAACCAGCTTTTTGTTCAGATCCCATCTTGCGTGTTTAGTTACTGCAGTGGCTGAATTATAAACAAACACAGCGTGTTCATGTGTGTGTGGGTCAGCGACACACTTCGCTCCACAGGAAACCTTGAGAAGCGATCACCTGTTGCGACGAGCAGCGCCTCCCCCAGCTCTCTGAGTCCATTGATTCAACAGTTATTCAGACAGATGAGAGTGAAGCCACACACAAACACGTGTCAGAGAGTAAAGTGACCCTGCGCTTCCTTTTCGAAGGAAAGACAACATTCAACCTGCTGTTGTTTTCAAAGCGGATCCTTCTCAGGCTCCTGACAGTGCTCCTCCACACGACTGCCTGTTTTCCCGTGTTCAGATCCGGCTGCAATTTGTTTCATGCCCGGGCTCAACACTTTTATGAATATGCAAAGCTTGGCTGATGCATATTTCACAACATTCACTTCCGCTGAGCAGCAACAAATTCACACGGACGCATGAAATAGTCACGAAACAAAGTGGATTCAAAAAATCGTTTCGCTTCAACTTCAGCTGCACCTGTGATCTGTGTCATCACTGTTGCCATGGTTTTTTTTTGTATGCATCATCTGAAGAATTAACCAGGACAGAATTCTCCCAGTGATAGATGCAGCTTTTTTCTTTCTTTTTTTTTTTTTACAGACATGAAAATAACTCGAGTCTCTGCTGTCGATCTCAAACTTATCAGAAAGTTTAACACAAACAGAGTGATGAGAACAACCTGTATTCTGACCTCTAACAGTTTGAAGACGAACTAATCCGCTCACGTTTGACTTGAATAAAAAACTCAGCGCCCTCATAAGAGGCGAGCCGTTTCTCAGCTGCGACCTTCGGATTCGTCTGAATCCCTGAAAGCTTCACGGCCGCTCTTCCATAACTGACCCTGGTTCAGATTCCAGGTGAGAACCAGGTGGGAGAGAGTTTCAGAAACACTCCAGGTTTTCTCTCTGCTTTCCCTTCCAGCTCATTAGTCGTTACGCCGCTCGTCAGACGCCGTAGCTCTGTGGCACCTTAACGTTTTGCTTTATCTTCCTCCGCGTCTTTAATACCGATCTCTCTTCCCACACGTTTCTTTTACCCACGAGACACAGCGTCGCATCTAATTTTCCCTCGTGGTGGTTCATCACGAGCGAGGCACAGCTGGCAGGTTTATAGTTTACAGGAATGCTCCGGTGAGCAGAGGCCTGGCTGCAGGCTCTGTTACAGCCTCGCCTTCATCACTACCATCATCATTTCATCGTCCTCATCTTTTCATACATCAAAGTCTACTCTTCATCATCTTTTTCTTCAACGTCATCCTCATCAGTGGAAGGGTTGCTGCTCGTCATGATCACAACTTCAATTCAGACCTTCATCACAGTCACATTTCCATGAGTTTGCTCTGTCATCCTCTTCCTCACCATCTCTTCTTCTTCATTCTCATCATTCTCTCATCATGTCGTCATCATCATCATCTTCATTCTCATTAACTCATCAATTCTTTTTAGATGGTCTACGCCGTTACATCGTCTTCACCATCATCACCATTAACGCCATCATCTTCATCGTCTGTCCTCTGGCTCGAATATTAGGAGAAGCGTTATTTTAAAGTGATAGCGACGCCCTCCCTCCTTTTATCTCACTGGTTTCTTTCTTCCCTCAGGACCCTCCATGTGTGACAGAGAGCGCTGACCTGAGCAGAGTTTGACAGATTTCAGAGCAAACTACAAGTCATCTGAGGTGATGACGGGGGGGGGGGGGTGATAAAAGAGGGGGCGTTTAGTGAGCCGGGGCTCCAGAGGGGCCGCGGCCTTGAGCAAATATCAACGCGTCACAAACGCAGATGGATGGACTTCAGGCCGCCGTCAGCTTTATCACTTAACTACTTGTCCCCAGGTTAATAAATCTGGATTCCTGACTGACGGCTCCAGGCTCGGCCTGATGGCTGCTGTAATTTAGCCTGCACTTCATCGGGTCGCGTTCACGATTTCTTCTTTTTCTGCGTGAGCAAAGATTTTCACAAGCGACACTCAAGAAGAAATATGAGAGAGGGGCTTTCACTTCTCCCATCGCCGCCGTCACAACCTCCAGTTTCTCATGAATCATAGACGACGGTGGGATTTTTCAGTAACGTGCATAATTCACCCAGACCGATGAGATAAAATGCATGTGGTTGTTTCTCTCTCTAAACATCCAGCTCATTGAAAATGACCAAACTCTTATATTTGGGCTGGAATTGGCACCAGAGACACATTTCTGCTCCACAGCCAGGATGATTCATGTTCTATGCTTTTTATAAAAAAAATCTTGTTCTTGTTTATGAGTCTTCTCAGTGGGGAAGATTCATTCCAAACTAATAAAGTGCCAGCACAATTTTCGCTCTCTGCATCATAAAACTCTCAGAGAAAATGCAAGTAGATGGCGATCATGAGGCTGTGTCAGACATGATGCAGGGGGAGGACGCCTCTCTGGGTCATGAGAGCTTCAGGCTGTTTGCACCCTAAAGTCCAAACAAAGCTCGACGCGTTTGTTCCATCATTTACATTTAATCTGGTTCTGATCATTCGTCGTGTTGCAGCGTCCTCACAAAGCCCCGCAAGCTTCGGGACCGGCCCAAATGAAGGTCCTTGGGTCAAATTTCAAAAATTGTCCAAAAGTGTTTTCACTCTGCAAACAAACTAAATCCCTTCACACCTCAGAGTTTTTCACTCAGACTGCAGGTGCGGACCAGACAAGCTCGCTGTGAAGGTGAGATTAACCTGACGACCTCGAGAAGACGACAAGATGCCAGAGTCCTGTGATTGAAAATGGAGAATGACGGTAAATTCCTGAGTTCACAGCAGATCTAAACCAAAGCATCTTAAAACCTTAATGGGGCTGATTCCCCCTTTGAGAATCAGTTTCCCTCCAAATGGAATGGCAGCGATTAAAATCGCCTGATACTAAAA
Organism: Pseudorhombus dupliciocellatus; assembly: GCA_016785235.1. NCBI lineage: Eukaryota > Metazoa > Chordata > Actinopteri > Pleuronectiformes > Paralichthyidae > Pseudorhombus > Pseudorhombus dupliciocellatus. The sequence goes on from JAFBJW010000036.1 coordinate 355,158, forward strand.
AACTTCTGAGCACTTTCATTATCCATTAATAATCAACCTCTTGCCAATATTCCATCATGGTCCTCTATCTGATTTCTGCAAGATTGCATCGTTGAAAGTAATGGAACGATGATAATTAATTGATTCATCCTCTCTCGCCAGAGGTTCAGGCAGGAAGCTCTCGACCAGGCCACAAAATAACGGAGGCAGAACTGAGCGGCGCCTTGAAAAGCTCACAGGTCAGTGACAGGACCAGAAACAAGCTTTAAAGTTATTTATTATATCAATGCTCTCTCCTCTGACACTTCAGCCGTGCTTCGTCTTTACTTATTCATTTTCACAGCGTCTGATGATGATTTTTTTCTGGTCTTTGAGATACACTCAGTGCTTTTCCAGTGCAGCTGGGCAGGTCACATACATTCCTCCATCATGTATGATTCATACACTGGCCACAGCGGAACATGCAAACTCCACTTGCTAGGACACTGCCCCTCCATCTGGTCCCTGGATACCATCAACATTTATTCTTTCAGTGTAAATGGGCTCTAAATATAATCCTTACAGGAACAACTGTGAATTCGTTAAGGAGCCTAAACTGTTTCAAGCAAAGGAGGGACGACAAATAAAACAAACCACCACTAACAACACCAAGAATGACCAGTGATGACTCCTGCTGCTGCTCCGCTCGTCCACAACCGTCACGTCGGCGCAGCACCGTCCTGTGACTCCAGTCAACGCTCTCCGGGAGTTTGGAAGCTCCACAAGCAGCGACCATGAGAGCACATCCTGCCAGCGCCACACAGGCCAAGTTCTGCGGCGAGTGAGCAGTGGCACCGGTGCCACGCGGCCGGCTCGCTGAATAATTCAGCCCATGGTGGATCAATGAATGAATAACATGCCAAGTTGCATTTTTTGTGCATTTAACACTTCACCCCTCCGGTCCCTTGCACCTCCGCACCTCTTTACTGACCTGCATGAATAACTCATGCACTGCAAGACACACAAAGAGCTGAAACATGTCAACCAATCATGGCCTGTTATTTATATATAATTATTTGTACTTTCTCTACAAAATTCTGTATCCGGCTGAATGTTCCCGAAGGACCTGCTGACATTTGCAAAGAGCAGATTTCTCCACACAATCAAACGTTTCTCTAAGGATGAAGATGTATTTTTTGAAATGGTTCCTAGATTTGCTAAAAAAAAAAAAAAAAAAATTCTGCCTCAGCCCACGAAGCAGCATCATCGTCCGTCCCCCACGTGTAATTCGACACTGGACCTGATCCCAGTCTTTATTTCCTCGGCATTTTCTTTTATTAAATTGTCTGAGTGCTCTCATCCAGCTCTACCTCCACATGACATAATGTGCAATGACATCTCTGTCTCTTTTCTCTCTTGAGGAGGGAAACGATTGGGTTCAGACCTCTCAAACGTGGCCTGGCCCGAAGCTTTTGATGTCCTCTATTCATTTTGACTAATAGCAGGAGAGAGTCCCTCTACCTGTGGCCCCTGCACTAAAACAGTCAGAGAACACGTGGAGAGCGGCCTGGGCACGTAAGTGGATGATGTACTGTTGGTTTGCTCTCTGAGAGCCACAGAAAAAAAAAAAAAGGTTTCAAGCAGCACTTATTGATTTGAGGGGGACGGCAGCATTTTCTTTTCTTCTGGTTATGGTCCCCGGCTTTCTGCTGAGTCCAAACCATTTCCTTCAGGGTCAACAAATCTTTATCTCCCTTATTCCACTCCCTCAGAGCTGTTAATGCTGCAGCTGTTGTGTGTCGAGGGAAATCTAGACCTGCTGTGGTAATGCGCCATTCATCGGTTCCCTCTGCGCTCACACCGGACCCCTCAGTGCTGTTTGATCCTCTGTTAAAGAAATGTGCCCCCAGATGTTGAAACAGTGGCTCCTGCAGCCCCACAGGAAGGCTATTGATCCAAAATAAAATTGAATGCAACATCAGTCTATGTACGTGCAGGTCAGGCTCTTGTTCTTCTCGGGATGTGACCTGGGTCATGCTGGAATATTTGTGGGGAAGACAAAGTGCATCATGGGAAAGGTCGGTTTGTTAGCACTCTTAGAAAAGTTATAGCTTTGTTAGATTTTAAGAAATACTGCAATGTTTGGACTAACAACAATGATTTAGACTTAATAATTACATCATAGTTTGGCTGAGAACTGAGCACTGGCAGTTCTGACAGCTCCTCAGTTTTAAGGGTAAATCAAATGATGACATTTTTAATTCCTCAGGTCCCGAAGCGCGGAGCTGAATAAGTTTCTGACTTGGTCTTGGACTCGCACATTTTTTCAAAGTCTCCAGGGCACGTGAAATATAAACATGTTTTAAATCAGCAGCAGAAAACAAAGACAAAACACAGCGCAGCTCAGCCCAAGCCTGTGATTCTGATTTCACACACACATATAGACTGTGCAAAATCAAGAAGTGATCTTGGAGAAAAAAGAAAATCAAATCATTCTCCTGCAGCCTGTGCAGCTGTGCCTCGTGAGCCTTGCTCATATAGGCAACTTCCTAAAGTGTCTTTAATTCACATTTCCACCCACAGGCTTCCTATGATTGACGAGCGGTTAAAGACAGTGAAAACAAATCCATGACACCGTCTCAAACTGTTCTGCATTGAACTGAACATTTTCTCCAGCGGCAGACGAGCCAGACTTTTTCAAAACATCTGATAGTGAAAACTCAACCGCAGCAGTTCTACAAAAAAAAAAAAGTCTCTCAGCACTCACCTCCTCCTGTCGCCCCGCAGGAGCAGAGGAGAACCAGGGCCAGCTGCGGGATAATTCCTCGCACTTTTTTACTCCAGAGGTCCATGATGAAGTGGTTGCAGAAAAGCCCGTCAAGTGATGGAGAGAGACCGACTGCCTCTCCGCTGCTCTCTGCTGCTGCTGCTCCTCCTCCTCCTCCTCCTCCTCCTTCTCCGCACTCTCGCAGCTCCCTGATGAATTTTTCACTTCTGGGTTCTCGGCGCTCAGCAGCATCTGCCCTGCTGCTCTCTGTTCGGCTGCTCTCTGCAGAGTGGAGGGATGGGAGAGGGAGAGGGAGAGAGAGAGAGAGGGGAAGAGAGAGAGAGGGGGGGGGGGGGGGCTTTCAGCACTGTCTCTGCTCCAGTGAAAATGGTACTTTAGTCATTAAAGGCACTTGATCCTCCAGCAGAAAAGCCACTGCAGGCGACGCTGTTCTGTCACGACAAGGGTGGAGAACAGTCTGAGTCCATTAGACTCCAGGCTGTGACTCCCAGCAGCTGCGCTCCGCTGCTCACACACCGGCGCCTCCACGGCCCAGTCTCAGCACAGCGACGGAGGGCAGCTCCCTGAGAGGTGATCACAGTGCCATCACAGACTCGGAGTTTCTCTCATTTCACCGATTTCGAACAGAATTTTCATTCCGTCCTTCCGGGAAGAAAAAAAATGTGGTGTAACAAAAAAAAAAAAATCATTTGATTAGAAGTTAGGATTAAATAAGAATCTATTATTCAGGGCTATAGAGAAGGAAGCAGAATTAAACTTGAAAATATAGGATGAATGTCAATGAATAACAATACTAACAATAGAAATTAGTATTTGTAAGAATTGGAACTTTTTAAAAGCTTGATGCGAGGCTGCAGAGCTGACTGAATCAGAACGTGTGCACGGAAGCATAATTGGCCCCTCTGTGTGAACTGTGGCCCCTTCGCAACCCTGGATTTACAAAATCCTCCATCGGCCCCTGAGGGCAGAGTTGGGGCTCTGCTTTAAAACTGATGCAAATTCACACAAAGTAAAAAACTTTGCTTCTTTATCTTGTAAAGTGAATAAAGTGAGCTGCCTTTAATAGATAATTACAGTCAGCCCACGTCAGGAGCTGACATCTCAGTCATCACAAGTTGTGTTATGGAAAGTAAACTGCAAAATACTTCATGAAACTTTAAGCTCCCTGAATAAAAAACAACATTTATAAATAATGTGCAAGCTCTGTCATTTGTCCTGAAGCTGGAATATGTCGGCGCAGGGAGGCACCTGCTCTACTAGTGGAGTGGAGCCTGAATGTTGGATGGATTCTTCTCTTTCACTGGGGGACCCAGGCTTCCCTCCTGCGAGGTTCAGGTCAGCCGTGGAGTCTCGCCCCAGTTCCACTCCGAGCTCTCTGCAGACGACTGAACTTCTCGCCCCGTCTCTGAGGATGAGTCCAGCCGCCTGAGGGAGAAGAGTCCGACCTGAACCTAGATTGACTAATTCATTAATCTTTAGGATTTCAATGTTTCACTGATTCGTATCCTCCGATGTAAGATGCTGCTATCGGTCAATTGTTGAATTTCTGTCAATCAATTCAATTGTCACTGCTCTGATTTCTGAACTTTTTCAGGTCATTATTTTCTTTCTCGTCCTCACTTGACTCCAAAGTTTAACTTTCATTTAATTTTCCTTTAGTTTCTGGATTTAACACATTACCTTGTTTCTTTAATTACAGCACAAACAGAAATTTGCTAAAACGTTTTTTTCTTCCAGGCATGTTAAGACCTTAGTTAATTTTTTCTCCCATTGCTGTAACACACTGCCCAAAACAAATGTAAAGAGATCCAAACTATTTGTTTGAATAATGTGTTAGCAAACCTGGTGGATGTCGTGACCAAACAGAAGCTTCAGGGACCAGAACAAACAAACTGAGGCGCAGGTGAAACACATCAGGGTCCGAACAGGTGACCACACAGGAAGTGACAGCATAGAACAGGAGGTGATGCAGGAAACAGATCAGGCAGAGTAAATAAAAGTTTTTGTTTTTTAAATACACCAAATACAAGAGCATCAGCCTTGCTTTGGCTTGACTTTGCTCAGTTTGATGGAATGTTGGAGATGAACTCTTGCAGCTTGTTTTGAAATGAACTTCCTGTTTTCCTGCTTTAACACGCTGTGTTTATTCTAATGTGCAGCTGCATCTGAGCTCCTCTGCTGCCTCCTGCCAGGCCTCGTTTTGTATAACTCATTTTTTATTTTGCATACTGAATGAAGCAGCCAATGACTGATGTGCTCCCACTTTATATTCGCACCACCTGCTGCAGGCTGTGCCGGGCTCTGGGCAGCGAGAGCAGGAAGGACCCCTCGTTTGTTCCCGAGCAGAGAAGAGAGATGTTTTGAAGAAGAGGGTGGATGATCCTGTCTACACTGTCTTGACTTCAAGTCTGTTTCCTCTTGTGAGATCAAATCAACCTTCGAAGCCAGAGCGAAGAGTTTCGGTTCAAATTTCCTCGAGAGACATTGACAGTCCAACATTTCCTCTCAACCCTCCCACAGCAGAAGCCTTCAGAGCTCGGCCTCCTCCGACGTGAATGACAGATCTTGGTGCAACGTGCAGACTTGTTTAGGTGAGGTCTCGCTTTGTCGCCTGTAACCTTCCTCAGACGCAGCCTCCTCCTGCAGGTTAGAAGCTGGACTGTGTTTTTATACCAGATGCACGGCCCTGACCAGAAACATCAGCGGAGCTCCCCTCCAAGAAGTTTTTTTATGTTACGTATCATTGATTCCGAGGAGTCGGTGTCAGTGCTCCATCGGTCTGTCTTGCAGGTGAAGCAGAGTGTGAGGTTAGTGGAACAGACAGCAGCAGCAGCAGCGCTGTGGGTTAAGGTGAAGGTGATGAAAACTCAGTGAAACCACTGAAGCAGTGGAAGGCAACATGATTTAGGCTGCAGCTGCATTCTCATCAACAACATGGTCAAAAGTGCACACAGTGCACGCATCCAGGACAACACTTGGTTTCTGACACGGATGGAAGAAAACACTTGGTTCTCCGACTCTTTGCATGAGCCACTAGCCTCCTGTTATCGTCACTGAACATGTGACAGCGCTGCTCGGCTCTCGCGGTTCCCTCCGGGAGGATGACAGCTGATGTCTCCTCGGTGGATTTGACCTGGGCGAGCAGCGGGCCGAGCGAATGCGTGTCCTTGTCTTTTTTGTTTTCTGGCCTCGGGGCTGCAGGGTATCGACGGGGCCGTGAAGCGTGATATTGGTTGCAGGTCTCAGAGCCCGAACGATCTGGAAGCATCGCTCAGCTGGAAGAGAAGGACGTGGTGGGCTGCGACTCGCACCAGTTAGACAGTGGGGGAGAGTCAGAGGGTAAGCGTGCTGTCAGAACACAGATTAACCAAAGAGGGCAAGGTGCTCATTCATCCACACACACACACCTCATCTTGCTCGGCAACAAAAGAATTTAAAATTTAAAATCAACTTATGATTCAAGCGTCGCGTCAACATTGGGAAATAAATTTCTTCAAAACGTAAAATCATGATTGAATTTAAAGACGTGGCTCCTCCAGCTCAGATAACTGGGAGTGAAATCTGCTTTCTCCCTAATTTGTTTTTGCACAAATCAGAACCCAGAGAAAATGAGCAGATAAAATATCTCAGAAAGAATTTTTGGAAAACATGAGATGGATTTTTTTTTTTTTTTTCAGTTTCTTGCCAAACTGAAGAATTTACTTTGCATTTTAAAGCCTTTTTTTTTTTTTCAAAAAGTGAAACAAACTTCCAGACTCAGGTTCAGTATTTTCTGTTTGATGAGTTTATCCCAGCTGCATCTGCTGTGGCGTTTCAGTGCCGCAGGTCATTTCCATATTTTGAATATAAACCACTCTCTCTGTAAATCCATCAGGGCAGCGACCTCTGACCTCTGCAGTGTTCAATCATCCTCTAAATGGCTCGGGACGCTGTGATTTATAACAGAGGGAGCTCTAGGCTCTGCTCTCCGGCCTCCTCACCATCCATATCCAGGCTGAGCACTCCCTCCCTCCCTCCTCCTCAGTCCTTCCTCGGCGCTGTCTCTGTCTCTTGGCTGCTTCCCCTCAGCCCGTCTCCCGCCGACAAGACAAGCGTCTCCCTGAGCAAACTGATTCTTTCCTGAAGTTTAAAGTGGAGCCACCTTCATTTGCAAGTGGTGATGCTTTGCTGTGAAGTCTTGCAGATAAATTGGACCATTGATCCAATCAGAGCAGAGAGGTGTCATCAGACCCTGCCTCCTGCAGGGACTATTGGACGTGTGTGAGACTTGGAAAACACAAACCACGTTTAAAAACAGCCACAGAGGTCCCAGCTGCACTTTCAGACTTCTGAAAATCAGCGAACACATAAAAACAAATAACTGCATGATCATAAAAAGTTGTCCTCAAGATGTCTTGTCTTTCCTTCTTTCCATCTCTTTACTGACGCTCCGCTCTCCTCCTTTGACAAAACGAACGTCCTCACCCTGAATCTGAATCCGTCCCAGTCTCCGAGGCTGTGGCCGTTTAATCACGTACCTGCTGCTGGCACTTTATTGTGGTAAACCAGCCGAGTATGGAGGTGACAAATTAATGCAGAGCCTAACAACTGTGGAGGATGGTAATGGAGCTCTTTGTGCATCAGCGGCTTCGGGTTCGCCAGGTTAATGGCATATTACTCGTACTGGCAAGTCGTCGGCTGCAGAGGGCGTAGACCGGCGCCGGCAGGAGTGAAGAGAATAATGACGAGCTGGAGAGAACGCAGGAGGAGATTGAAGAGCAGAGGAAACAGGAAGTGATTTGACTTGTTTTTGTTGACCACAAACAGAAGCTTCAGAAGGAGCTGGTCGTCCGTTCCGACTCAATGTGACGCCATCTTCTACAAGGAGAGTTGACGCTCGGGTCGAACTTTACGTCAGAACGTAAAAAGACTTATGGTTATTAAAAACCAGAGTTTATTTCCAATATTCTGCAGGAAACTTTTAAAATGTGAAGAATTGAAGGCGCAAGAGATCACACAAGTACATATACATTTGCTTCGGTGGATCGGACCGTCCTTTTTGAAAGGAGAGGAGGAAAACGCCGCCCCACAGTCCAACACTGATCGTGAAGAAACCTCATAGTTGCACCCGGACAACATGCACGCAAATCTAAAAACCAGTACATCTGATTTCTTCTCCCAACTTGATCCAGAACCGACGGGGACTCGTCGTGTCGTCTGATTCCTTCTCTGTCTCATCGGTTCCATGAAAAACAAGCTGATTGAATTTCTTCCAGTTCAATTTATTTTAATTTTCAATTACATCTGTTCCGTAACTGATTGGATGTTTCCCCTCAGGATGCACTGGAACACTTGTGATACACGTGTGATAATGTTGGGAGTGATCAACAATCAAAGAACTAAAGGTGAACGATGAATTCAAACTGATTTGGTGAAGAACAAAGGGAGAGTTGGATTAGAGTGTGACAGTAAACTGATTATCTGTTCCTCAGCATTCAGACCAAAGAAAGGAACTAAAAGCTCAGTAATCCCGGCAGAGAACAGATTTAAACAGCACCACGCTCAATTAGCGTGGCCATGCGGCAGCGCTTCACTTGACATTGTCTCTCGGAGGCGTCGCCGCTCGCTGTTGCGCTGAAGGTCGCCATGCACACGGACAATTTTTCATCTGTGCTGAAATTAATTTCAGCCGCCCGACTCTATCTCTGTCTCTCTGAGTCTGTTCCGGGGAAGAAGACGATAAATCAGATAACTTAACTTTTCCGTCTGTCTGCAGGGGCACCGAGGTCTTTGGCGGACGAGCCAGAAGAAAAACTTTATTTTCAGCTGAAGTGAGAAAATGACACATTTTATTGCTGTGCCATTTTCTGTGACCTGTAAACTAAAGTGCTGCGCCGCAGCTCCGAGTGGTTGGATTGTTTCGTTAATTAGTTTTTTTCTGAAAACTTAGACTTTGAAAGTACACGCAAGTCGTCATAGCTGTGCGCAGAGTTTTTACATATATATATAAAATTTGATTTATTATAATTGAGGGAGACTGTGAGGAATTGGAATAGATGCACTTTTATTTAAGTTGAAGTATTTAAGTAATTCAACATGACAGAAAACTTAACGAGCTTGGTAACTGGCGGATGGATTTTCCAATGTTTAACAACCTGTTCTCTAACTCTTACTCCAAGTTCTTGGCAGGGGCTGCAACAACTTTTTGACAACCAGCTCCGGATGTTGGAGAAGTCTTTGAAAGTGAAGTTTTTTTAGGTGCTGGTTCCATCCCTCGACTTTGAGGTTCCTCTCTCGAAGGCTCAGCTCTGTGGTGTGCGACCAAAGGCCCCGGAGAAGTAGAGAACTGCTCTGAAGCTAGAAACCGCAGGTTGGACGCTCTGTGGAACGTCCAGTCCAGCGTCAGGGTCCCAGTGTAACTGGAAATGACCTGACGTGGACTTCCTCCTGTGATTTCCTCACTTAAGAAAAGACAAAGTCAAAGAAACATGGTGGTCCAGGCCGCGCAGAGAGGCTGGACCTGCTCCAGGCTTTTAAAAAAAGACGTTTCCCTCTTGTTGTTCTTCACTGTGGAAGCGTTCACACACTCAGAACATGGTGGAGTCTGTGCTTCTTGTTACTATCACACTTCCATTATCGACACTGCTCATCTCTTTAACTGGAATGATCCTAAATTATGGAGAGGCAATCCAACGCACGAAATCACTGAGATGTTCTTTCATAAAACTGGATGTAAATGAGGTTGGGGGGGAGTTCTTGACTTGTGATCAGAAAAAAAAATCCATTTTCTTCAAAGCTCCTTTTTTTTCTCCTTTTTTTTTTGGTTTCAAAGTTGAGCCGCTGCACTCTGCCATTTGGCATTCCTTTGATGACTGATGAAACACAAACCGTGTGATTTTGGCCGGGCTGCACAATCAAACCGATCCAGGAGCTTTGATTACATTTTAAAAACCAAAATTACAGTTTGTGTCAGGCCACGGCGTGATTCAGCTCCTTTTGTTTGCTCGGAGGAATCTGTGATTGAGCTTACCTGTTATCATGCTCAGCACGCACACGCACACATGCACACTCTCACACACACACACCAGTAGTCAGAGCAGCAGGCTGTGCCGCTCCATTAGTGGACGATGAAATGGAAGTGAGCTGATTCATATCGTATTTTTGAGAATTGTGAATTGGTTGTGATTGGACGATCAGCCTCTCCGTCAGTCCGCTTCATGGGGAGTTGATTTAGGGCCGACATTGAAAAGAAAATTGTGATAAACCGAAAATTTCAACTGGACGTGGCTCGTTTTTGTACTTCGATCGAAATTTCAGTAAAACGAGTTGGAATGATGGAAATTCATATTTTGCTCACACCCATAAAAAAAAAAAGTTTACCTTGGTAAAAATTTGAGGAACCCAAAAGTTGGGAAACAAAACGTTGACTCACTGAAAATCCATTGAAGATTTTATCCAGCAGTGTGCGCTGAATCATGAAGCTGCAGCTGAAACTCTGCCCCCCCGCCCCACGTGCTTTGTCTCGGCTCTGCGTTCCTGCTGTGCATGTTTCAGCCTGTCATCCTCAAAAGGATGAGAGTCAGTTAATCAGTTTTACATTAACACGTGAAACAGTACGATGATAGTCTTTGTTTAGAAACAGTTCAAAGTTCAAGGTCAGTAAACAAAAGGCTCTTCAGCAGCGTGTTTGCACCCCCCTCCTCCCCCCCCCCCCCCCCCCCCCCCCGCCCTGCCTGTCCTGTGCACTCGCTGCTGAATAAATCACTTGATTTCCCGCGTGCGCGCCGCAGGACTTTCATCATCCTTCTGAGCTCCAGTAGATTCAAAACTCGCTCACACACATCAAGTCCAGCATAAAGATAAAAGGTGATAAAGCTCTTTATTCAAGGAAGCCCTGCCTCACTGTCATCTATCGGCCATGTTTTCTTTTTTCTACTGTTTTTTTTTATGAGCGGTAGAAATCATAAAGCTGCACTATGTGAAACAAGTCTTCATTAAAATGTAAAAAAAAAATAAAATAAAACCCAAATATTTCTCGTTGTCAATAAATTCAAGTCACATGAGAAGGTGGCTGCGTGAGAGTGAAGCTCTGACAGACGTGACAGTCATACATCCTCATGTAGCATCTTTGTTATTTGCAGTCATTCAATGTTAATGAGCTTTAATTAACACACAGATATAACGATGTCAGGCGCTTTGCTGTCAGCCGAGTCTCATGTTGTTGGAGTTGTTTCTGCCATTTTCTCACTCGACGTTGTTCCATGTGCGAGAAGCTCTGTCCTCCCACACAGTTTGTTCTCATCACTTCTCAACTAAATGATAGTTTCAGCAGCATGTGCTTAACACGTGTTTGATCTCACAGCTGCTGGTTTTTATCACCTGTTCTAAAAGCTCTTCTAACACAGGGAGGAACTTCCAGGTTATCAAACACCAAAAGAGCTTTCAAAATAGGGCCAAATAACGCTGTAGCTGTAGCTGTGGAGTGGTGATAAATATCAGTATCAGCATTCTCTGTGATAATATCAGCATGTGTGGAGCAGGCCGCTCCGCTCCTCCTGCCTCCTGCAGATCTGATGCAGTTTAATTAATGACTTGATAACTGCTGAGGCGTTCAGGCCAGCGCGGGCATGGAGCTGCCTGGTGGTGGAGGGAGAGCAGCATTCTCTCCACCTGCTCCTCCATATGCTCTCGTCATGTTTTCCAGCTTTGTCTTTGTCGCACTTTGTCCATCTGGCTTACACACACACACACGCACACCCGTACGCGCACAAACCAGGGGGCAGGGAAATGAGAGGTAAATTGGTGAGGATCTTGGCAGAGACTTGTACGTAGTGTGGGTAGAGGAGTGCGTTAGGGTTGTTTCAGCTCTTTAAAAAGCAGCAGCGATGCCGAACCAGCGTTTTCCTGTGATGCGATCAGTGAGTCAAGAGCAACACATTCCCTTTGTGGCACTGAGTCTTATCAGTGAGCAGGAGAAGCGCGACGAAGAGGAGGACTGTTTGGCCTCTCACTGTCTGATTCACATCTCTCACTGCTGCTGGACAGTTCCTTCTTCCATTAATAAGACGGTGCAATGACGCCAGCTGCACTACGGGGCGGTAAATTCTCCATGTTAGTGGACGGGCCATAATGTTACAGCAGAACAATAAACAGAGTCCGCAAATGCAAAAGCGCTCTGAGCTCCGCAGGAGAGAAGCCGCAACTCTGACAGCAGCAAAAAAATAGAGGTTCGTAAAATTCTTGAATTTGCATTTGCACTCTGCCTCCTTGAATCAGCTGCCCACAGGCAGCAGCGCTTTCAGGTTCTGCCTCTGTTTCCTCATTATGCTCAATATTTCTTCTACTAAATCATTTGCATGAGAGAGAGAGAGAGAGAGAGAGCATGGATCTCTCTCTCTGCCTCCGTGTGAAGAGCAGACATCTGTTCTTGTCCTGACTCCCTGTAAGAAATTCCAACTCCCCACTGTTCCTTCCTTCCTTTTGTTTCAGAAAAGTTTTTGTATGTTTGAATAAATAAAACAATAACAGAACCTACTGAATAAAAATGTTTCCAAATCAAGAATTATGGAATTTAGTTGTCACTTAAGAATGAGAGAACATTTCCATTCCAAGTATTTTGAGTTCAAAACTCTTGGAACCGTATAAGAAATTTGGAAATATTAAACCAGAATCTTGGGTAGAAGGCACAGTCAATATAGTTTAGTTCATTATTTAGTTTATTCTGCAGCAGCAGCAGAATAACCTTCAAAAACCTCACATCTACTTGAGGCGTTTATCTTAAATCCGACCTGTGGTACCTGTGAACGCTGCTCCAGTCTGACGCTGACAGAAGCTCCTGGTTACTGGACCTTTAAAACGCTGTGTGCATTATTCAGCGTTTAAGCAGAGCAGCAGCTTCATTAGCTGCAATTAATTTCCCTCATTACACTTTTTTTTAACACAGGCCCTCTATTGTTGCACCATGTATTTTACAGCTGCAGCAGGTCTCAGCACAGTCTAATCACCTCGCCCTCAACACTGGGTCTGTGAGAGGTTGTTGTGATTCGGGCCGTTGCAAACGTTAATAAGTCATTATGGATTCTTTATTCTGAGCAGCTTAACGTCACAGAGACATGAAGCAGTCCAGGCTTTTGTTTTAATCCCCCCGTCACGATGGAGGCGCAGTGTATTAAAAAGGATTTGAGACTCGGAGGGGCAGGAGGCGTCGTGCACACATCATTCGGTCATCCCAGGTTCTCAGCAGCAGTCCTAAACTCTGATCCTCAAACAGTGTCACTTCTCACCGCAGTCTCGTTAAAAGGCCCCTCATGCCTCGGACTGATCACGTGCACCTCGCCGGTGACTGTGTTAAAACATGGGTTAGCGACGGTGGCGGGTGGCGAACGCACGTCCTCGCTGTGCCCAGATGAATTCTGCACGGGCGTCAGGGCGTGAGCGAGAGGAGAGAGGCTGAGGGCCAAACTGACAAGGGAGCATGACGTGGAGGTGAGAGCAGTGCTGGACACCCCCATTAAATACGAAGCAGTTGGCAGAGAGTGAGCAGCTCAGGCCCCCGGAGGAGCGAGCAGTGACACCACGTCGCACCACGTCCACCGGTCAGAGACAAAACTCAGGGGACGGAGAGGACAACATGACACCAGGTCCTCCACGACCACGGCTGAACCAGAGGAGGTCCTGTGTCTGCTGGTGCACCTGAACAGACATGGACATCTGAGACAGTCCAGCACAGAAGAGCAAGATGCATGCTGGGTAATACTTGACGTCTGTATGCTAATGTGAACAAATATCTAATTAGCATTTGTCCTTGGTGGAGACCAGCGAGCCCTCAGGGGGACGATTTCTACCATCAGGTGGAAACACACAAATATGAAATGTACCCCCAGAAGTTAGAGAGTAAGAGCACACACACACTGGAGAGAGCCCCTGCTGACGATGACCTCGCTCCTGCCTGATATATAAATAAAATAACAGAACAATTTATGAGCCAGGTGAGAAAAACACCTGCACTAATGTATTCGAACAAACCCCCGGCACTGCTTTGTGTGACTCGACTGAACGATGGTGATGTTCGAGGCGGCAGGTGGCGACGCGTTGTTGTTTAGTGTTGCTGTGAATGTCGATGTGTTCACATGGTTGTTGGACAGTTTGATTTTTATTCGCCAGGTGCTGAGTGATTTGTGAAAGTCCAGTTTTTAATCACAGTAAACACCGAGTGGCTAATTTATGGGTGAAATGTTGAAAACAAGACATTTTGGCTGACATGAGTCTTTTTTTTTTTTTTTTTTGCAAATATTTACTTAACAAATCATTTCAATGTACTGCAGAGAGTGGAATTACTGCACCAAAATACAATGGGCTGTTCCTTCAGTTCCATCCAGTTGTTCTTGAGAAATGCTTTTAATTAAATATAAGTAACAAATAATTAGACAAAGCGGAAATATAACCTTAGCCCCTCCACGGCTCGTGCTCTATGATGTTAAAGAAACGTGTTGGAACTATGTTGAAGCTAAAGTTCAGTCAATCAGGAACATCTCACTTGGACGTGGACAAACTTCAACATTCTTAATAGATTAGAATAATTTACCTCCAAACCTCTCATGTGTGCTGTTATATTCCAATTAGAAAAACCTCCTCTGTGACAGAGAGGAAACTGACAACCCACACGACATCTGTCAGATCCTCCTCCTCTCTAATTAGTTATCATGCCTTCATCTGCTGTTGCTCGTGTCATTTGTCGTGTACGCTCCAGGTAATGGGATGCACATGTACCTGTGTCTCCTTTCTCAGCCCTGTCGTCCTGTCAGCGCGTCACGTTCGCTGCGGAGGAGTCTCTGACGCAGCCGCTGAAGGCGTCCGGTGATGGATGTGCCGGCGTGGAGCTGGAGTATTCTCCTCCTGTCTGGCCTGCCGGGGGAGAGGCTGCTGCTCCGGCCACTAAATGATCAATCTAACGTGGTTCGATCAGCAGATTGGCCTTTCTGGATAAATCTCATTAACTCTGGAACAAAGCATTCCCCCATCACTCATCAAGACAAAATGTCACAGTAAATTGGCACCTTTGCTCCGCGCGCACTGAGAATTCATATGAGCCCATGGAACCTTCCGCTCACCTCCGTGCGCAGACGCCACCTCTGGAAATATACGCTTCACCCGGGCCGCCGAGAGAAAAGTTCTCTGAGACGTGTGACATCACGCTGAGGAAGATATGGATCCAAATCTTATTGATGCAAGATTCGATCGACAGAGGTTCACACACAGGACAAGAGCACATGGAAAGAAATGACAAAAACCTCGTAGTTATTGAATATAGGATATGTTTATAATATTAACTGACACATGTTGAATATATAATTACGTTAGGGGTTTGCACAGAACCCCTATGGAATGACACACATTGAATAAACAAGATGTAAATGTAAAATTTAAAAACACAAAACCATGAAGGTTCAGACTTTCCAACACTAGCGCCTGTTTTCCGCCAGAGTGTTCCTGTAACCTCAGACTGCAGCGTATCGACTCGAGCTGTAAACAAAGAATCAGCAGCAGGTCTGTTTTTATCTGACAGGTGCTGCAGCGAGTTAAAGGAGCCGGAGCAGACGATCCACTCTCCGGTGCAGGGTCAGCTGTCTGTGCCGAGGGGAGGGCGGCCTCGCACGTGTTCCCGCAGCTCCAGGTCAAGTCCTGATGGTCGGACAGACGCAGACGGGAATGAAAGATCATCTGAGGAAATGGAGCATTCTGCAGTTTGTTGTTCGCAAACTTTGGTGAAAAAAGAGACAGAAAAGATCGTAACTCAGCTGGTAGACGTTCAGAGCAGAATCGCTTTGTGTCGACGAGTCTTCAGAACCTTTACCTTCCTGGAGGGGAGGAAAACTTCAAAGTGGTCTGGGACAGTGAGCGACAAAAGGAGGAAAACTAACATTTTATATCGTGAGAGTTCACAGGATGTTTTGCTTGATCGGGTCCTCTCGGTTCCTGTGCCTCTGCAGCCGGCTCTCTGCCAGCAGGAGCAGCACAGAGGGAGGCGCCCCTGCCTCCTCACAGGTGCTGCGAAGGAAACTGTTGACATAATGTTGCACACAGCTCATAAACAGAAAAAATTGGCCATTTATTTCTCTGCGAGCAGTCACCTGACCGCCTGTGACATTTCCAGGCAAATGTCACGGTCACACTCAGAGAGAGAGGGAGCTGGAGATTTAATTTACGGCTCATTTATCGACCTGCAGCTCTCGAACAAAAGACAATAGTCCAGGAGGGATAAATACTCACCGACACTGGAGGAGTGAAGGAGGAGGAGGACGGTTAAAGCAACAGCTGGATCCACAGGCTGTCCATAAGCTGTATGTGGAGGGAAGCTAATGCAGAAACAGGAAAATTTAAGTTTCAATAATGTCTGGTCTAAGAGCAGGGCCGGCTGTAGGAATTTGGTGGCCCTAAGCAAGATTTTGTGTGTGGCCCCCACACACTCACAGGGCAACCGCCAGACCACACAAACTGATCATGTTATATTTATATTTACTTTCACATTTACATTTATTATTTTAATCTTTGGTTTCAAACACAAATTCATACGATGTTTATCTGCATTTTTTTGCAGCCCATCAGCAAATACACGTGAATTAAGTCCAGATCATCATTATCTAGTCTGTGCAGGGGGAATGATAATTCAGGTGAGAGGAGTGCTGGGGTGGGGGGAGCGTGGGGGGGCTTCCCCATAAACACAGGTGGAATAAATAACGCAAAATGGCCGACCCTTTGGTCTAATAGTGACCATAAATAGGACAAAAGTGTCCATAAATACAGAGCGGCGCTCGGTGAAGCAGAACAGCGTCCCCGGGGGAGTTTATTCTGCTGTACTCGTCTTCCTCCAGGTTCTGTTTCAGCCGGCTCTGAATTGCTTCCCATTATCGTCTGCAGAGCTCAGCTGTAAACGCCTGCAGTCACTCACACCTATCTTAATGGAGATCTCCCTCCCAGACTGAACTATCACTCCAATCACGTCTTTGGCAGCAGAAACGACTGAAAACACGCGGCCGTTCAGAGTTAACGCCCAGGAACACGACTCAAGAGGCACTTTCCCAGAATGGGTCGAAGCGCCGTAGATTTTAGAGTCGTGAGGGTTTCTTAAAATCGTTCGGTGAACTGCTGAATGGGTTCAAACTATTTGAGATTGATTTTTTTTTTTTTTTTAATTAACTATTAAGGCATAGTAATGAGAGAAGATTCATTCCACTCCTCTGTATGTAGATATGATGTTAAATTAGTACAAGCAGAGTGCAGCGGTCTTACATTTCAGTCTTCTCTTTGATGGTATCGATTGGAGAGTCTCTCCACCAAGGTTGAAGAATGGATGGTTGGATTTTGGAACCAGGGCAAATTAGAAAAACTCCATTTAACACGGACTAAAATTCAATAGAGGAATGACTGAGATCACTGGTGTGTGACAGGGTGGAGATGTCAACCACAAAAAAAGTATTTAACGTTCCATTATTAATAATTCATGTTAATTTAACATTTAACCGTTTGAATTTCAATTCAAACATTCAATCTTTATGTGGTCAGTGCAGCTCCAGTGTTCAGTGTTCCATCAAACAGATGAGGTCACAGACCACAGAGTGAGAAGCATTGAAGCAAAAACCCAAAGAATGGTGAGTCTCTGTAGAATCAATCAGGACGGATGTCTCAAAAATAGGAGGAAGAAAAAAAAAACATTCCCTATCTGACCTTCTTACCTTTTCGTGCAGTATTGAGTTCTGAAGAGCGCCGCCGGGTTTCGAAAGCCGGCACCGACGCTCTTTCTTATTCTGTCTTTGATTCACTGGTCCGATATGAATTTGATCCATGGACATCTATAAAACTTTGCAGACTTTATTTCACTTTTTAGTCTTTTATTTAACTGACGTAACTGTGGCGGGAGCAGGGACAGCACCTTCCCCTGGACCAGAGGGGTAATCAGCTGATTGATCCTCTGGTACAGAGGGAGAGACACTGGGAGAACACTGAGCACACCTTAGGTTAGAATCACTGGAGTTTATAACGAAGCTTTTCAAAAGATGATCTCACGGGGGAATTTTTAAACCCATGAACACGCTTCCGTCGTGATTACGGTAAACACCTGCAGCCATCGATGGAAGTGTGAAGGGCTCTACACGACAGCTCAAACTCCATGAATCACTTTTCGTTTCACGCAAATGTTTTATGTGAAACTTTCTTCATTTCATCCTGAAACTAAAGTTTCCCGCCTGGAAATCCAAAGACCAGTTTCAGCCTCCCTTCCCTCAGCGAACGTGAGGAAAACCAGCGAGCTGAAATACAAAGTGTTGCATTTTCCCACTGTGACATGTTTCTTGTTTTGCTCTGAGAGAAATGTTCTCATATTTGACTTCAGAGCCCCAGACTTCAGTTACAGATAGAGACACAGGAACGAAGCATAAAGATTTCTTTCCTTCTGAAACCCTGCGTGCTGTCTCGTCCCCTCGATCTTTGGCCAAAGCTCCACGCACCTCACAGATCGCAGCACCACATCAGCTGATTCTAAGGGTCACAAAGGGTCAAGTTAAAAGGTGATGGCCACAACAGACGGATGGACGGATGGATGATAGATAGATAGAGAGATAGAGAGATATCGGCCTTCATCGTCATCCATCTTTGTTCTGAGTCATGATTAAAACGCCCGTCGCTGCAGACTTAATTGCGCAGTCAGTCGGTTTCTCCCGTGGAGCCAGATATGAATTAGGCAGAGAGCCGCCGACAGGCCGCACTGACAGAGTATAATTGCAGTAAAAGGTCAACAGAGACCCAATCTGCCCCGGTGACAGGATGGGAAATGTTGGCTGAGTCCAGGAGAGTGAGACACTGGCAGAGACAGAGACACAGCTGCTGGTCATTACTGAACTGCTCTACCCACACAGCGCGTTGATGCCACTTCAATATATACTGCATTCATACATGTGTCATTACATGGACGATATGGATCCACATGACTGTGTCGGAGCCTTAAATCATTGAGGGTTCTGATTTTTATGTTATTGTATGAGCCATAAAAAAATGTTTTACATGAGACAGAGATTTCTGCTTCAGGCTATGAAGCCAACGCACAATAAAACCAACCTACGCAAATACGCACAGCGCGCAACACACTTCAGAACACACAGACACGCAGTGGAGCATCAATGATTCATTTGCCAGGGGTGCATTTTCCTCCCGCTGAAATCCACCTCGACTAGAAGCTTGAAAACGACAAAGTGAGGCAGCGTCCCGGTGTGAGGCTGCACATAATAAATTCATCAGAGCAAAGCTGAGACATGAGACAAACAATGTAGTTTAGGAGAGAATTGGTTGATTAACTTTCTAGAATACAATTTTTATTCCAAAAATGAGACAGGCGATTAACCACGGGAAAAAGCTCCACAGGCTCGTTGGGGCTGCCGCTGCAATACTGGAGGCAACAAAGACAGGAGGACTTCTATTGTTTGGCCACAAATACTATGAAGTACACACTCTGTACATACCCATGCTGCCACACTGTCAACACCAGATTATTGTCTCACATTTCGATGTAAACAGCAGAAGCCTCATATCGAACGGTCCTGACATTCCTCCTCCGGCTCAGAGTCAGCTGGCCTGTCCGTCAGCCTCCTCTAATGATCTGCTGTTCCTCTGGTTTTAGAAAATAAACAGACTGTCAGAGAAACACCTCTGTGTTTTAGTTTGGACCGCGTGGCCTCCTGCTTCAGGCCCATCTCCTCACCGTCTGCCTGGACTCCTCCTTTTGGAAACATCCCGCTTTAACCTGGGCACTGATAGATTCTCCAAATGCTGCAGACCTGCCGATTCAAAACTGGTTGCCGCCGGCAGTGTAAATTTAACTTCAGCACAGTTTGTTTTCTTTTGTCTGAACACCAACTGTGTGGTTCGGTGTTCTCACAATTAAAATATATAAAATCAGATTTGAAAATCTTCTTTTTTTTGGCAGCAGACATCTGAACAGCTTTCTGTGGAGGGCATTCAGGTCTTTTCAGTCACCGCTCGTCATTGTCTGTGTCTGAGGCTGTGTGTGAGTCCGACAGCTCGGTAAAATCTTGAAACTTTTTCAAGAAACTTTTCCTTTTCTACAGACGACCACATCAGACGGCGCTATCTGAAAGATGCTATAATCACATAAAGATGTGAATGTTTACTGGAGTCAGGGTTTGAACTGAGGTCCTCACCATTCAGTGGGAACGTCTCTCAGCAGCAGATCTGAGAGGTCACTGCTCAAAGCCTCCAGTTACGGCTTTTTAAAAGATCATTCTTCAGAGCCAAGGCTGTTTTAAAGGGTCTTTCTTTAAAGTTTTCAATATAACAAACCAAATAATTCTCAGAAGTGAGTGGAATTACAGACCAGCTAAAGCAAGAGGCTCAGAAATGTTACTGCACAAAACATACGAGACATCAAACAGCTCTTTGCAATCTTCCAGCCGCAGACTTCTTTCTTTTCAGCTGGTTTTTAGATGTTTGGGAATGAATCTGAGAGAAAGAGCAACAGGGGCAAAACCAAATCCATCGATCCATCTCCCCAACATCGCGAATATTTCCGCAGAATAAATCAACCCGTCGGGGGAGTTTGGGCATGAACTGATACAGCTGTAGCTGAGAGCACATGGCCTCCACGTTCAGCCCACACCGAGATTCACAACTGAGATCAATAGAAGCTTTGCGTGATCCTGCTGGGAATGTAATGAGACTGGGCAGCCCACCAAAGCAAAATCATTATCACCAGTATCAAGTTTCAAGTCCTGGACTGGACCGTTGTCACGCTAAGATCCACCATTTATGAAATCAACAGCAAGCAGTTTTAACACTTTAAATTGATTTTTATTGTGATGCATTTCAAGTCACTGGTTCCTTTGCCATTAAATATTCATCACACCGACCTGCAGAGTCTTTTTGCAACTAATTATTTTGTCAATATCACGCTAACCTTCAGTTTCAGATCTGTGGGAATAACTCATTACATGTTGCCATCAGGGAGCTGTGATGTAGCTCGGCTCATTTCCCCTCAGCTTCCCATGAAAACCAACAAACTCCCAGAAATCCCTGCTCTCCGGACAGGAACTAACACGTGGAGCCGCCTGAGGCCTGAGTCTGCGTGACTGAGAGGGGATCAGTGAGGAGGGAGACCACCAGGCAGACACCAGGCCTGCGTTTAAACACCGTGCACTGGTGCAGCGTGAAGCTCGGCAGCAGATCGATGATCCACCAGCAGACTGATACAATCTGTCTGCCTTCCATTCAGAGCCAGGAGCCGGAACAATGCAGGGTTTCAAATTCAAAAGACAGTGTGGAGTTCAAAGTTTTTAAGATGAAGATGTCTCAGCTATAAAGGGTCTGTGACAGAGAGACAGCGCGGTGGAGAAATGACCGAGAACGTGGGTTGTGCTGTGTTCTGCCATCTACGGAAGCATTCAGTGCCCATGGATATATGACGAATCCTCATTACGCTAACAGAAAACAAAACCCGGTCCCTGCTGGTTCCCTGCTCGTATGTGCCACAGCAACCTGTGTGTGTGTGTGTGTGTGTGTGTGTGTGTGACACTGTTAATTAACTCTCACTCAGGGAGGAAACCTCTCTCTCCACTCTGTAGATTCCCATCAAACTCACAGTGGAAAACTGAGCTCACACCACTTGAAAACATTTGGAGTGGAATGTGAAGCCCCTGAATACAAAGCTGAGGCTGAGTGGAGGTAAATACTGCATGTACTGGAGCACGTGTTTGGAGTAGATCTACTCCATTGACTGAATAAAATATTTTCACTTGAACAGTACCAACGTGTGGTCAGAGGGCAGAGTTTCTGTAATAATACTGTAAACATAAGCGATGAATACTTGATGAATACTCATATGTATTGCATAATGATTTCGTTCTGTGCCGTCTGTTTGACTTTAACTTCATGACTGTATATTTAATTCAGTAGATCATAAATGACGGGGAGCATCTTGTTCGCTCTGGATGCATTAAACCCACCAACTAAACTTATGTATAATACATGTCATGGTCTTCTCCGCTGGCCAAAAGCTACTGTATATATTATAAAAGGTTACGGCCCCTGTAGGGTTAATTATGCGGCGGTAACAAATCTTAAACTGCACAACCTATAAGAAATGCCCGACTTCATGAATAATCAGTCAGCTGGCAGTAAAAGTTGGTGTCACACTGACATCAAGTCATTTCTTTCCATATTGTGTTTTTAAAGGCACATGCAGACGTGTGCACGCTTTATATTGAATGTCTCGTGTCCCTTGAGTTTCTGTTGAAAAATCATCAGAAACAAATCAAACACCCGTTGAAAGGCTGCAGCAAATTCTTTCTCTCTGTTCTGTAATGATTTGCTATTTACATTCTATTTCAATCACAGGTTGTTCAGTGTCACCAGCTTCGCCGTCTCATTACAGGCACATCAGCTGTTGTGCTCTTGGCCGCGCCGACTGAAGACTAAGACCTGCGTCTGCAGGCCTACAGGAGCCTCTGTGTACTGCGACACTCAGAACAAACCAGAATTAATCATCTAATACACACAGTGCATGACAGCTGCTGACACATGTAGGCAGCCCCCACTGATTCGGCGGCTTCATTAGGAATTTTAAAAAGGCTGCTTTATATTCACAGAGGCTGGAGCTCCACCACTCTGAATGTTAACTAGCCTCTTTTCATTTCCCCACAAATATTTTGACTTCAAGGTGAACAAATTATTGTCTTTTTTTTTTTTTCCCTCGCAGGATGAAATCTCCAAGAGAGAAAAGTTGACCGGGGCTCTCGACCCTCTGCAGCCGATTCTCGTTTGTCATTCCGGTTGCGCGCGGCTTTTATCTGAGTCATTTAGCTCCTGTGGTTGTGTCTCAGTTTGTGAGCTCCATCACACAGATGAGCTATAATCTCAAAATACTGAGGCTTTTAAAATCATGCAGAGCTTCTGTCCTCACTGGATAAGTGGTGGGTTAATGACGCTGGGCTGTTTCTGGGTGTTGTTAAACAGGAGAGGAATAGTTTTTGTGTCCACCTGGTTTAGCAGTTGTTTCAATTGTAGTAGTGTGTACTAATACATGTAATAACCTCTAAATCCACATATCAATCCAGAGATTGTGTCAATTGTCTTCTTCTGTTTACATTTCCTCATTGGTTTGTGCGACTTATTGGAACTTCTACACCGACATTTCTGACTTTTTATTACTGACGTACAGAATGTTCAAATATTTTTCCGCTCAATTTTGTTCCAGTTAGTGATCTGATGACACAAAAGTCTCGTGAAACTCCATGACAACTGCTTGCAGCAGCCTTTTATGGTGTTTATGAGGTTTAGATATTTGTTTTAGAAGTGAAGCTTGAGAAAAAACTTCTCTCAAAGATTAGAGTCAAGTGAAGCATTCCCACACGTTCCTACTCCAATCATTTCCACTGTGATAGAATAGAGACAATAACCCTGATCCCAAACAGATCTCCATCCTGAAGGAAAACATTGTTCATCTTAATCTACATTTTCATAATTGCTGAGAGACGTTGGCCTTTTCTTCTGCTGCTGCCCTTCTGCGTGACATTTACATTACAAAGTCTCTGAGGTGTCAGCTCTCAAACACAGCCTCATTATACACACATTTTATTTCAAAAGGTGAACACATCATGTTGAACTGAAGCTTTTCGTATCGACCGCTCTCCTGCGTTTTCCAGCGACTTCAGCAGCTCATTAGGATTCTGTCCTGATGAAATCAGCATTTCAGATGTGGCCACAGGCGAAGCTGCTGATGATCTCATCACTGCACCACAGAAGAATGGATGAGGGGCAGACATTTTTCCTGACAGAGGATTTTTTTTTTTTTTACCTTTTTTTTCACAGAGGGTTTGTTTCAATCAGTCTTCAGTGAAAGCTGATGCAGGTTTGCTGGCCTTATTTCATGCTAAATTCTTACAGACTAGATTAGACTGTTCAATATGAGCCATGTTGCTCTGCTCTGTAATAATTACAAAGATAATTATTACAATAACCATGTGGGAGCCATAAATGTAGAGCCTCAACTTTTGAACATGGCTGGAAAGCCCTTAGTTTTCATTTCATTCTGGTTTGATGTGCGGATAAACACAGAGAAGATGTCAGATTGATACAAATGAAATAAATTGCTCTGATTTTTTTTTTGTTTCAAATTTTACAGAACATTTTCATCTTAAACTGTTGCCCGAAGCAAATTGTGTCAGTTGTTAGAGTTTCGACGTAAACTGGACAAACTTAAGCTTCAGTGCTAAAATAAGCAGTGTGTGTCATCTAGTGGACAAAGGGAGAATCACAACAACAACAGCCGCCGACAGACTGATCATTTCCACCGTGTGTTTTTTTCAGTTTGAATCTATTAATTAACAAAGAGGTGATTCCTGTCAAAATATAGTGGGGTATATCATGTAATATTCCCCTATAAATGTAGTGATTGCTGTTGAAAGAAAAGTGCTAATTGAATGTACACATGATACTAATAATGATTAAAAAAACGTCAAATCATTTCAGGGTACAATGGGCTGCTCTACATAGTTCAGTAAAAATGAATTACAAATAAGAAGTATAACATAATTAAAATCTATCAATCCATAAACGATGAATAATAGTGGCCTTCAAAAGGAACATAAGCTACTCAATGTTTAAAGTAAATTATTTTCTAATAAGGATTCAACCTATATCTCAAGGAAGTAGATAAATAAATGTTATTTAGTTACTTTGATATAAGATTTGTTTTAATGTTTTTTTTTTTAATGTACTGTAAAGTTTCTTTAAAAGTACCTGTGTTTTTTAGGTGCACTGTCTCTTTAAATCTGTCTCCCGCACTGAAGCACTTGTTTGGACTCTGTCGCTTCCCGTCACACCCGGAAGTGTTTGCGCAGGGTGTCCAGTGGAGTCACACTCAGCTCCGCAGGTTCAAACCCGCACATATCGACGCGTGGTACCGTGCACCAGGTGAGGGAGACATGTCCGGGGGCAGCCGCCTGGAGAACGCGAACCCGGTGATCTTCCAGCGGTCCGGGGAGAGGCTGCTGACGGCCACGGACGAGGATGAAGACGTGCATGACCCCATCGACGACAGAGAGATATTCGATATCCTGTTCACACCCGACAGCGACGAGATGCATTTGAACACCAGCTGTGTTTGTTCTGTCTTTAACAACGCTAACATCTGAGCTAACCTTAGCATGTAGGCTACTCAATGAGAAGTGGTGTGGAGTAAACACAAGCGGCCATCTTGTTTTTCCTCAACCTGCCATAACAACTTCAACAACAATAAGATAGATGTCTTCCTCTCCCATATTGTGTTGGGTTCTCTAACTAAAGTTACATCTAATCAGATCCATCAACGACCCAGAGCATCCTCTGTCCCTGGAGGAGCTCAACGTGGTGGAGCAGATCAGAGTCCAGGTTGGTTGAACGTGGAGGACAATGTTGACACTGGGGATCGGAACCAGTCCCAGCTGACACACGTTCAATATGTTCTCTGTCCTGTTCTCACAGGTTGACGATGCCGCGAGCACTGTAGGTGTGGAGTTCACACCCACAATCCCTCACTGCAGCATGGCCACGCTCATAGGTCTGTCGATCAAAGTCAAGCTGCTGCGCTCCCTGCCCGATAGATTCAAGGTGCGCTGGCTCCAGAGAAGCACGTCGATCAACATCCCCGCCGGTTTGTTCTGAGTTGATGTGAACACAGCTTGTATTTTTCTGCTTTCCTCTCAGATCGATGTCCACATCACTCCGGGGACTCACGCCTCAGAGGACGCAGGTAAAAACAATACAAACACGTCAGATCACGTTTCACATCCTCTGCTACGTTGACTCTCCTGTTCTAAATGTGGCTCTGTGTTGTTGTTGTTTCATGTGCAGTGAACAAACAGCTGGCAGACAAAGAGCGAGTGGCAGCAGCTCTGGAGAACTCCTCGCTGCTGGAGGTGGTCAACCAGTGTCTGTCCAGCAGGAACATCTGAGCAGCCGATCAGCTTTGTGTCATCTTCTTCTTCTTCTTCAGCACCTGATGTTTGTTAATTTCAAGTGGGAAGCTTCTGTCTGTCCACCTCTCAGCAAACATGCTATTAGGATGCTATAAGAACAGGCTGGAAACATGGGCTTTGCTGTGTCACAACCCATTTATTTAATTTGAGGATTTTATCAGAGAAAATGAAGTTACATTTCACAAAGTTTGATGCCTCTGTTCTAGATGACATTTGTATTCTGATGTTATCGAAGAAGGGAAGCATTTTGCCTCTTCATCTGCTCAGAGCATACATACATTATATTAATGCTTTTTGAATTTTATGAAAGGTCTACTTGCTTGTGATTTAAATAAAATAATAAAGAAAACTTTGTTTTATAGTAATATTTGGACCAACTGAAGTCAGTGTGTTAATGTGTCACTGACCATTCCCTGTAATTTCACACCATCACTGAGTGTAGAACTGCCTGTGTAATGTCCTGATTAGTCCACTAGGAGGTGCCCTTGTCCTGATGATTCATAGTGAGACACGTGTTTGTAAATGAAAAACAGTTACTTCACTTGTGCTTGTTTCACTTTAGCCACAGTGATCTGTCAAATGACTGTAACATGTCACTTCAAATACATTTCCAAAGATACCTTATTTTACAATTTTAATTTTATTATTCCTTTCACTCATATTTGTATTCAGATTTTATTATTTTAATCCCTGTATCTCTTTTATTCTTTTAATGATTCTATTATTATTTTTAAATTTTGCCTCTGCATTTAAAATCCCCGTAAATATTATGAATTAATGATGATGATGATAATTTTCTAAAATAGCTAACCATAGTCTGTATTTCAGAGTAACATATTACACCGTTTTTTCCCCTTTCTTTCTTGTGTGTTTAAAATCTAGAACACTGACCCGTCCAACAGCGCGACGGACACTCACCGGTGTCTCACACACACATGGACTTGTTGTGGAGGAGTAACTGTTGCTCCTCTGGCTCCTCTCAAGCACCTCCTCTCTCCTCAAGTTCCACATCTGGAAACACTGCGTCACTGCTAATACCCCGGATCAGAGAGCGGGCGGCACAGCTGCAGCGGCAGCGGCAGCAGCCAGAGCCACCAGGACCCAGGGTTCAGTCAACAGGAAGCAGCGGGACCACAGGGACCAGAAGTCAGCTCGGGTCACAGCTCACTATGCAAATATTACTTTGCACAAACCAGACTAATGAACTGGACTTTGATTTCACATTTATATGATGTTATTCAGATTCTAATAATATCAAAAATGTTTATTTATTTATGAGCTCAGTTTGCACAAGACCTCTCAACCGAACTTGAACGTACACATTTTATTGTATTGCTCTAACATGGAGCAGCAGTAACAAACACAACCCCCTGGGGTCGATATAGACTCCGCGAACGCCGCTCACATGCTGTTTCCATTAGCGGAGACTTGACTCAACCCGCAGCCTGCGTGGCTCCGGCTGCAGCTCCGCGTCCTCTGCAGACTTCAGCCTCTTCATCCTGAGCCACAGCCTCAGCCTGTCCTGTCGGTCGGTGGACGCGCGTTAACCGTGCACACACAGCGTTTCCCCCTCTCAGGTAGGTGAAGCAGACAGTCGGTGTGAGAGGTGCGTGTGCGTGTGCAAAAAGCTGGAGACACCGTGAGGGGAGTCGGGTTGCAGCAAGAAAAACAGAAGTTGTCATCTGCTGGAAAGTATCTGCAGCGGGTTCCCGCACCGAGGCTGGCTGCGTGTCTCTGGCTGCGTTTGGTGCAGAGCTCTGACTGTGGCTGCGGGACCAGGCTTGTCTTCAGGCGTCCCCAACACTGTCCTTCTGTCCGCCGACAGTTCCGGTCAGTGTGTGTGTGTGTGTGTCCAGTGAGGATGCAGCTGGCCCCAGGCGAGCAGAGCATCAGGCCTGTGGTAAGGCAGCGGCGCTGCGTTTGAGTCCGAGCTCTGCAGGGAGGGGAGTGAGCAGTTTGTTAATGGTTTTTACTTCCAGTGATAGTGGGGGACCCTCGCCTCTAACCTGAACCATGCTCAATCAAGACCAAACACACCTTGTCCCTAAACTTACCCAGGACCTCAGAAACGAGCCTTGACCTCATTAGGACTGAGTTTTGAGGACACTTTTGGGGACTGCTGGTCCCTCAGTCTCTGTTTATACTGGGACCAATCCAGAAGATGATCACAAACATGATTACACACACACACACACACACACACACACACAGACACAGACATGTGAATGAATTACTTCGTGTGAAATTGATGTTGCCATGTGGAAGACGAGCGCCCTGAAGGTCTCGATGCGTCTTCAGTCCTCACAGCAGGAGTGCGGTGCATGACTCGTAACTGTATGTTGTGAGTGTTTGTCCCCATGAGGACAATGTGTCTCTGTACTGTATAATAAGCAGCAGGGTGGTGGGAGTAGGAGCCTTGTTCAAGGGCAGATGAGCTGTGGAAGTGGGACGAGCCAGGAATGGTTTTGACTTCAGCTGGAGGCAGCATCCAAAATAAAATCTGGCCTCAAGTGAGACACTCAGGAAGAGGAATGTGTGTGTGTGTGTGTGTGTGTTTGTTCTCAACCTGTTTGACAGAACGCCATTTGTCTGTAAGCACTTCCACAAACACGCGCCGACTCCGAGTATGGACCAGCTTCTCTAAACATTTAGTTTGTAAAGGCCTGTTTCCTTTTGAATGGAGGCATCCAGAGCAAATGAAAGTCAATGTGAGTGTAATCTGATGGGCACCGGGCTGGCCCCTGTGGCCGCTCCACTCTCCCCCCTGCACCGGGCTTTTCTGTCAGCTCCCACTGTTATCTTGATTTCAGGAGCTCTGGATGAATTGACCAACTTTATTTGAGTTGGATTTAGCGATCGTGTAAGTGGCATGTCCTGGGCTCCACTACAGTAGATATAAGAATGTCTCCTTTATACACCCTGAATGTCCCTTCTGTTTTTTTACTTGAAGATCCAAGACTTCTGAAATTCAAACTTGAATGTTTTCTTTCCCGGCTTGTGTCTCTTCCTCCCATCAGTATTTTTATTTACCCTGCTCACAAACAAACAAACAAGACAGGAGCAAAATCCGACCACCTTTGACGTTGGTAAATATTGAGTTCCACATGACAAGACACAAGTCTAATTCAGTCTGTAGTGTGATCATGTTCTCCTCATGTGGTCACAGTGAAAACACTCATTGTGTGTTTACATTTAACCACTCCACTCTCTGAGCGTTCTCCTGTAAGCACTAAAGAACACTGCATTGTGACTGAATGCTGCCTGGAAGGCGAGATAAGAAGAGAAAGGGCGTGACATACTTTATAGCTCCATATATCTCTTTATTATTCTACTAAATGCACATGATCACCAATGGAATGAATCATGAACTAATTCCTCTGGTTTGGATCCAGACGTGCTGCAGTTTGACACCAGAACAGCGAGCGCAGCAAAGATGTTGTCAAACCTGAACCAGTCGTTGTAAATCAGTCGCTGAGCTACGCACACGCAGCATCTGCAGCGAGATGCTGCTCCAAAGTGCTTCAGAGTTCCCTCAGACAGGAAGAGGACGACACCTTGAAGGTGCCAGAGTGGAAGTGTGCTCAGCCACAGATGGGCCAGTCTGATATAGGAGCGTATCTCAACTTTTTTCAGACCTCAAAAATCCCCTCACGTATGTTTGACAGTGACGACAGTGATGTCATGGTGGCGTTTCTCAGCAGGCTGACGCTGTTCTGACTAATCCACACGACCTAACTTCATCAGGCTATTTTCTACCAGAAGTAACAAGAAGTCTATCCTTAGCCTGGCACATGTGGTTCTTATTATTTTGCACTGAACTAGTTCCTCAGCAGAGCCTGTTGGAGGACTCCCATCAGTTTACACCACGTCTTCTTCAAAGTTACACAACATGTTGGAGGTTTTCAGTCGGGGTGGCTTTTTATTTTTTTATTTATTTTTATTTTTTTACTCGCTCGTGTCTTGTTCTCATTCATGCGCTTTGTGACAGAACTAGTTTCAGCTCCGAGTTCCTGGCATTCCTCAGGAGCGCAGTGGGACGAGCTCGGAGTCGGTGAGGAAGCGAGGGGCTGGGTCAAACTCCTCCGCGTCTCCCCGCTCCTCCAGAGTCTCAACGTGAAGTCGGAGGCTCTTTAAGGAGGACTCATCATTTCCTGCTGTGCTCTCAGTTTTTAAAAAAAGAACGCAGCATTGTTTTCGCTGATGTAAACCCTGTTTGGTGGCCGGAGGAGAGCATGTGCGTTTGTTTAAGCGTGTGCGGCCAGTAGTGAAAACACAATGCAGCACTGTGCTGTCTGTGCTGGGCTCTGTTTCCTGTGGAAACCATGTGACCATCTCTCCGTCCATCCGGCTCTCAAACTCATGACCATGTGTCGAGAGTGCCTCATCTCAAAGTCACCAGCGGAGTTTACAGTTATTTATAAGCACAGGAAGTGCAGAAGTACTAGAAATGCACCTTATACAGTCAGAAAAGTCTCTAGATCTGAATATGATCTCAGTATCTTTCTTCAGTCCAAAGTGCGTCTGTGGTGCATCTTTAAATTCGGGAGGCGACATGTTCATCTGTTAGTAAATCAGCACACAAGGTGGGGAGGAGCTTTGTTTCTGCTGCAGTTCATATTTTCATATAAATACGTAAATATTTTAAATTAATAGTAAAAGAACACAGAGGAGTGTGTGTTTAGTTATCCTCGATGTGTTTTATTAGAATTCATCGTTGCCCTGTTGTGTTTACTTTGTCCAAACCTGCACCAGACTGAAAATCTGTAATGAAAAAAGTGTTTTGTTGAAGACTTGTACACGTACGCATAGGTAGAAGTACAGCTGGTGCAGATACTATGACCTGGATACCTGAGATTCTTCCGACAGAATGTAAAGATGTGGTGCTTGAGGCCCCGGGACGGTAAAAACATCCGTGAAGTTGAGTTGAGCTGATGTTTCTAATCTAATAAGATGTCCCTGAAGTTGAAGTTTTTCCAGAGAGCAGAGCCGTTGTGTCTCAGTCTCTGTTGGCGTCTGAATGAACCTTTGTCTTTTTTATTTCTCGGAATTGGTTTTCACATAGCTGAAGCATTTGAATGACATGCTGCCGCCTCTCTGCCCGGCTCTGAGTAAGTGAGTCATGTGTGGTGTGACATCTGAAGTGACGGAGGAGCCTGCGGGCGAGTGCCGCCAACGCTCATGTGACTGTGACACTTACAGGACGCTCGCGCCTCTCTCCCCCCGCTCTCTGCTGTTCAAGCTGATGAATCTGATGAGTGCGTTTGCCCTGCTGACGTCGCTTCAGAAGGGGGGGGGGGGGGGGGGGGGGGGGGCAGCAGGGAGGTGGGGGGGGGGGGGGTGAGGTCAGCAGGTATGTGCAGGGTACAAAGATCACTTTCCAGATTTTTGAGGCAGGTTTTTGAACG
This sequence comes from Pseudorhombus dupliciocellatus, assembly GCA_016785235.1. NCBI lineage: Eukaryota > Metazoa > Chordata > Actinopteri > Pleuronectiformes > Paralichthyidae > Pseudorhombus > Pseudorhombus dupliciocellatus. The sequence goes on from JAFBJW010000036.1 coordinate 386,306, forward strand.
GGAGGATGTGGAGGTTAATTTGAGTTTTTCTTGTTTGGTTCTCGGTCACTTTATCACTCTGAGAATCTGCAGCGAGGGAAAAGTGTTATGCCGTGTGGCAGCGTTCCTCCACGGGAAACACTGGTCTGTGTTGCTTTTTTTTTTTTTTTAATGGTTAAGTGAAAGAACAGCTCAGACACGTTTTTCCCCTTGACGGGATGCTGGTGAAGAAAAGCAGCTGAGCTCAGGGAAGAAAGCCAAGGTGACTCTGAGACGCAGCGCTGCCTCTGCTGAGGGGGAGGGCACTGAAGTGCAGCCGATGGAGGGCTGGCACGCTGCCGCTGACTGTGTTGTGAGGCAGGAAGTGTGACACTGAGAGCACAGGAAGTGGCAGCTGGGCCCAGCCCCCCCCCGCCTGCTCCAGCAGGGCTGACGCCTGGGATCGATTCATTTTCAATTAAATAGAGTCTGCACTTTTTAGGAATAAAATAGCTTTTAATGTTTGTTTTTCTTCGTGCAGTTGGTGTGTGATGTATGTTTTTTTGTTAAAGCTCACACTGAAAAAAACTGAGCCCAAATCCAATTGATTTATAATGTGATACACAACACATCTGGACATTCAGGCTTTTGACTCTGTGTGATTTTGCAGCACTGCTCGTCATCAACTCAGTTTTTGCTATTGTGCCTCTTACTTCTGCATTTTTGCAGTTTGCAACCTTTTTCTTGCACGTTCACAGTTGCTGTTCTGATTTCTCATGCTTGTTACATCAGGTCTCCCTCTCGGAGAACACGCGGGGGAAGTACAGCCTCTATCAGTTGATGAGGGGATGCATTTTTACACTTCTACATCCAACTGCATCAATCGGATGTGGTGCAGTAATTAAATATCAAAAAATATGCTTTGTATTCATGGACTTCCCCCAGGATGGTTAAAATGATCTCCGATCTATTTATTATAACGGGTCATAACAGACTTTATTTTAATCCTCAGGCCCAGCGGGAATCCCTCCCCCTGCTGAGGAACTATATAGGGTCTGTGGGAGAACTGAGAAAGAGGAAATGGCGTTCGCTGTATGAGTCGTGTGTGTGCGTGCGTGCATACGTGCGTGCGTGCGTGTGGCTTCTCTTCTCTGACTTTAGAGGAAGAAGAATCGAGAAGCTCAACGCGACTCTAAATGAAAAACAGTTTTAGACGCTGCTGATGTTCCTCTTTTTCCTGTTTTCAGCTGTTTCTTGTGGCAGCTCTTCACTGGTTGCATTTTTACGAGGAATGAACGAAGGCGCTTGTTCCACCGTCTCCTGAACTTGCTGCTGAATCTTCTATGGACACAGACTGAGTGAGTACTGAGCCCGTACATCTGACATGGTTTCCTGTTTGTACTTTAATGGTGCAGCACCTCAATTGATTCATAGAAATTCCATCGGCTTGTGATTCACTGTTTATGTGTTTTATAACCAAACATTCTGTGGGTGATTTTTAAACCACTGAGCCAGTTCCATGTTCTTGTGTGTGGAGAGAAACTGAAACTTTAAAGTCTTTAAAGTCACACTTTGAGTTGGTGCCTAGAGGGAATGTTGATTTGCCTCTTCAAGCATTGTCTGGATTTATTTGCTCGTGACTCCACGGAAAGGTCAGAGGTCAAGGTCAGCTTCCCCAAGTGCAAGGTCACGTCTGCAGACGACCTGTCTTGTCCTCAACGTCAAGATGTCCAGTTAACAATAAATGAAGAGCAGAATGTCTTCAGCAGTCGTTTATATTTTTGCTTGAAACCTGACTGAAGTTTCCTCAGTGTCTTCAGCTCATCCAATATGAAATGTTCTCAGCGTTTAATTCTTAATTTTAAATGTCATAGTTAAAATTAACCTAATTATGGCTCAGCGAACCATGTCTATTACACCTGGTGTGTGTGTGTGTGCATGTGAACACGCCACAGGATGTTAGCTTAGCTACTCAGCAGTGTTCCTGCACAGCCGACACATTTATTTCTTCCCTGGGCTGCGCTCAGAATGTCTGAAATAACCTTTTCCCCGAGGTCAAGTTGGAAAAAAATGCTTTGAGTTTGATGGTTTTATTTTTATCAACAGCAGCACGTTATGTTGTTCATGTTGCTCGCCAGTGGAGACAGACAGATCTATACATTTATATGCAATATAAAAAAGATGTAAATATATCTGTCTGCACTGGTACCGTAGAAAGAGCAGATTTAACTCAGGTTACACATCCATGCTATGTTGCTGGCTAAGTGTTTGGACACTCTAATGAAGCTGGGGGGGGGGGGGGGGGGGGGGGGGGGTTGGGGGGGGGGGGGGGGGGGCAGGATGGAGAACCCTTTTTATGGGTAGTTCTAAACTGAAACGTGTGTGTGTGGAAGCGGTCACATCAAAGGGTCCTACCCTGCTTAGCTAATATTAGGCTCTGTGTGTGTGTGTGTGCGTGTGTGCGCGCGCGTGTGTAATATTTTAGCACAGGCCTGTTTCCTGTGATAGAAGTTGTCTCCGCACATCTTGCGCTGTCAGTTTATATCACTACGTGTTTCCAGTCTTTCCACATTGTAATGTATCTTAAGTACATTGCGCAATTAACTTTTCCAAACAGTGACAGTTGAAATCGAGACGTATTTATTTTACCCCATCCTAGCGTTTTGTTTTTTTTTTCTCTTGCAACAGATATTATCTGCTGCCTTCACCTCTGCACTGCTGCAAGCGCCGTTTTGTCACTGCTGCAGGAAATGAGTCAATGTGTAAAGTCTTTACATCCTGAGGAGACACGGCCATATTCTTGACAGGGTTCACTCTTACCTCTTTCGTGTTGACTGGCCTTCCCTTAACTTTGTGTGCGTGTGGTGAGCTGACATTTCATACTTTTTTAAAATCCTATCTGTGCTGCCCCGAGTGGAAACATCTGCAATGTTTAGAACAGGAGGAACGTCCACACATGGACTTGGCTTTAAGTGTTGAGGTCTGCCGGCGAGGCTCCTGTTCAGCTCAAACCAGAACCGTCCCTCTCGTCTCACTGGAGAATGACTGAAATGAGTCTTTAAAATCGTTATTTGATTCAACAGGCCGTTAAGATCATCTGGCCCGAGCTCTTGACACGTGTCCCGCACACTTCACCTTAAAGTGTTAAAGCTCAGTTCCTTTTTACATCATTTCCCTTTTAACCCCATGTTTGAAAATCAGTGACACTCACACGAAATATAAATACGTCAAATGTGTCTGTGCAGGGTGAAGCTGATGTAGTCGTGAAACGATTGTTTAGGTTCGTCAGTTTCACATAGACACATTATATGAAGATTTTAAACACATTAAAACCTAAATCTAAGGTAAGGTAGTGTCACTTTAGAGAGCTCTTATCACACTGAAGTTGGTTCAAGTGTGTTCAAAGCTGAGTCGTGATTGGTCGAGCGTGCATCGCGACCTAGATGAGACGAGGACGAACATCTGGACCGAACAGGAGAGAAGGAGGATAAACACAGGTGATCGCTACACTGGAGGAGGTGCTGCATGGACGAGGGGAAGCGAGGAGGAACATTTATATAAAGCTGAGATGCAGAAGTATCATCATCATCATCATTAACATCATCGGCGTCCTGATAACCGGATAACCGCGGTTCCGGAGCAGTGTGGTGACTTCCTGTTTGTCAGCAGCATACAGGAAGTAAGAGGCCAGCAGACAAAGGTGTGACTGTGCGTGAGTCTTCAAATGATGCGAGAGGTCGAGCTGTGCGCTGGGAAACAGGAGCATTCAGGTGTGAACGTGCGAGCATGCACGGAGGGAGCGGGTTGCACAATGGTCCCCCAGCTTCTTGTTAAACTGGCTCTTGAATTCTTAACGTCTTTATCTGAAGTATGCATCGCAATGCTGCTGCTCATGAGAAGGTCACACCAGAGTCAGCCGTGTTTTCAAATCAGATGCTTGGGATTTTTTGTTAAATGTGTTTGTGGTTCCTGCTTGCTTGGGTCAAAGGCAGGCTTTATTTTGAAAGTGATTTTCGGGGAGCAGCGTGAACAGAAATGCAGCTTTGCTCTCGAGTGGATTGTGTCAGTTGCGAACATATTGGGCGTCTGGACTTTTAAAATCAAATTATAGCTATAGTGTTAAGTTTTTTTTCAGGAAACACTCAGGTTCCTGACAAATTCAATGCCAGTTATGGCTCTTATCAGCTGATCACTGATGAAACCTCTCTGTCTTATAATATTTCAAGCACTGGAACATTTGGATCAACTCTCTGCTGTCCGGTCGTCTCTTATTGTATAAAACTGGAATCTCTGCTCATCCCTGGAAGGCCAAAGGTTTTACACAACAGAACGTCCACGTCCATTCTGTTGGCTGTCTGCTCTGCAGGTTGAAAAAAGCAGGAAAAATCAATGAGCTCCGGTTGCACGTTCAGCATAAACTAATGCGGAGGCTGCGTTCAGTCTACAACAACCCATTTGTTTGTCCCTCGTGGATCCGCGTCTGCAGAGCCAGGGTGTTTGATGAAGTTTGTGTGTGTGATCTGTCCTCCAGCGTCCAGAGCAGAGTAAACTGGAGAGAGGAAGATGCCAGCCCCACCTCCCCCACCGCCCCCTGGGCCTCCCCCTCCTCCCACCCTAGCCTTGGTAAGTGTCAATCTGTCTCCTTATAGTTAACACACGTAAAATACCTCAGACTCTATGTAACCCTGTGTGTGTGTTTCAGGCCAACACAGAGAAACCATCTCTGAATCGATCGCAGCAGCATGGACGGAACGCTCTGCTGTCCGACATCAGTAAAGGAACCAGATTAAAGAAGACTGTCACCAATGACCGCAGTGCACCCGTACTGGACAGTGAGTTAACCACACCACTAGTTAGTTGTTCGTTAGGCGGGTTGCTCGCACTAAAACTAAATTTCTGGAAATGCTGGCAGGAAGTGGAGACACGTCCAGCATCGTTATTAACGGACGAGGGTCCTAAAACTAATAGTTTATGAAGAACTATTAAATAAATTATAATAATGATGAGATGTCTAAAGAACTAAAGAGACGAAATAATGAATAAAAAAAAATATGTTTGTCCTCTTAGAACCCAAAGGAGGAGGAGGAGTTGGAGGAGGAGGAGGAGGAGGAGGAGGAGGAGGGGGAGGAGGAGGAGGGGGAGGTGGGCCTGTGTTAGGAGGTCTGTTTGCAGGAGGGATGCCAAAACTGAGATCTGCAGGAAACAGAGACACCACAGGTAAACGAATGTGTGATTCTAATACTGATGAAGGGGACTGACATCTGGGGACACATTTCATTTTGTCTCTTCGTCCTTCCAGACTCTGCAACCAGCCGAGGACCTATGCTCCCCCCAGGAGGCCGCTCCTGTGGCCCCAGCCCCTTCGGTGGACCTCCTAAACTCCCAGGAGCCCCTGGAGGTGCCCGTAGCGGCGTCCCTGACCTTCCCAAGGGACGCCCGAACTTCTCATCCAGACAAGACACTCCAGGAGGGCCGCCTCCCCCTGTACCCAACACACCTCGACCAACCCAGGGCTTCCAGTCTCGTGGGGGCCCGTTGCCACCATCGCTCCCTGGGGGGCCGAGGCCCAGCCCGGCCTGTGCGCCCCCACCTCCCAGCGTTCCCCCAGGGAGACACGGCCCGCTGCCTCCCCCGCCGGGCGGCTCATCATCTGGTTCAAGACCGGGCTTCTCTGCACCTCCTCCTCCACCTCCAAACAGCAGCCGACCCCCAATGCCCCCGGCTCCTGGAGGGAGACCCCCGCTTCCCGACGACCGGCCGCCGCCGCCGCCAGCTCCTGTGGGAGGTCATCGGCCATCTATGCCTCGCGACATGCCCCCTCCTCCTCCCTCTGTCAACTCCAAACCGTCCTCCTCTGTCTCTAACTCCTCCTCTCCTCGCTCCTTACCCGGTGGGCCTCCTCTCCCACCGGGGCGACCGGGCCCTCCGCCTCTCCCACCCACCCCAGCTGGAGGGGACGACCACGGCACACCTCGCCTTCCCCAGAGGAACAGCTCACTCAACAGGTAGCAGGAAACTTGTCCTTTTACTGGAGATATATTTATTAATATTTTATTAATATTTATTTATTATTTTCTGCCTCTCCTCCCCAGCCACAGTCCAGCTCCTCCTCACAGCCGGACCGGGCCTCTCCCTCCCCCGCCCAACGAGAGACCGCCATCTCTTGGGAGGAGCCAGTCCTCAGTACGCTCAGGTGAGCGGCCTCCATCCAAGAGAAATCTGAAATTGTATTATCAAATAACTTAATGAGCCATAATTCACCATCTGACTCTCTCCTCTGAAGGGCCTCTTCCTCCGCCTCCTCCCTCAAGTCGTAGCATAGGTGGAGGCAGCGTGAGGTCATCGCCCGCTCACTCTCCGATTGGTCGGCCGGGCCCCGATCCCCCTCGCGGCGGACCTGGCGGTAGACCCCCGCTCCCTCCGGACAGGCCCGGGGTGGGAGGAGCCCCACCGCCCCCGCCACCCATGGGCAACGGCTTCCAGAACTCTCACCACAACCAGATACAGGGTGAGTGGGTCCATGTTGGTCCTGGATTGGATTGTTTGAATATTGGTAAGAAGAAATCAAATATGTGAGCTGATGAATGGCTCTGCAGGCAGATCTCAGTTCTTTGCCTCGTCGAGGATCTTGCACTCACAGAGTTGGAACCAGAGAAAGCCGCTGCCCCCAGTGTTTTCTTTGCCGCTAGTTCCACTGTGTCCAGCGTTGGCAGAGAAACCCACTGACCTCTGAGTGTGTTGTTTCTGTCCCATTGAGCCAAGACAGAAAGTTTGAATGGTGCAGGCAGGTAGGGAGGGGAGCCCCCCCCCCCACTTCATTCATTTTGGCAACAGCCATTGACCTCTACTTCTCTCCTTTAACAGATGAGTGGGAGTGTCGCTTCACCTTCCATCCAGTGTCGGACCTTCCTCCTCCTGAGCCCTACGTGCCCTTCCCGAAGACCTACCCCAGCAAGATTGGCAAGACCGACGGCAGGGGTGAGACGTGCACGTGTCTTCAAACACATCATGTTTCAGTGATCTATCTCCAGCCTGAAAGATTCCTTTTTAAATAAATTACAGCACCACCTGCTGGAAGATGGTTGCATTAGTTCTGGACCATGAATTAAATCTCTATACTTTATTTTCTTTACTTCAGGTTCTGGTAAAAAAGAGAGAGGAGTTCCTCCTCTTCCTCCCATACCCAGGTGAAGAGGAGGCGTTAGCCACAACAACACCGAGAACTGTCCTCTCCGCTTCCCTCCTCGTCTCCGTTGTTCTCAATTTGCTCTCAGCAACAGCCTTTGTTATTTGTGGTGACTACAGCGTGTGAAATAGAGTCAAACAAGTAAAAGGACACACTTGCAAGCAAAACGTTTCCATCACGTGCCTTTGAGAGACCAAAGCCTGTTTCACCTGCAGCGCACTGTCTTCCGATCAAATGTAAAATAGACTCGTACCTTTTTGGGTACCAGAAGAAAAATATGTTGGTTTTTTTTTGTTTGTTTTTTATGGTTTATGACCACGTTGCGAGTGGAAGATGCTTTGTTGATGTGGCTGCTGTGAAACTTTGAGTACTAGTATTTTTCATAAACCTTGGCTCTTTACACTAGAGTTCATTTGTTGCCTGCTTAGGATATTTCATCAACAAGCTGCACTTTCCGAAAAGCCTCACTGCAGATTAAGCAGAATTCCACAGGTTGTAGATGTGCCTTCCCCAAACCTGTTTACATGTTCCCGACAGCATACCGAAAAATGTAAATGCAAATCAACACGTGATGAGCTCTGTCACCTGCGTGATGTCTTTCTGTGAGTCGGCATGCTCTCTTTCGAGCTCTAGCTTCCTCCCAGAGTCCAAAAACATACATGCATTATTGGATTTGGTTAATTGGAGACTCCAAATTGACCTCAGATGTGAATGTGTCACATCCCGCCCCCTTGCCAATGTCTGGCCCCAGCTCCGCCCACGACCCTCAGAGGATAAGGAGCATGGAAGAGTCATAAATATATGGATCACTCATTATTTAATGGTGATGTCAACATTGGAATCCCAGCATTGTCATGGCGGCTGTGCAGAACTGAGGATGCTAAAGTCTTTCAATAAGCTGTTTCTCATTGTGTTGTGCCTCTTTCTGTTCAGGATTATACTCTGACGCAATTTGAACAGTTAAGGGAAAAAGCCTTTTGTGCCTTAAATGATGTAAATACAAGTTTGATCTCCCCTGAGAAGAAGCAATACAGCCGCATCATTCAGAATGGGGGCTCATTGAAAATTATATATTATATGAGTCTTCAAAGGGAGATCAGGTGGAAGAACTCAAGTGTCAGGTTAGTGAAAGAGAGTTAGGAGATACGGTAATATAGGATAATGTTCCTGTGTGAAACCAGTAAATGCCTTAAGATCGACTGAGTTTGAGTTAATCTGGAGTTACATCAAACTGCAATATTATTTGCTCAGCTAAGTGTCTATATGATTAAAGAACATGTTATAATCACATAGGCTTCCAGAAACTGTGCCTTTGTGGAGCTGAGGGGACATCTGCGGTCTCAGACTTTGAAAACCCCTGATCCACGATGTTAAGCAAAGTGTCTAGATTACAACATCAATACTTAAACCTGACACCAAACTAGAAATGGCGGCAGCTTCTTTGCTGCTGCTGCATAAAACCATGAGGGGAAAATGTGCACGTTTGATTTGCCAAAGCCACGTGTGCCTTCACATTGTATATTTGCATGTACTTGTTTCTGATGGAACCACTGAGCGGTACTTTTCATTTATCAGGTGGGATATGAGCGTGGGATGTGTATGATTGAGATGCTTTCAAGGACATGGTGTGCGTTAATGGCAGCATTGGTTTACAGTCGATCTGATTTATTATTTGTGCTGTTTTTGTTGATAGCTGCCCGGACTTGCAGTGAAGGAGCCATGTCTGTACCTCTATGATTTAATCCAGTGTCATCGAAGGACTGTATTATTTTAAGTTATGTCTAAGAACTGTGCAGTATTACGTTTGTTTGCTTCACCCAGCACTGCTTTGAATGGTCTTTTGATTAACGTGATATATTATTATCATGTGCTGGACAAAGAAACATTTACTTTAAGACAATCACAAACAAATAAAACTTATTTACATGAACAAATATAAGGCTTTGTAATGCTTTATGTGCTTTACCTGACCTGGAATGTGCTTTGTTCAGTTCCATTCAGTCTTACATCTTGATCCTACACCCTGATATTTGGTTCTAATATTTACGGGTTGTCACTTTATTTTGTGCTGTTCCTATTAGATTAAAGATTAAAAGGCCTCGGTCCTATAGATGTTACCACTTATAACTCAGCATAATTTACCCATTAATAATTCACAACTTAATGGAATTACAGCTGTCTGACATCCCTGAGTAAAAATAAAAAAACATGGGGATTGTCCATCTTAATAAAAATACAAATTATATTGAACCAAAAACCCATGATGCATTTCTTTATTCATCCACTGCTGCTAATATAACACTAAAGAGCTCTAAGGTCCAATCTCCCATGAACGCAGCATCGCCCCTTACACCATTTAATCCAATCCAGTCAGCTTTCCTCGCGTATCCTACTGCTGATTGGTCGACACGCCTGTCGGTCGTCGGTTCAGGGCGTGGCCGCTGCTGGCAGCTGTCAGTGTCAGGAGCTGAAAACGGTGAAAAACACGGACCGGAGCCGACATGACGTGTTTGTGAAGGAGCTGATGTCTCAGGAGACACAGGTGAGTCCCCAGCTTCATGTCCAGGTCATTTCGATCGCGTGTCCCCCGCCAGATGTGGAGGACAGAGCTCAGCGGACGCGGGGTGCCCCCCTCCCCGCCCCCCGATGTTTTTAGCATGTAGCTAGCTGAAGCGGAGGCACAGCAGCTGTGGGGAGCTTGTGAGGATGTTTATCGTGACAACACTTCAGCTTGACTTCCTCACGATGTCGTCGAACTGTGTGGATCAGCTGTCAGTGAGTCAAGTGGATTCCCTGCGGTCACTCAGCTGACTGTTTGTCCACACCCAGGGGCGTAACCAGGGATTGTGGGCACCCGGACAAAGGCCCCCCCCCTACCTCAAGCTGGAAGCTCGAAATCCTAAATGGCCCTACCTGTATTCACAGTTTTATTCTTACTGTCTATTAGAGCTACTGTCCCACACATAGTGCTGTTCAATTACTGTTTGTGGACATGTTTCTACAGTTATCCTGAAACGAAGCGTGCTACGTAATGACTTGTTATTAACAGTTTTTGTGGACAGTGGCTAGCTAGCTAACGTAAACATTGTTCCTGTGCAACTGTAATGCTGCATATTCAACTGGTCAACTTTGGATTATTTGAGTGTGATCACTTTATTTCTATTTAACTTGTTTTCACCTGCTCCTGCCACTTATGATTGTTCTTGTCTTGTCTTCACCCGTAGCGCTGATATCGTCCAGCCCATCGTCACCATGGAGACCACCAACAACTACGTGTTGATTCATGGGAAGAACATATCTCATACCACCATGGCAAGCGCTGCTGGTGGACCCCACATGTCCATTGACAAACTGTTCCCAGCTCTCCTTGAGTGCTTTGGCATCATACTGTGTGGCTACATCGCTGGCAGGTAGGTGTGTGTGTGTGTGTGTAGTTTATTTTAGGAAAATAATGCAGAGAGTATAAAGTAATATTTTTTTTCCAATACTGTGTACAGGGCAGATGTCATCACAGAGAACCAGGCGAAGGGTTTGGGGAACTTTGTGTCTAAGTTTGCTCTTCCAGCTCTGCTCTTTAAAAACATGGTGCTGTTGGACTTTGGAGATGTCATCTGGGCTTTTCTCTGGAGTGTCCTGGTTGCTAAGGTGGGTTTCTTTCTTCTCATCTCATTTTTTGTTTTGAACTTTTAAAGTTAAAGGAATGAACTAAACTAAACCCAGCCTGGCCTCCCATCCTGTGTGCAGGTGACCGTGTTTGTGCTGGTGTGTGTGCTGACACTGATTGTGGCCAGTCCAGACAACAGGTACAGCAAGGCTGGGCTGTATGCCATCTTTGCCACGCAAAGCAACGACTTCGCTCTGGGATATCCCATAGGTGAGGCAGGCAAAAACACATAGCACTCACACAAATGTCCAGAGAAGCGAACTATAGATCAATACTCAAAGTGTTCATGTCTCTTTCTCTCCCTGTTTGTCTAGTTGATGCTCTGTACCGTAGCACTTATCCAGAATACCTCCAGTACATCTATTTAGTGGCCCCGGTCTCCCTCATGCTCCTCAACCCCATCGGCTTTGCTCTTTGTGAGGTGCAGAGATGGAGACAGGCCAGTCATCCACAGCACAGCACTCTGGCCATACTGGGAGTTGTGGTCTTACAGGTACAGTTAAACCTTGAGCTCCAATACATACTTGTTTTTCACATCTCTTGTTCTACTTCTCAGAACTGTTGGAAAACATCTTAGTGAGGCTGTAAAAGCTTTCATTTGTTTGCCCAGGTGTTGAAGAACCCGATCGTGTTCATGGTGATGGTGGGTATCATCTCTCACTTTGCTCTGGGCCAACATATTCCTGCTGTGTTGTCAGAGTTCATAGACGGCCTGGCCAACTCTTTCGGAGGAGCAGCCTTATTTTACCTCGGCCTCACTATGGTGAGCTTCATTTAATTCACTTCAATTCAATTCCACCCAATTTCATTTGTAACAGTCTGAGAAGCTACGCAATCATTAAAGATTGACACTGGTGAAGTATAATCCCTCTGTTCCTGTGGCAGGTTGGTCAACTTAGAAAACTAACCAGAGACACTGGAGTTGCCTTGATTCTGCTCATTACAGCCAAACTGTAAGTGGAACTGTGATGTGTGTGTTACTGGGATATCATTTTAAAATAAACCCCAGCGTCATCTTCAATCACTTAACCACCGGTCAGTATTGATGCCTGTATGATTTTCTCTTGTCTCCAGCCTGGTGATGCCACTGGTCTGTAAAGACATGGTTAATATTCTGGATGTCGGAGTGAACAGTACGAGTGCCAACCACACCAGTTTGTCCAACTTTGCTTTCTTATATGGAGTCTTCCCCACTGCACCCAGTGTTGCCATTTATGCTGCTCACTACAACATGGAGTTAGAGGTGGTACGTATGGATGACTGTGTGATTTACAAGAACTTGTTGTATCCAAAAAGAGTAGATATGTAGATTGCTCCACTCTTTCTCTGAAGGTAACGTCAGGGATGGTGATCAGCACATTTCTGTCGGCTCCGATCATGTACGTGTCCGCCTGGCTGTTGACCATCCCTCTGATGGACCCGACCCCTCTGGTGACCGAGCTTGAAAACGTTAGCTTCAACATTAGCATCGTCAGCCTCGTAGCACTGGTAAGCGTGTTTACGGATGTGTCTTCGTGCAACACCAGAGTTTGAATGTCCTCCAGTGGGTCAACACTGAAACATTACTGACTGAAGTCTCCTGTGTCGGTGTCTTGTCTCAGCTTTGGACCATCGCGGTGATGTTGCTCAGCAGGAAATTCAACAGACTTCCTCACCTCTTTGCCTTAAATCTGTTCCTGGCTCAGGTCAGTGTCCGGTCACAAGGTCCGGGTGATTTAAAAACAGCTGGTTTATTTTAAGTCCTCAGCACTTTCCTGACATTTGTCATTTGATATGTGGAGGTCGTTTGTCTCCCTTGTTATACATCAGAAGCAAATGTTAAGCAGCACTCAGTAAACATCCTAATAAATCCTGATGCACTGTCTCTGCTTTAGTTTTTGGTGTGTGTCAGTATGATCCTGTGGAACTTCTTGGTGAAACAAGATGACAATCTGGTCGGCAAAATTCTCACCTTCACTCTGCTGTATGGCTCTCTGTACAGCACCTACATCTGGACAGGTGAGTGTGGCAGTTAGGTTGATACATCAATGTGTGAACACTGGTGCTAGCATGTGTGTGTGTGTGTGTTCTGTGTTCCAGGCCTGATCCCTCTGTGTCTGGCTCTGACTAACAGAGACGATCTGCTGAGACTCCGACCAGGAGTGTTCATGGTGCTGGGCTGGGGGTGAGTCAGCTCAAACATGAAGACGTTCATTACGCTGGGTGTCCATGTCCTGTAGAAGGTACCAGTGGATCAAATCAACTTGGTGTGTGTTCATTCGGTTGTGTTTTTTTTTTTTTTTTTTTTTTTTTTATGCGTGTGTGTCTAGGGTCCCCTTCCTCATGGTTGGAGGTCTTCTGATATTTGGAGAACGGACTGACACCATGGACTCTGCTTTCTTTTATGGCAGAGCTCAGGTGAGAACTTCAAATAAATATTATATTTTTCAGCCTGTTCTGTTTATTTTTGCTCTTTGAAAAACCCTTTCGTCAATAAATCCGAAATAGAAATAACAGTAATGTAATAAGTGTGATGGTGTCTCCTCGTCCAGATAATCAGCACAGCGGTGGTGCTCGCTGTCAGCCTGGTGCTCGGCGCAGTGTCTCTGATGGGGCTCAGCCAGGGAGACCGGGAGCAGGGAGGTTATGAGGCCCTGAGCAGAGCTGCTTTAACTGGGCCTAATGAGGAGCTGAGGACCCCTGGTGGCTTGGAGGAAGTACTACAACAGACGCTGATTCCAAATTCCCCTATAGGCAGCGTCAACTCAGGTGACTGTGTTCTGTCACTGGGCATTTAGACCGATAATGAAGCAAACAAAATTAAAATGGTAACTTCTGTCCTGTGCATTGTATGGTCAGACCTCCACAGCTTCTCTCCCGTTCAGGCCATACCTGACATGATAGCCAGCACGCAGAGGGAGCACACAAACAACACGGGTAACACACTCACGCTTTCCAACTTTAATCACTATCAGTCAAATATAACTGATTTGCTGAGTGGTCTTCTTCCTTCTCCTCTCCAGACCACAGTGGGGCGACGTGTGACAGGCTGCAGCCTTCCTCCTCGGAGCAGCCGCTCAACCTGCCGCCGCCCGGGCTTCAACCCACCGATGAAAAACAGACAGTCAGACATGTTCTGCTCTGCCTGCTGCTCATCGTGAGCCTGCTCGCTGTGAGGCCCAATCGTTGCTGTGCGTTTTAAACCATCAGAATCCGAGGTGTAGACATCACTCACTGTCCTCTGTCTTCATGTAGAACCTGTCCAGCTGTCTGTGGTGGCTGTTCAACAAAGATCCAGGGAGACTTTACCTCGAGCTACAGTTCTTCTGTGCTGTGGCCAACTATGGGCAGGTACCAGTGTGCGAGCACGTGTGTGTGTGTGTGTGAGCTGCTGGGAATTACTTGCAACTCTCTTTCTGTGTGTCTCAGGGTTTTCTGTCCTTTGGGATCTTCGGTCTGGACAGACACCTCATCATCTTACCTTTCAAGAAGAGGTCAGTCTTTAACCACTCACTTGTCCAGATTCCTCTGAACTAATATTCAAATAGGATTCAGAGCCTGGGTGTAATGGATGTGTGTGTGTGTGTGTGTGTGTGTGTGTGTGTGTGTTAGGTTGCGTAGCCTGTGGCAGGGCCGAGATGCCGATGATCTGAGTCCCTCAGGTGTTCCAGAGGAGGTCAGACTCACCTGCACCCAGTTCGTCCGCTACCACAAAGACCAGTGTGTTCAAGACATAGTACACAACTGCAGGTATGATCACTACTCTGTTTGTATTTGTTAAATTCTGTTCAAGTAAACTCCAGCTTTGTTTCTCACCTGCTCCGTTGAGCTCATTCCCTGGTGGCTTTATTCTGAACCTGGTCATTTCCACCACTGTTTTATTTAGTTGGATGATTTTTCTCTTTCTCCTTCGCATGTTATCTAATAGAACTGTGGGTTTTTTTTCCTTTTCCACCCGCGAACAGATGGAGCCATTAGACATGTTCACTGTGTGTTGTCCACTTTGCAGTGTATGTTTAAAGTAGCTCCTGCTATTGCGCGTCTGCGTGGGGTTTGCATGTTCTCCTCACATCTGCAGCTTCCAACCATTGACCCAACACAGATAGATTGGGCTTTGGTTAAGAAACTAAACTGAATGTGTCATTTATTGAGAAGTTATTTATTGCTGAGTGGTAAATTTTAAGACATGACATTTTGTTATTTTACATCTAAATGCTACTAACTAAAATACTTGCTGCTGGATTTTTTGAGTTTTGGGAACTTTTCTTTGCTTCTTCTTCTAACACATGAAATTCTCTCCACTATTCTTTATCCTCTTTGTTTCCCTCCCTTCATGTTTCCTCCCTGCTTCCCTTTGCCTGCCCCTCCTCTTCATCGCCCCCTAGTGGCTCAGGGGAGAGTGTGAGTGCTTCGACAGGTGAATCGTTCCTCTGATAATGACAGGTTTGATAGAGGAAGATGGTTGGAGGAGAAGGAAGATGGGGTTCTGAGACCCTCCCCCTCCCATCAGCACCAAAATCACACTCCAGCTGAATCCTGTTCACTTCCATCCCGACCCAGGCTTAAGCTCGAGGCCGAACACCACACTACTATCCCTAAACCCGATATCCCAGAGGAGCAGATTCCACAGCTTCCCACTAATGGAGCTCACGACCCAGCCGATCTTCAGCACCAGCATGTTCCTGCTTCAAACCCATCCCGTCCGCTGTGCCGTCCTGAAAGCGTGTTCCGGGGCAGCGCCCTGGTGGACTGGCTGGTTGAGAGGGGCCTCTGTGCGGGTCGAGCCGAAGCCCAACTGTACGGCGCAAGACTGCATCAGGGGGGAGTGTTACATCACCTGGGGGGTCAGCACAGCTTCAGGGATGAGGTTTCGCTGTTCTACCACTTCACCCACGAGCGAGGGGAGGGGCGGGCGCAGGACACGTGAGAGAGGAAGGGGGGACGAGCAGCAGCCATTAAATGCTGGCTCAGGAAAAAAGACCAAGGCGTCCCTTTCCTCCACAACCATCTCTAACATGATTGAAACCATTCTGATAGGACATCAGATGGTTCATTACACTGCATGTGGTTTGCTCGTCCCCTCAGGCTTCACCCCCCCAAAGAACATCTCAAGCTCCGACAACTCCGAGACATTAACGCTTTCTCCTGCTGCTCTGGCCTGGGCTGGACCTGATCACGGCTTTCTGATTGAATCCGCGCTGAACTGAATCATTGTCCACAGAAATGAATTGTTTTTTTCTCTGGAGATCTAAGAGCCAATGAAGGTGTTCAGTGTGTGAAGTACGAATAAGCTTTCTCTTTTTGTCAGGGACAGGTTGCCGTCTGCAGCCTCTTCTCCTGACACGTTGTTGTTTGTGATGTGTGGGTGCCATTTGTGAGATGTCGATGGGAACAGTAAACGATGTTTGTTGTTTGCCAGTGAGCAGCCGGGCTGCTCTCTGAGAGCCAGTGGTCTTCTTACCCTCCTGTTCTTCATCATCATCATCATCATCATTGCCATGTTTATTTCTCCTGGATGAGGTCATCCTGGTTCTGCCTGTCATTTCAGTATTTAATATTTTGCACGTTGTGTCTTTTAAGACTCCGGTCTCTGTCCACTGCATGACTGAGAGCAGAACAGACGTCTGCTCAGCACTGAAACATTTGTACTGACTGAATAATAACATTCACGTTTTTCAATGATACACCTCATTTTTATGATGCATCCTGTCCAGTCGTGGCACCATCGCTTGATTTAACAACGTGATACATTCATTGTAGACATAACCACTACAGATTTCGATGTATCTAGTTTCTACTGATCGACTGGCAGCGTCTGCTGAAGGCGCATCACTACACCTTTTGTTTGCCTGTTGAGCTGCTGAAGTGTCGGTGAATGCTCGGTCAGGGTGACAGAAGGCGGATAAGTGTGCACATTGTGTTGCAGTAGAGATCGAGCGATATATTCAGAATAAACCCTGCAGAAAGATGTGCATTTATATTTGCATTTTACTGATTTTGTTTTATTTTCTGAACTATTATGTTTTTTATTTTTAGTTATTGAAGATAAAGTTCATGATTTAAATCTCACTGACTCTAATCTTGGAATCAGCCCCCAACAAATTCCTAAAGGTTGAATTACAGTTCAAAATCCCCTGAGAGCAACCTCCAATCAAGTTAATTTCACACACAGGTTCTGAGAAAGACCTTGATCACAGCAGCATTTAATCATGAGAACAGAGAGCAGCTGATCGAGCTATGCAACGCCACGTGACCCCTGACCTTTCACGAAGAGCATAACGTCCAAAGAGAGGCTTTTCCAAACCTCTTCAAAAAGCATGTATGCGTCCCTAAACCTCCATCTCTGTGTCGTCTGCCAACTGACGCGTGGAATTCACATCAGGTGTTTACTGAGCTGTTAAAAATGAGATTTCACGACAGAGTGCCCGCCCCAGCCAGCGTGAAGGTGTGTGTCTGTGTGCATGAGCAACAGTGTGTGAGGGAACAGGGGAGACGCTAACGAGGTGTGACCGCGTGTTGTAACTGTGGATCTGTGGCTGTCGTCGGCATTAATTAAAAACAAACTTTGCATCCGAAATCCTGCGTGTTTCTTTTCTGTCGGAAGCAGCGGCCATTTCAGGTGATTTATTCACAACTGGGCGATGCCTTGGTAGAATCAAACCACGGATTAGATTCTAATTATTCATGTTGTTCAAAATCACCTCAGGTTTGGAGTCAGTCTTCGGAGACGTCCCCTGAACTGAGACACAGCTGTGAGTAATTTCTCATCACATAAGTACCGGCTTGTTTTTGAGATGTGAGCGACAGCGTGGTCTGACTGCAGCTGGCTGAGCAGTGGAGACAAAGTCTGTTTGCATGTTTCTTCTCCGTGGATGAGTTTTTATCTTTTGTTGCTGCGTAACTGTGAATGTTTGTGCGTCGTTGCTGAGGCTCAGTCATGTCACATGTTGCTCCAAACCAATATGCGCATAGTGTCACAGGGAATTGGAAAAACAATGTAAAAAGCAACGGTGTCCCTGTGGAGCGCCTCACTGTCACTCGGCCAGTTTTCCAGTTGATTGAACCGTATCTCCCCCAAGACGCCACCGACCGGTGAAGCTGTACTTGACAGCCTGACCCCGGAGGAGGAATCTGTGGCACTCGACCTCTCAGATGTTGTGTCTGCTGTTTGTGCTCAGGGTCAGCTCCACAAATAACAATGTGATCCTCACCACGAAGGCCGGATCATCCCTACAGACCTGTGGCACTGTGACGTAGAACACCATGTTTGATCAAACACACACACTTCGCTCTCCACACATGCTTCTGCACTGTGGTTATGAAAAAATACAGAAATTTATTTCACTCAGCTGTCGCACAATCGGGCATCAGACTCAAAAAAAAAATACTGTTGATAAGGGACCTATGATACGGACTGTCTCTCTCTGCTCAAGCTTTTCACTATGCTGTATAAATAAATACCTCAATATGCTTCCAAAGTTAGAAGTTAAGACTATTTTCTACAGAAATATTATGAATACAATATTATATATAAAGTACATCTCCAGTCGAATTAAATCAAACAGTAAATCAGTTGCAAAGACAAAGTGCCTCAAATTCACAGAAGCAGAACACGGAATCTTCTCAAGATGTCTACAAATCAAACCGGTCATAAACCATCAGGCTGGATTTTTACACACTTCAGGCCACGGAGACGATCGTGAGAAGGTCACAGCGACATTAAGACACGGGAGTAGGTGCCTTGAGAAAACCATTTAGAAAATCTGAATACACCAAAACAGCTTCCAGTGAAGTTTAAGGTCAAACAAACAGAGTGACCCTATGTAAAGAGACAAAGTTTTTTTTAGTCTGATGGTGTCATTAGATTTTACATTTAAAAAGGTCAAAGGTCAGCGAGGATATCCGAGTATATCTGCTCTAACCTTTTATTTCTCAGGCAGCAAATGACTTGTAAATAAATACAGACCCTCAAAGTTATTTCGCTGCACATTAGCTATTTTACCCATGACACAAGCTCCTGACTCCTCTCCGAAGAAAGCCCCAGTACCATTAAGACTTTTTTTTGTGAATCAAAGGAGATTCAGTGTAAATCTTACCCCGGTGTCACATGTGCACTGATATTCTCCTGAGATCATCTGGTGTCGCTGCAGCAGAGAATGTCCAAATCTCTGGACGACCACTGTGAATATTTCTGCCAAGTCCTTTGACAAAATGAGACGTAGAAATGGACACAAATGACCCGAACAGTCCCTTGCTGCGTCCTTCACGTGAAAGGACACAAAGTCTCCGGTATGCCCATTCTCCGGAGTTCACGGTTGAAAACGTCTTTAGAGGACGTCTGCAGTAACGAGACCTGAGGATGTTTCTAAACTATTGGAACAGTTGACGGGGGGAAGCCTGGACCGAACAAAACGTCAGGCCCCGCCTCCGTCCTGACGACAGTTACAGTGAGGTTCCTCCGTCATCGCCTCTTCAGCTTGGTCTGCTCCTGACTGGTTCCGTTGCTGTCCATGCCGTCCACCTTGAGGTGACCTTCGCTGTAGCGTTTGATCAGCGCTCCAGGGATGAGAGCCATGAGGGCAATGGCGAGGAGCTGGGCCAGCGTGCCCCAGGAGAAGATGTCGTCCAGGGAGGTGATCTCCGAGAGCATGGAGCCCGTACGAACGCAGATGAAGTTGTAGGGAATCAAACCTGCGGGCGACAGAGGCAGCAGAGTCATCGAGACGTTTGGGTCTTTGTAGTCATGCTTTTTTTTTTTTTTTTTTTTTAATGACAGTGTGTGGTCTCACCTATGAGCACGGAGAAGAAGAAAATGGGCATTGGGATGTTGAGGACAGGACAGGTGATGTTAAGGAACCAGTTAGGAGTCATGGGGAAGAAACGGAGGAAAAGGAGGAAGAAGAATAGACTGCTACGGTTTTCCTCCACCTGACGGAGGGAGGGCAGAGAGACGAGAAGACGCGAACGTGGCGGTGAGAGAGGTATGGAAAAGGAAGAAAGCGGAGAGATGGAGGAAGCAGAGGACAGAGGACTGTTGGAGGAGGTTAAAGGGCAGGCGTACCTTCCTGTGCAGCAACGCCACCCTGTCGGGGAAGAGGTGAAGCACGTGCTGCTTCCCGAACGTAGCGGAGAGCAGGAAGCAGAAGGTGGAGCCTAAAGTGGTGAGGAAGCAGGCGAGGGCCAGACCTTCCCACGGCCCAAATATGGCACCGGCCAGCATGTTCTGCAGGAGGAAAAAAGCACATGTGCCGCAGAGCATGATTTAAACCCTAAGAGAGATTCGTAACAATCAGGAATGAAATTGTGTGAAGCTTATCTGTTATTTTATCGTCTCACCAGGAACGAGGAGCCAGGTATGGCGAAGGATTGTTTGTACAGGTAGGCGCTGCAGAACAGCAGCAGAACGTAGCCGTGATGTTCTCTTTTGTAGAACCTGAGCATGTCAGCGAGCTCCCGCAGCTCGTCCAGGTCCGACGGGAACTTCAGACTGGAGGGAAACACGAAAACCAACTGTTACTGGTTTCCTACATTTCCCCAGAACGCCGTACATCACGCCCCATTTAATTAGAACTGCTGACGAACAAATTTCACAAATTTTTGTGGAAAGAAAACAAGGAGGTCTGTAGTGTGTCCCGAGTTACGGCCTTTACTTCCTGTGCGATGATTAAATAGCAGAAAGGTCAGAGGTCAACGTCTCACACCTCAGCATGTTGACATAATGAAAACAATCTGAATAAAAAGAAGGAGACAGGCTGGATCTGAAAGGAGAATGAGTGTGTGTGTCACAGGATACATTTGATTGAGAGACAGAAATAGAAATGGCGTTTTTGCCTGTAGACTTGAGCTGAGGGTTTGAAGACTCCTCTGACACACACGCACCCTAAAATCCCCCCTTCTTGAAACTCAAGATGCCGTCCTCCTTCTCCTCCTCCTCCTCCTCCTCCTCATCCACCACCTGCTGCAGAATTCCTCCCTCCCACTGGTCACCAGACAAACATTCGGTTCTGTCACTGGTCAGCGGGTCGATGATGTGGAGGCGCTGACTGTGTGTGCAGTATTTAAGAACAGAAATGTGTCACCGGAGACACTCGAGCCAGACACTGACGAGGGAAGAGTTCAAGTCTAAACCTGACGCTGAGACATGTTGTTTCCCTGGGTGCAGCCCCACTGTGGCTGAAAGGCTTGATATTTTATATTTCAACATGTGCAGGGGTCAGCGTTATTCAATCATCCCTCGACAACATCTCGCTCGAATGTCTGGTGCATTGCGAAATACCTCACACACACGCTGGGGAGTAATGTGATCAGTCCAACGTGTACTGAGATGATTGGAGGTAGAGACAGAAACATGAGATCATTTAATATTTCACTGTTACACTGATAATTCTATTTTTATTTTTATTGTTCCCATGGGGCTGACAGGTCTACTTATGCTTGTTTTAGTGATTATTCTAATGACCATGGTGTGTATGAATGCGCCTGTTGAAAAATAACTTTCAAACTTTAATAGAATTTGATAAAGATCATAAACTTAATTGAAGAAATCAGTTCTTTGCTTCTTTACCTTGTTTGTATTTACCCTCCCAGGACACATGTCCCAGCATGCACTGGGAAAGGAGGGAGGTAAACAATGATGATGTGTCTCTGTCTCCAATCTGGTTTGGATACCGATCTATTCGTTCCCCCCAAACAAATCTGTCTAATATATCTGACAAACAAAACATTTAAATATTCAAATGTATAGAATTCAAACCGTTACAGTAATTATAATTTCTGTCCGTGGACTATTGAATTAATCAGCCATTGTTGATGCATTATCCCTAAACGATATACAAATGAATGACTGGTGTTTGACGTAGTTTTAGAACTAAATTAATGTCATGCCTCTGTTTATTTATACTGATAGATGTATACATTTTATTCTTTTCTATTAATTATACATTTATTTTTTTCACATATAACAAAGAGACTCAAATAATCCTAAATACTTTACATTTGTCCGTTTTTGGTTTGTTTTTATTTGTTCTTCCTTGCACTTAACTAAGTGTACTACAGGAACTATTGAAACCAACAAACTCTTTAAATCCCCCCGGGTCCTCCTCACCTGTACTCCCGGACGCCCTGCTCCTCTCCCAGGCCCTCTGGCTGCTGGGGTCCCGGGGGGAGATGAGTCGACAGCATGTACAGGAAGACGCTCGCCGCCGCCACGATGGCAGCGAGTCCGGCTATGGAGCGCATGGTTCGCCCCGGGCTGCGGCTCCCTGTTCCCCGGATCCACTGCGCAGAGGAGTCGGTCGGGAGGCAAAGTAGAGGAGCACCACCGCCGGGGGAGGTGGCGGAATGAAGAGGGGAGGGAGGCGGCGTGGCTCACGGACAAAGAGGCCTCGAATGTCGGGGACAGTCTGAGCTGGACCCGGTGCTCGGGAGTTTGACAGAAGACGCTGTTGACATTTGAGCGTCTGCGTCACATGTCCGAGCAGACACGTGTGAGGACACTTTGCTTTGTCCCCAGGGGCTGACTCACCGTCCATGAGAGGTCTCATCTGGACCTCAACTCAGCGGCGTTTCTCAAACTCGCCGATTATAAACTTTCTCTGGATTTAAATCAACTTTTACAACTGGAATGTGTACTGACACCCACCAGCCAGCAGAGGGCGCTGCAGTCCATGGGAAGAGGACTTCAGTGGGATTATGAAACAAGGTACTGAGGTACTTATATTTTTTTATTTAGATACATGTATAATGCCAGTTAAAAGTGTAACTCTAAGCTTGTGTGTATTTGCAGCCTCAAAGTAGCAAACAAAGATGAACATTGAAAAAAAAAAACATCCTGGCTCAATAGTTCCTATGCATTAGTTCTTTATTTAAACTTGAGTTTCCTGTGTTACTTCATGTACAATCTGCAGATCACAAGTCTGTAAAGTGCTTAACACCTTTACACACCTCTGAATGTACAGATGATTTTAAGGGTTTTTCAGTGTTTGATTAACCAATAGTAGGATTGTCTTGTACAGCAGTGGTCCCCAACCCGTGGGCCGCGGGTCATTTGGTACTGGGCCGCACACAAAGAAAAAATAATTTCCATTATTTTGTAAAGTGTAGGAATTTTTAACTGTACACAGTACAGAATAATTATAATAATAATAATTACTATTATTGTTATTATTAAAGCGAAAATACCACAGTTTTTAATGCCGATCTTATTATTTTATTTTGTTTTATTTTTATATTTAACCACAGAAACTTGTGACCGAGAATCTCTGTCCTGTCAGACATCTTCAGGGTTCAGGGAACTGTTTTCTCCTGCAAAAGAAACATGAAACATTGATTAAATAAATACTATTAACAGAAAAACACAGGTTTACTGACTCAGACGAAACAGTGGAACAGATTCCTCCGAAGCAGGAAGTCGTTATTCACTCTGCCAACCAGGTTACGTTTTCTGTTGATTTAGGTTTAGCTGGGCAGAAACTACACATACTTTACAGCATTTTCACTAAAACCAGCTGAACATAAAACTTGAAGTCCTCCAAACCAGAGGCAGCAGAGAGACTGTGCAAACTCCATTTAAACTGTGACATGTGTGTGACTGAGTCTGACCCTCGGCTCCGTCAGTTGTGTCGGACGCCTCGACCACATCATCGCCATTCAGGCTCGCCATCATCTCGTCTTCTGGAATCACTGTCAAGAGGGAACGACACAGAGGCTGACGGTCACACACCCAGAGAGCCTGGCTGATCTAAGTGTGGGTAAGGGCTTCGCACACACGTACCCTGATCCTTTGCAGCTTCGTTGGATGCCACATTGAGCAGGACCACAAGGGCAATGAGCATGATCACGAGCTTAGTTCTCATTTTCTGCAGGAGGAAACTCAGACTTCACCCCATGCTAAAACCTCTGTCTGTCAGTTGGTGATGAACAAATAAAAAAGTTAGTCAGAGAATGTAAATGGCAGCTCACCTCAGTTGATGAAAATGCAGCAGTAGCTGTCTGTCACACTGAGGCTGAAGTGAAGGGTGTGACAAACCGCTGGAATGGAGACGAGCCGGGCTGATCGGATGCCACAGTTCAACTTCTCTCTAATGCGCAAACATACCACATATACCATTCCTCCTCCTGTATGTTTTCTTAAGGTGGTTGTTGTTGTTGTTGGTGGTGGTTTGATTGGCGGCTGGCCTCCTGTCCTAGTTGCATGGCCGCCACCCACCTCTGCATTTTCTTCTGTAGTTTAGTTTCTGTAGTTCTTCTTTAGTTTCTTCGACAGAGGAACTACAGAACTACTATCTTTTTTTCTCCGTTTGACAACATTAAAGAAAGTGAATCCTGTGTGTGTGTCAGAATCAGTCATTTAGATATCTGAGCTCAGGTTTATTTACTCTTCTCTACAGAAGAAAAAAAATGTAATGAAACATTGATAAATTTACATGAAGGTTAAAATCAGAAGGAGCAAGAAAAAAAGAGGGTTCTCATGTCAGAGATTACAAAACATTGATGTGGAGAGAAAACGGAACAGTGCACGTCGGGCTTCATTCTCTCATATCATAATATTATTATTATTATTAACACGACTCTGCTGATCTTTACATTTGAGTTCTAATCTAAGAAAAAGTACTAAAGTACTCTTACACCTCTTACACACAAAGTTCGTCAAAGCCAGGATTACACTTCTTGTGTGAGTGTTGGGTAAGGATGGAGGGTCTCTGCAGCGCCCTCTGGTGGATGTGTTTATTGTTTAAAACAAAACGTCTATAAATGTCGGAAGATGGAACTTTGTGTGGATACGTATAAACAACATATACTCATATAACACTTATGGTGTGACTGCGGAAGAGTGATTTACTTAAAATGTAGATAAAGACTAACCATCTTTTATCTAAACCATTGAAGGTGCAGAAAGCTAATTTATTTTTGTGAAATATGTACTTATACACAAAAAAAAAAAAAAAAAAAAATCAATGAATTGAAATATTGTCACGGTTTGAATTATTGGATTTGAAAGATTCCCTGAATCCTGCTGGGAGGAAATCAAAGAAGAAAACATTATGGAATGAATAATAAAAGAAGGGAAATAGAATAGGGTAGAGAGAGTTACACACTTAGAAAAAAGAGTAAGAGTGAGCTAAAGTTGTTTGATGCATCACAACACAACCAAAGAAGTGATCGACATTTTCACTAAAACTGACAACATCGCGACGGTTAAAAACAAGACGATACACTGAAGGTGAATCGTGCATTGACGGGAGGAAGCTGACGGTCGATGAACAGCTGGAAACGCTCAATATGTGAGAAGACTTCATTTGTATGATGGTGAAAAGATCAGAGAACCAACACATGACAACAGAACCGAACATTGGACAGCGCAGGGCATCACTGCGCTCATTGCATTTTGATTATTAGATTTATGGCTACAAAGTCCAAGCTAACAGTCTGAGGCTATTAGGCACATCTTTAAACACGAAAACAGTCACATGAGGAAATATTTAACAAATCAAACTACAAAAAAAAAAAACAACGAACCAACCTGGACGAGTTCCTCTAAAATTACATTTGCATCGCCATTGAAGCCGAGAGTCAAAGGGACTTCCTGCTTCAGTGACTGGTGATGGTGAGTAAAGTTGTCTACAGGTTTTAGTGTCTCCAGGGTAACTCGCGATTCTGCGTCCTCTCACTTTATCCCATCACGGCTCCTTAAACGTGACGGTGACGCAGTCGTGAATTTCAGCTCCCGGGCTTCTGACAACAGTGAACTGTTGGTTAACGTTTGATTCTTGAATTATTAAAATTTAGTTTTTCATCGACTGCACAGAAGCGTTGGTTTTGTACTTTCGACTTTATGACGTAACAGCTTCCCTTAAATGCCAAAAGATCTCAGTCTCCCCCATGCTAGCAGATGTTTCTCCTACAAGTGTACATTTTCACAAACTTTATTTTTTTTTATTCTATTACTATAAAAAATTACGTATGCCTGATAATTCAAGGGTACGTGTTGTCCATTATTCCATTTCCATATATTCTACATAATTCTCACTCCAGATCATCACCACAACTAAAAAAATCCAACATTTAAAATTTCTGCTTTCTTCTTTTGGAAATTGTACATTTACAACACTAATTATTTGCCAATTGACAATTTAAAGAGCTTGACAAACAAGTACACTTTTTGTTCAAGATATTAGTCAAGCAAAATGCGAATAAAGCAACTCGTTGATTTATCAAGAATGTTTTCAGAAGATTCTTCAAAAACAGCACGCTCTGATTCTCTGGATCTAATGGATTCACTCAGCCAACATGTGCTCAGATGTTTGCAGAGCAGCTCCTTCGTTCGATGAGCAAAAGTGTGTGTGATAGAAAACAACATCCACGTGTGTGAAGGTTTACAGTTTTCTGTGTTGCATTGAACCCGACCCTGGTCAGAGTAGAGGGTCTGAGCTACATTTTGCTGCTGGGGGTTGGGGGGGGGTGATGTATTAAAACCAGATCATTTGATAGGAGCATTTGCCACAATTTTTACAACAGTAGAAGAGAGGAATTCGTGATCTAGTCACAAAGTCGTAAAGATGCTAAACACGACAGAGACGAGGAACCAGTGGAGGTGCAAAGAGGCTGCGCTCTAATCATCAACACTGCATGTCAAACTACAC
This sequence comes from Pseudorhombus dupliciocellatus, assembly GCA_016785235.1. Taxonomy (NCBI): domain Eukaryota; kingdom Metazoa; phylum Chordata; class Actinopteri; order Pleuronectiformes; family Paralichthyidae; genus Pseudorhombus; species Pseudorhombus dupliciocellatus. The sequence continues at coordinate 412,734 of JAFBJW010000036.1, forward strand.
ACTGACACTGTTCACACTCTGTCTGCGAAGAAACACCAAGTCAGCTTCACTTGTATTCACACTAGACGATGACTAAAATGTTTTGTAACAGGATTTCAGCCTAAAATCCAAACATGACATGTGACTGTCTAATAATAACAATGAAAACCAGTAACAGTCCAAACAGCATTAGGCCACACTGAAGAGAAAACAACCAGGAAGAAATAGAAATATATAGATTAGAATTTACTGTTTTATCCAAACTGAGTCATAACATGAGAAATATGTTTAATTTGAGGAGTAGAAGAATCCGTTTGTGAGGAAATTTCAAGTCCTGGTTAAAAAAAAAAAAAAAAAAGGCTGAACTTCTGCTATTAACCCTCCAGAATCGCACATAATCTCAACTTTATTCTCATAAAATGTGTTTTTTCTTGTTATGTCTCATAATATTATAACTTTATTCTCGTTAGCACTCTAACACTCAATTCTCACAATATTGCTGTTTTCTTCTCCAAATCTTGTTTTTTCTTCAACGTGGCTCTTCTTTAATTTATAAATAAAATTAAAACACAGAACGAAACTAGAAACTACACATTAGTGTTGAAACAGATGGAGGAAGTGACATCACTGGGCTGAAGGTTGACGCCTTTCAGAAACTGTTCGCCACAAGAAGATGTGAGATTTTGTCCAGAAACAACCTGCAGGGAGGAGACGGGAGTCCCGGCTGAGTCGGTCCACTGAGCCTCATCAGGTGTTAGCAACTGTGTGGCAGATGTGTGCATCCTTAGTGTCCATTGTTTTGAGTCACAGCTGCTCCTGTAACTGCCATTTTGTGCCTCACACCACAAGTGTTGTTTGTCTTCAACCCGGGGACAGGCGGCAGCGAAGAAGGAAACCAATCAAGCGTCCTACAAGATGTGGCTTGCCCCCGGTTGCTGGGAGCCGCCGGCGTCCCCCCTGTGTGACTGGTGTTTATAGAGATCACATGGCATGAGGGGGAGCGGCTGTCCCTGCTCGGCCAGCACAGACTCATACGGCGGCGCTGCCTCCAGGGGGAAGGAGATGGAGGCGACGTGTTGATGCTCCTGCAGTCCCAGCGGATACTCGGAGTGGGAGAACCAGCCAGCGCTGGCTGAGGTCTCTCTGCAGTGTGGAGAGGGATCCTGGCCGGTGCTGCTGGGCTGCGCCTCCTGCTCAGGCCCCCGCTGGCAGGGGTCGAACAGGGAGTAAGGAGGAGGGTCATCTGTGGGGATGTAGATGTGACTCAAGCCAGGGCCGACGCACTCGTCATAACTGGAGACATGAAAAGAAAAGAAAAAATAAAATGCACGGATTAGTCTTCTGAATTTAATATGAGAGCATGTTTCCTCTTTTATTTTGAAGCTTCTTTCCTTATGTGGCTTTACTTCCTGTCTTTGTCTAGTTTCCCGCCCTTGTGATTGCTTCTCCCTCTTTGTCCTCGTCAGGTGTGTGTGTGTGTGTGTGTGTGTGCTGTTCTGCTGTTCTGCTGTTAAAATAAAACTTAGGGGAAAAATCGATATGACCTAAATAATGTATTAAATTATTATATATGATGAAATTCAAATTTAAAAAATGAAGCAAGCAGAAAATCAATAGTAACTCAATCAAGGTGGTGTGCTGCTGTGTGTTCAGGTGTTGTTGTTGTTGTTGTGCCACCGTTGCTTCTCTCACGTCATACTTTTTTTTCACGTGCACTCTCTCCATGTCTTCACCAGCCTGTGAGCGCAGCTTCAAACAGCCGGTTGTTCTTCCTCGTGCTTCGGGAGAACTGGCCTCAAACGCTCGTGGCGCTGACGAGCGTCAATGTGAAAATTGGAGACGAGCGTGTTTCGGAGGTGTTGTAACACACAGCTAATCTGCGGGTCTCCGGATTCTCACCCCCGCTCCCTCGTGGACTTCTGCCACATGTGTCTACATCACACTGGATTATGTGCTGTGTGTGTGTGTGAATTAGCTTGTTGTGGCTGCGTTAAAGTGATTTGTCCCCTTTGAGATGCACAGTGGACACGTTGTGTGACGGCCGAGGCTCAGGAGCTTGAGCTTGTCTTAGTTGATTTTAGAAGTCAGACACTGCGGGCAGGTCAGTAGAAAAGGAGGACCTCTGGCACGTCTTCATGTTTTGGTTGTGACGCTCGACAACGATCGCTGCAGCATATGGTCCTCAGTGCGTGTGTGTGTGTAAAGCTGGCATGGCCCTGCTCTCTCGCTTGATCTCCTGTGGAGTAAGAACCATATAGATGCTGCACTCACAAATGTGATCTGATTCCCCACATGGATTATCCGTTTTGACAAAAGAAGGTTAAGAAGGTTTGAAACAAGGTTTGAGTTTGATTAGATGATGACCAGCTCCAGAATAAAAAAAAGTCCCATCATTTCTTCTGTATCTGTCAATCTGGGTTGACGTGTGTGTGTGTGTGTAAAGCCTGGCCATGCAGCTTCTTCCTGAGAGGAAGCAGAAGCTTTCAGTCTCTGCAGGTGAGCTGCTGATCCGCGCAGTGTGTGTGTGTGTGTGTGCGTGTCGGAAGTGTAACATTCACAGTCTCAGTAGGTGCATTGTTGATCTGAGTTCTTCGAGTTTCCCTCAACCATCTGTGGCCCCCACACACACACTGCGCGGCCCTGCCTGCTGATGGGAAGTCTTGCCAGCATTATGTTAAACACAATACGTCCTGTGTCTGTATGTGAGTGTGTGTTTGTGTTGGCTGCGGTCCCGTCCTCCAGGCCAAAGACTGGGCCTCTCACGGCCTGTCCAGAACGCTGTGGTTTCCTGCCAGAGCTCTGACGTACAGCGCTAGCTCCCCTCTCTCCTTCACCTTATCCCCTTCTTTCCTCTCCTCGCTCCTCCTCTCTCCTTGTCGTTACCCGCTTGTTTACGGGTCCTCTTTGAGCTGAGGCGAGAACCAGAGGGGTGTGTTGATTTCTGTGCGGTCCGGGCGGCGTGTGGTTGATTTATGGATTGGTCAGAAGTCACGCGGGAGACGTGGTCGCAGATGGCAACATGTTCTTGACACCGAAGAATCATTGAAACACTTCGACAAACCAAACAGCAGGCGTGTCCCTCCCTGTGGGCTCATTTGCTTTATCCTCTTTGCGGGATAAATCAGTAAGAACAAGCGGGAGTGTTGGTTTTCTTCCTGGGCCGCAGCTGCAGCTGCAGCACCAGAAATCTGTAAGAACTACATTCTGCCACAACGAAAATCAATGAACACCAGTTGCGTTCCCTCTTCATCTGGAACAGATTTAATTAAACATGAGTGGAAACGTCCACATCGCAACATCCACAGCTGTGGATTAAAACGAATAGGAACTCACGTTCTCTTTCTGAAAATGTTCTGCTTTGATTTCTGTTGGAAATTTGACTTCAGAGCGTTAAGCACAAACTGAGGGAGAATCGAAACCTGTGGAACTGTTCGGCTCAGTCAGTCTGAATCCAAATGGTTCAACTGTTCAGTTTCCACTCGTACCGAGGAGGCACTACGTTCTTCACACTGTAATTTCCAGCTCTGACTAAATTCCTTTCCACTGCGATGACGACTGAAGCTCAGACCGACCACGGCAGCTCGAGCCATCTGCCATGAAAACTGGAGGAGGAAGAAACTTCTCAGACACTAAGCTGAAAGAATTTAGAATTCTTTAATAAACCTGTTGGGGTTCATCAATATAAGACTGATTTTAATTTACTATTCCAAATTTCAAAAGTTTGTAAGTTAAAAGTGTGATGAGGCGATTTCATCTGAGGATGAAAGCAATGATCTCTGCAATGGTTAAATAAAATATATTATTTACAGTCAAGTGTTTATACAGCAAAAGAAGGAAGAGGACTGAAGCACGCGCACACACACACACACACACACACACTCTCTCTCTCTCTCTGCAGGTGAAGGATGTATGTGAATTATTAAAGTTGCCAATTAGACCAGCTGACATTTAGATCAAAAACACCATGACACTGGCCTTTAGCAAATGCTTTCTTTCTCTCATTCTCTCTTCCGCTTCCTCCATTGCACACACACACAAAGGACATCAAGCGTACCGCTGCTCCCAAAAACACGAATTACCACAGAAGGAGGTGTCGACCACGTGCACAGAGAGCAGCGGGGGACACGGATTGATCCGTCACTTGTGTTTGATATTTGACATTTGACTTTTGTTGAGAAGAGGAGAAACTGTAGCATCTGGTGGATGATGAAAAGCTTTGAATTTAATTTTACAATTCAGAAAAAAAGTGAAGCACTTAAGAGGCAGGAAAATAAAAGAATGTTTTTCAAATGACGTCAAAAATGAGATGTCTCATTTGCTAAAATAAAGTCAATCAAACCCAACTGTAGCTCTGGGTTTTGAATCTGTAGGAATTTGTATAAACATGAGAATGAAATCTGTCAAAACTTTCCTTCTGTGTCTGGATCCGAAATCACTCTCCACCTGTCAAACTGTAAAACTGATTCCGACGAGCTCTTACCGTGGAGGCGAGTCTGGGTAAATGTTGACCTGCGATAGCGTCTCTCTGTATGAGTCAAAGTCCAAACCGGGGGGAAAGTCTTCTAAGCAGGTGGACCTCAGTTCTCCCACCGAACCGCCGTAAGAAAAACCATCTGGTCCTGGAGAAACAGAGATGGACCATTATCTCCTGGTGTGTGACGCGTCGTATTTGGTGTCCACACACACAAGAGGCACAAAGAGTTTATTTAGTTCTGTTTAGATTGTTATTTTCTGGTTTCATTTCCAAACATTTTAAGCCCCGAAAGATAATTTTCATTCTCCTGGGAAACTGGAAACCTGCTGAAGATTTTGTCAGAAATCTTGATCATAGTATCATGACGTTACCAAACCAAGTGGAAACGGACAAACACAGAAGAGCCGAACCACTTCGTGCACATCCAGTTGTCACTCTTATTAAAACGTTTCTTGCGTGGCTCCAAACCGACCGTAGCTAGCTCGCAGGTGTGGGTTGCGGAGTCGACTGTCTTTGCGCAGGCTGCCGACGATGATGGTGATGCAGGAGAGGAAGAGGACCAGGCCTATGACGATCCCCGCCACCACCAGCGGAGACACCAGGAGCGACGCCTCCCCTCCCGACTCCCTCTCACTGCGGCAGTCTGGGTACTCCCCATGGCTCTGGTTGGAGCTCACTGCAGGGGGGCGGAGACAGATGGAGGAGGAGTGTTAAGACTGTCTGTCTTAACTTTAACGAAGGTCAGAGCTCACATGAGATCATGTTACATAATTGTTGTGTTAACCTGCTGCTTCTGCTCGCTCCATCTCTCCATCTCTCGCTCCCTGAGGACTCATTCCATTTCAGCCTCTGACAGATAATTAGAGCTATAGCGTTCTCTCTCTCTCTCTCTCTCTCTCAGTCGTCATCCTCATCATTCGATTACAGAACGATCCTTCTCCTCTCCTCTTCTGTTCAGTCTCATCTGTCTGTTCTCTCGGGCCCAAACGAGTAATCGTTCCTTTTTTATCTCTTTTCCACTTTGTTCACGCCACAAACGAAAAGGTCGTGCAGTAACTTGGGATCACTGGGATGTTCAGAATCTTTCACGTGTGTGCATGTCTTCATTACGCCGACCATTTAAATGTATAATAATTATGATCGCTGTGAGTTCTCTCTGGAGAGAACGAGGGAAAACTGAGTTGCAGGCGAGACAAAGGAAGTGCGCGAGAGCGGACACGTCACGGAGCGAGGAGAGAGGTCTGCTGGGAACTGTTTGGGGTGAGAGAACATTTCCCTCTTCTCGGGAATCTGTGTGAAACCAAATTACTGTAGACAACAGAATTACAGACGCACATGTTCAGGGAGCAGAGAGATGAGAAGTGAGCGAGCACAGAGAGTGAAATGAAAAAGATATTGTGAGTGTACATCACCGAGAAATCCTAACTGTGTCTCCTGCTTTCTATTTTAATAGCCAGAGAAAGACACAAGGAGAGAAAAGAGGAGCGACACAGGAGGCAGTTCTTGTCTGGGTCATTCAGGGAACAAAATTACACATCTGGGAACTTCAGGCCAAAGTTCAATTGATCTCTTGAAACACAGATGCTGACTCTTTAAACTTCATATTTTACCATTCATGTCCTTAATTTGTAGTCTTGGTGTCTTAATATAACAAGATGCACTGTCCTCTCTCGACTTCAACCTGAGAAGGAGAGTTTGGGGAACAGAACGAGAAGGAGCGATGGACGGTAGAAAACCACATGGTGATTTGAGAGAGGGAAAGAGAGAGAAGGCGTGCACGTGGTGATTGTGTTACATTTCAAAACCCCGAGGGGACTGGATGAAAGCTGCGCACGAGAGGAGAGAAATGCTTGTGCGTGTGATATAACCTCAACACGCCCATCGCATTAAACACATCAGTGACAATGAACAGAGTAGCAGATTAACAAGAAACCGATAAATCTCCATCCAGAATCATTAAAAGTCATATATCTTAATTGCCTTAATGAAATCGTCCCTTGTAAACATTCATTACGTAACACAGGTGATCCCAGAGGCCTCTGCACGTCACCGGTTTGATTCCTCAGAAGCAGCAACACTCTGCATTTCAAATGATTAAATATAACAGATCTGCAATCAGAGAGTCAATCGAAGTTTTTCCTCTGAACTTTGGGTTTCATGTTGTAAGGAAAACAGTGAACGGCCTGGATTATTCTCCGTGGATCTCTTTGTAATTGTGTGTTTCGAGTTGGTCGTCCTCTATACAACTCTCCATCATGGCAGTGGGTGGGCGTGTATATGGTGGACTGTATGTTCATATATAATGAAACAGCAACAGTGGTAATTCACTGTGACAGCTTGTCACTACGGCTTACTGTTAAATACGCCCCCTCCCCCTTACACTATATACTGTGGTGTGATACAGTTCATAACTCGGCTGCTGACACCAGCCCTGAGCTCCGTGCTGACCTCACACTCACTCGGGTTTTCTGCTTTTGTTGGTTTGATTCCATCGCTGTAGCGACGGCCGCACTCCTGAATCAGCTGTGTAGAAATCTCTGATCAAAAGCCCACAAGCTACTTGTTACTCTGAGAACTGCACAGGAGCGTTTCTAGGGACTTTAGGGCCTGTGGGGGCCCCGACATCAACTATACTGAGACCACACCATTACTTTACAAATTGAATCATTAGGAAGGTGCCCATGCACGTGTTGGGGTATCCTTTGCTGACCTCTGTAGCTGAAGCTTGTAAAGCTTCAACATACTTTTTACTTGACAACGTAATTCTGCTGCCAGAGGGTGAGCATCATTTTCTCTCACAAGCCCCCCCCAACAAGATCATTTCAGTAATGAAATGTATTGAACTTTTTTTACGTCAAGTTAAAATTTACAGCTAAATTACGTAACAAAAAATGTAGTAGAACATCGAACATAACACTAAGATGTTCAGGGGGTCATTCACTTGGTGAGTGTGTGTGTGTGTGTTAAGATCAGGAAGTCACTAGGAGTCATTTATTTTTGGGCATCACGAGCTCTAAAGGTTAAGAGCCTGTGATATTGACTGCTGCTGCATTGGCTGCATCACTTTGTGCATTAGCTGCATTCATTATACAGCAGCATCAGGCAGCCGCTCTGATTCACTGTGACAGCCTGTCATTATGAGTTACAACCTCATCAGCTAAATTACGTAACAAAAAATGTAGTAGAACATCGAACATAACACTAAGATGTTCGGGGGTCATTCACTTGGTGAGTGTGTGTGTGTGTGTGTTAAGATCAGGAAGTCACTAGGAGTCATTTATTTTTGGGCATCACGAGCTCTAAAGGTTAAGAGCCTGTGATATTGACTGCTGCTGCATTGGCTGCATCACTTTGTGCATTAGCTGCATTCATTATACAGCAGCATCAGGCAGCCGCTCTGATTCACTGTGACAGCCTGTCATTATGAGTTACAACCTCATCTCTTCCATATGAAATATACCATAGCTATGGCCGATTGTACATCCAGGCAGAAAGAGCCACTTGTATCCGGGTGTTCGATACCCGGTGACCACAAACGTCCCAAGACACTCTGCAGGGCCTGTGCAGTATCGACTCTGACCTCTAAGTTCTGCTAAAAGCTTCTGACTTTTGATCATTTCCTTGTTTCTCTTCAGGTTGTCCTCCATTTCCTCCATTGTTTTATTTTGAAACGATTGTCAGCTTCATTTCCTGCCTTGTGGTCGTCTTCATCCCCTGGTAATATGATTGAACGCAGGTGAAACACATCAGAGTGCTTTGTCTCTTGATCTGAAACTGGAACTGAGCATAATCTGTGGTTCCTTCAGATGCTGTGACTGAGATGAGAACTGAGATGATTTAATGCTTTGTACTGCATAGTTTTTATTATTTGGACGAGTGAGGCCTCTGCTGGGCCCTGGCTCTACTTTCACTTTCCAGATTCTCCGCAGCTTCTCCCTGAGTATCAGGGAGGTTTATTCTGGGATTTCTATTTTCGACGCCGCAGGATGTCGCCTGAGGAGAGAAGAACTCTACTCAAAATACTGTAAGTGCGTCTTCCCTTCTTTTCTTCTTGCAAGCTGCCATTTAGTTATCGAATGATCGCTTAACACGACTGAAACGTTAGGGGCTTGACACCTGATACACCGTGTGTTTCCTACATGAACATCTCTCGTTATTTTGCGTGTTCAGCATCAGCAGTGGGATGACCTCACGCCTGCAAACCTCTGGGGATGCCACAGATATTCCACTGCTTGCAGAAACGTTGTTGTCCCTGCTTTGCTGACACGTGAACAGTCTAAAAATATCGCTCTCAGAAAGACTCGAGTAAAGCCCGGCTGTTTCTACGGAGGAAAACCGAACGAAGGTGTCGGGAGCTTCTGCCCGAGCACGGTGCTTTAGGAGGAAATGAAAAAGAGAATGAATTCAGTTTCCTGTTTTAACATTAACTCAGATGTTTGGTGTCTCACTGAACAGAAAATATTTCCTTTACCTAAATTATTGTTGAGGTTTTAATGTGAAATATGTAAACGGCAGATGTCAACGTGGCTGACATAAAGTGACAGATATGATCTCTTCACTTGTGCATCATGCTGGAAAACCCCTGCACCGTCCTACAGCCTGGTCAGAGGACACCAGCCTCTCACATGCACACTCCTCTCTCTCTCTCTCTCTCTCTCTCTCTCTCTCTCTCTCTCTGGCTTCTTGTTGTCTCTCTGCTCGCCTCACTTTGCGCTCTCCGATCTTCCCTGTTGTCATATTGAACAGAAGCCAGGAGCGAGGACACTGGCCATTAAACAATCACGTTGAATAACCACTGAAGCAGGAAGAGGTGGAGATGATGAAAGAGGAAAAAGAGGAGGACCTGAAGTCAGAAGCATACAATCCCTCGCACCGAAATGTTACGTAAGGAGTAAAGTCACAGCAAGAAAGAAAATTAAATTAAAGATCGAAAAACAAGGCAACAACAACAACAATAGTAATAATAATACTGCAAAAACAAATGTAAATCAAATGTATGCCTTTGGCAAAGTGAAGTGACATTGCAGATGTATTTCTTTTTGTCCTGAGTAGAATCTGTACACACACACACACACACACTGAATCCCCCTCCTCAGGCCTGACGCTGGTTCAAGGTTGACAACACATCCAGATGACTGACAGGTGCAGCGGTTTAAATCGGGTTGACTCACACACTGTGCTGAGTGCAGGCCGAAAGGAACGATGTTTGTTCAGATGATAGGTGCGTTTGACGCTGACTGACAGCTGTCGGATGCAAAGCGACCGCTAAGAGACGTGGAGGTTCATCAATCAGCCGCAAACACAAACACGCCAACTTAATAGATAACGGAACTTTAAAAGTCCCCGTGTCCAGCTGGTATTTCATCTCCTCCATGAGCACTCCACCAGCAACAGATGGCAGTGATGCTCCTTGATGTTGGTCACCATCCCCCAATAAACAGAAGAACCACCAGAGACCCAAAATAACCACAGAGAGAGGCTGTTGATTTCCACCTGCAGACTTGGTATCCTTGCACATTACTGAATATAAAACCATTTCTTTATCACATTATATTTGTCCACCATTAAGAGACGAATGTCTGTGGAACATCGGGTCATAGAAAAAGGACCAAGCCAACAGAAAATTGTAGCTCTTCTGCGTATTACACTAGTATCCAATATGACACAAACACCAATATGAGACATAGTGATTGACAGCCTCTCATTGATGTGCTGTTAGAATGGAGGTCAGAAGTAGACGAAGATATATGGGAGACGTGTTGCTGTGGTAGCTCTCTGGTCTCCCTGATGCATCAAGTCGACATTAAATTCTTCTGCATAAGACGTCAGCCGCTGCCTGCCTCCACCAGCCACCAGAAAACTTCCACAACACGTGTGAGTAACACAATCTATTCAAAAAAAAAAGAAAAAAAAAAAGGCTTTCACTGAATCCATGAGTGTCAGAATCACCTGAGCCTCGGTCACGGCGGTGGAGCACTCCCCTCGCTATCACGGAACACACTGTAACATGAGGGTGTGTATTGAGACGAGGTTGTATTTGGGTCACAAAACATCGGTGTGTTAATATGGGTCAGAATACATCATACATCCTTTAATCCCTCTCTCTCTCTCTCTCTCTCTCTCTCTCTCTCCCATGTGGGATGGATGGCAGAGAGACAGATTATCACACCCTGCTGGCCCACATTCCTGCCTTCCCCTCGTTTAATCATACACCTCTATTCTCACTCCCCCCCCCCCCCCCCCCCCCCCCCCCCCCCCCCTTCATCAGCGCCGTTGCAGTAACACTAGTTTGTGCCGTTTATCTCCAGTAAACGTGTGACTGACAGCATCGCGTGTGAAAGGCAGGGAGTCAGAGTCAGAGGGTTTAGGATTTCAGAGCAGCGTGGCTCCATGTTATCTGCTGTGTCAGCGAGGGAAATGAAGATGGACCAACACCTAAGAGAGTTAATGTTTGGATCCACATCTCTTCAGGTTCAGTTTATGATAAAATGAAGAGTAAAAGAATAGAAATAAGTTGTGGAATTTCAAATGTGGCGTGTTGGAGCCCTGGGAGGTTTCACCCGGCGTCAGTGCAGAGCGATACAGAAACAAACGTATAAATAAAAAATGTGCTTTCTCTGTTTCAAATATAGAACAGACCCGGGGTGACTCTCTTCTCTGTGGTGCAAACCATGAGCTGGAGATAAATCCCGGCGATGGCTGCGGCACGTCCACCTGTGATTGGACAGTGATCTCGCTAAATCCGTCTCGATTGCTCAATAAGCGCTGCAGATCGAGTTGTGATTGGTCGAAGCGCAAGGAAGGTGGAATGAGAATCAAAAGGAATGAGTCTCGAAGAGTCATCTCCAAACGGTCGGGCTTTAGATCCAGCTATGATTGGTCAATCAGGGAGTGGACACGAACACACCGGGCAGCGGGGCTCCACACATGCACACACTTCACTGTGTCCACTGAGGCCATCTGGGGAAATTTAGGTTCCAGGGTTCGATTACTTTCACTGCCGAGCGTCAAGCTCAGGGGTTTTTGCGATGGGACTATTTTACCGTCACCTCAGTCCGAGTCACAACACAACGCTCTCTTCACCTCATGGATCAATCAAAGATTATGTTTTTAAATGTCAATAAATCAGAAAGTCAACTGCAGCAAAGCTTCAATCAAATGAGGTAATATCTATAATAAAGGACGCAATTCATTTCCTCTGGTCGACCTTTGAGTCGCTGGAGGAATTTAGCGTAAGGTCAAGATGATGTAACAGACGCATCAGCAGTTTCACCTCAGCAAATTGATTTCATCCTGCGCTGACATGAGAGCGCACGGACGGCTGCTGGAATCAATCTGCATTAAGACAGAGCTGGTTTTTACTTAATGGGCATCAACATATTCCCCTGAACTGTAATTGGGATTAGATTGTGGGGGAGGGGTTTGACACTGAGCGGTGAAGCTGAACATTGTTCCATGGGAATTGTTGTCTCACAGCCTCAGTGGTGGAATCAGTCTGTCTTCTCTGGTGAGGACCGCGTCGCCTGACTGACAGGGGTCACATTCAGTGTTCGGATTTACTCATCCCTTGTGGCTCACTTTGTTTCTCCGTGTTTACTCAAATCAAACAACAACCAGACAAGACGGCTCGAAGATTCCAGACATGAAAACAGAAATTTCTGCGTCTTTAAAAAGAGATGCAGGACATATTGAGCTGTGTACCTTCCTCAGGTAATCAATGTTTTTGAAGCAGTTACACCGTCTTGGGTGAACGGAGTGTTCCGTGATATTAGAAAATCAGTTGTATTTCATTAAGTGTATAAATATCCTGGCTCAGTGAAAATTCCGCCTGCAGCAGTTTGAATGACATCGATGTATCTGGTACTCTTTCTGTTCGCCGTCTTTCACCAAGCAGAGAGCTGTGGTCTGTCATATCTGCTGATAAAACAACACGGCTCTGTTCAGAGTCCGTCTCGGACAATCTGCCTGAAAGTGTTTCCATCTGCTCTGACGCAGGGTTCAGACTGGGTACCCATGCCGGTGAAAGCCAAAAAAAACAGTCATGCCATCATATGAAAGGAATCTATTGGAGACGGGTGCCTCCCTCATGAAGGATAAGACTGAGATCTCTGTTCCCCCCTGACCTGCCTGCAGCCTCACAATATGAGTGCCTCTGTGTGTGAGCCCCTCTGCGGCTCTTGGCCTTTTACTTGCTCTCCATGTCTCTCTCTCTCTTCCTATCTGTCTTTCTTCGTCCATCTCCGTCGCTCTTGTGTTGCTGGGCAGGGGATAACAGGTGAGGAAGAGGTGGAGGAGAAGAGATGAAGAAACAGAGCTGACGAGGACACTGCTGTTCAGCCATGTGCCAAAGAATAAGCAATAAGCTTGTGAAGGATATCCACATGTTCTCTGTGTGCGTACATATCACGGGAGCACAGTGCCGTGCCGTGCCGTGCATTCTCCATCCAGTTTTTAATCTCGTCTAGTGCTACTTAAACAAATTTAAAATTTGTGGTATGCTCTGGAAAACCTCCAGCTTGGTCTATGAGTAGGATGTGTTTTTTGCAAACAAGGTAAAAACCAGCTGCGGGACATGGTTCTTTAATGTTTGATATTCTATCCGTCCATCCGTCCATTGATCCAGCATGGTGACATTGAGCAGCTGAGCCAATACGTCCATTTCCAAATGACAGAGCTAATGAAGTGTCGAGGGGGCTCGTGTGCTGAAGTCAACGGGAGCCCGTGTTTGTCAATATTGGCGAAAAGACTTTAGCGAAGACATTCACCCTTCACCTCTCCTCCCTCCCTTTCTTATTCTTCCAGCCGTTCCAAACCAACTCCCTCAATCCTTCTTCCTGCTTTCCTCCTTTCCCCTGACGTCCCCTTGCTCCCATGTTTCATCTCCACCTCATCGTCCCCGTGCCTTTTATTTCACTCATGCTTCACAAGCTCTCCCCCTGAGCTTTTCTGCGTTATTATGAAAAGGTAGATATGAAAGATTCTGAAGGTAAGTGCAGGAATGGATAGATAGAGAGAAGAAGAGGGAGAGTGAGAGGTAGATGGATGGATAGATTGACCTTCACATACTCACAATGCACCTGTTACCTGTTACCTTTACCTGAAATGAGGGGCCTTTGGACCGTCAACCTTCACCTCTATGTTCCACTGTTCATGTTTGAAAGAGGAGCACAAAAAAGGAGTCTCTCCGTTTGAATGGAGAAAATCTGACATATACTCCAGCATTTATTTTTCAAAATGAACATGATCCTCTTTCAAACATCATAGAATCAAAGACGCTCCAGCTTGTCAGAAAATCCTCAAAAACTGTTGGCGTGACCTTCTCTCCTGGTCCAGAGATAGACAGAGGCCTCCTCCACACATTTTTGTTAAAGTCGAGGTGAGGTCCACTGGTCCTGACAAAGTCAGTGTTTATTCCAAGGTCCCAAACCGGTGACAAAAATAAGCGCGCACACACACACACACACACACACACACTTCACCACCTGTGGTGTGTATTAATTGTGTATGGTTCCTGATTGGGGGGGGTGGGGTCAGTGAGGTGGAACAGCTTTGTTATTTGCTGGGTGAGGTCCACTGGTCCTGACAAAGTCAGTGTTTATTCCAAGGTCCCAAACCGGTGACAAAAATAAGTGCGCACACACACACACACACACACTTCACCACCTGTGGTGTGTATTAATTGTGTATGGTTCCTGATTGGGGGGGGTGGGGTCAGTGAGGTGGAACAGCTTTGTTATTTGCTGACCTGCTGGCCCGTGAAATCTCCCTGCATATGCACGCTCCTCATATCCATTTAAATAGATTCAAATAAACGACCTTACACTGTGACTAGATTGGACGCAGGCAGAGACGGGCGGAGGGATGGAGGGATGGATGGCTGGATGGACACGGAGAGATGGGTGGACGACATGGAAGGTAAAATGCCGTTAAATGCAGTTTTTCTGTCCATTTCCATAAATCATGGGAATGCGATGATTGATGGCTCGGCAGCGGGGAGGCGAGGGGATGTGGCGGCGCGGTGATAGATGGATAGATGATGTGTGCAGCGAGGGGGAACTGAAGCAGATTCCATTTGAGATCTGCCCTCATCTGATGCATGCTCATGCCAGTGCTCTAATATGTAGATTGTGTTTAGCTTTTATCTTTTGTGGTGATATGAGGAGGGGGCAGGAGCACACACACACAAAGGCCCCTTCACTAACTAATAAATTATTTTTAACTTGTGAAATGGTTTAAGGTTGAACTATTGGACTATTACATCGTGTTGTGAATATTCGAATTGTTGAATCCGGAAAATAAAAGATGTGGACTCATCATGGATGAGACAAATTTGACCTTTGACCTCTGTAAATATATGTTGACTGACTAATTTTATCCATCTCTTCCAAACAGACAGATCTGGATGTTTATGCTGCCAGTTGGGGACTGGATGTCCTTCTCTGGGCCACAGCCCCCCCCCCCCCCTCGGGCACCAACAGCTGCCATTTGGTTAATGTCCCCCCCCGCCCCCTCGGGCACCAACAGCTGCCATTTGGTTAATGTGAACTTCCTGAAAAATCGCATTTGGAACCCATCAGAATCTGTGCATGTATTTTTCTTCTGGTGATCTGTGAATATAATTACAACTTCCTTCTATCCTCTATCTGTCTTTTTGTTGGTCCTTTTTTATGGAGTGTTTTAGTGATTGTGTTGATTCTATGTTTCCTGTTTTATTTTGAAATTCTAATCTCCCTTCTGTGTTTCTGTTTCTTTACTTCCTGTCTCTGTGAATTGGTTTCACCTGCCACCTGTCTCCAGTCTGTCATCAGTTCAGCTTGTATTTAGGCCTCAGCTGTGTCTTTGTCCAGTCGTCTCTTTGTTCCTGTATTGTGTCGCAATGCTCTTCACTACATGTGAGTGTTTATTTAATTATCTCGACTCGCAGGCAGCTAGGTTAAATCTATGACATCACCAAATGAAGCTCAATCAGCAGATCTGTCTTCAGATTGACTTTGTGCACAGTTTTGCTGACTGGGTACCCCCCCCCCCCCGTCTCTCTCATTTCTTTAATGACTATTTAATCTCCTCTCTTGACTGAACAGTTTTACTTTTGCTGCGCCCACTGAACATTAATGCAACAACCAAACACCCACACTCATAGATATCAACCCTCTAAATGACTGTTTTTAGAAATATTTATGAGAAATTGGTAAAACAAGAATCCACATTACAAAATTCTACCCCCTCGAAAATATGCAGTTTCTTTCCTCATAACCTCCAGATATCTCCTTCAGTTAAATTTAAATTAAAAACAGCACAGTGTAACTTGTTGATTTACTCTCAGACATTGTCCACTCACATCTCGTCCTCAGTGAATCAAACATGGACAGACTCTGGAAACTGTCTTTCTTGTAGGATGACTGGAAGCCGGTGTAAAATGTCAACCTGGACAATACATGGCACAGAGAAACACCTTAGCATATCCACAGGCTGGAGCGGCCCACCCCGCAGCTTTTTATCTGTCTCCTCGCTCTGTTCTTTTATTCATCACTCTATTTCTTTCCCTGGGAGGGAAGTTGGTGGACGTCTAAACGCCCTGGAGCGGACGGAGGGATTTCGGGTGTCAGGGGAGAGGGAGGGAGGGAGTGTGAATAATAGATCAGAGAGAGAGCGAGAGAGAGGGAGTCGGGAGAAGAGAGCGAGGGTGACATAAAAGGTGGGAAATGGAGAGAAGTGAATGGAGAGAGGGAGAAAGAGATATGAAGCTGGTGTCAAAAGGACACTGAGTGGGATCGGCGGGGAGAGGAGGGAAAGTGAGTTGTTTTCTTGGAGGGCAGCCGTGACAGGAAAACACACATCTGTAAAAGTCAGACGTCAATCCATCTGTTCATCCCTCCCTCCCTCCCTCCCTCTGTCTCTTCCCGGCTGCCTCCAGTGTGGTCAGGAGCTGTTGCATAAGGCAGCGATTCATCTTTTATTGAGATGGGAAGCTTCTATAAATACGTCCACCTTATTCTGTGGACACTAAGAGCTCAACCTGTGATCCAGCTAGAAATACACAAAGGATGACCACAGCAAATTTAATCACACTGCCTCACACACACACTCACAGCTTCGGCTCTTCCTTCAACCCGACAAGTCACTTCTCCCGTTTCCTGACATCGATTTTAAGAAAAATCAACTGATATAATTTCAGAAAACAAACACCAATCTATTGACATTACACACACAACACTGGGCCAATATTCATTAGGTTTAAATGTCAGGACTCAAATTACATGTGTTCTGAATTTATTGATGTGATGTTCAGGTGATCAGTGGCACCCGACACGACCCGGACTGAAGGATCGATATTAACTGCAGCTCTTATTTACTACAGCCCTCAATACTTGACATGCGGAATATTTAACATCGTATTGTGTTTGTATATGTTGTGTCCTCACCGCCACAATGTTTGTGTTATTCTTTGTGACCTCGGCATTAAAGTACAATCCAATTCTAGCACTTTTCTTCTTGCTGCTGTAAATCTGAAATATAGTATCAAATAATTGCAATATGGCTTCACCATTATCATCATTTGTTTACATCCTATATATGTTCACTTTCCTGGGTTTTTATCTCACTGCTGCTGTTTAGCTGCTATAAATACGATACGTGTCTGTCAGGAGAATACATCTTTATACATCTTTATCTAATCTTATGTTATATGGGCTTGTAAATTTATTGGTGTGGAGAGTGTGTTTGGTATTACCGTGAACAACTGTTGATGCTTTATCTCAAAGATCAGGCTCAATGTATCGCAATATAGCCAAACGTTTTTTAAAGTTGACAAATATTCATGTCAGTTTTTTTCACAATAAATGTCACATTTCTGCTCCTGAGTCAAAGTTACGTGAGCTCAGACGGACCAATGCTCAACCAGCAGCAAAACATTTCACAAATCCGACGTCTACCAGTTTTGTGAATTAAAATTCTTCCATGTTAATCATCCACATCTTTTTCTCTCACCTCATTCTGATCTGACAACAAACATCCATCACACATTGTGTGAGTGTGCAGAACAAACAACACCTGATATCTGGAGATGGATCAAAGCATGAAAGCCGAGCTGGAGGAAAACAGTTTAGTGTTCCTTACCTGAGCAGATCAATTTCATCAGCATGAACCCCTGTTCTCCGTGTTTCCTACTGGCACATCTCAACAGGCAGGAAGCCAACTTTAGTCGGTCTCCGGAGCTGGAGCGTGCACGCAGCTACAGGGACAGACAGCGGGAGAGAGAGGGCGGCGGATCAGTGCGTGAAACTGGGAGGAGTGGGCTTAACTGGAGCTGAGGAGGAGAGCGAACAGGTAGCCAGAGAATGAGAGGCACAAATGAAGAGAGGGAGAGAGATGCTGATGCAAAGAGAGGAGGGGAGGGAGCAGAGACTGATGTGCGAGTCACAACCTCAGAGCCCGGCTGTTTATAAAGCCCCAGGCAATGTGTGCGTGTGAGGCAGTGAAGTGGCCACCCACGCCACCCTGTGTGTGAAGATGTGTGTATCTGTGCATGTGTGTGTGTGTGTGTGTTCATCGCTGTTTCCAGTGCATGGCCACAGGGTTCAAATGTTCCAATCAATACCTGTGTATAAATACATGCACACAAATACTACAAGTTCTGTTCTGCATTTTGTGGCAAACGTTTCACATTTCCAAACTCTTCTTCTCTTTTATGGTAAACCTGGTCTTCCTCCTCCTGCTGTTGTTCTTGTCCTGCTGGGTGACTCTGGGCCATTGATATAAGAGTACAAATCACTGAGGCACTCTGGATGAAAGCGTGGTATAAAAAAAGGTCCATTTAGGACTCCAACGTGATTAAAAACCTGTTTGCTGTCGACGTTTTCTGAGCCCAAGTAACCTGGTGGTTTCAATGATACAGGACAGTCGAGCCATTCGGGAGGATTTGAACGTAAAGTTGGTTGCTGAGCCTCCTCCTCTGATGAAGAAGATGCTCCTGCGTTTTACAAATTCATCCAACTATAAGAGAAGGGTTTGTTGCGTATATGTTCAGGTCCTGGAGTTGGACATGTCCTTTTTGGATCCGAAAGTGGACTGTGGGTAAAAATCACCTGTTTCAGTCACATCCAATAAAATACAACAATAATAGTGGATGGAGCAACAAACTGGAGATAGATCTGGTTGTGTGAGATTAGAATTATGATTTTGAAGGTTTGTGTATGTGTGTGCGTGTGTGTCAGTCATGAGAACCTATGATAAATTCTGCTTTGTTCTTACATAACTGTCCCGACTCACACACACACACACAGAAAGACACACTCTAGCAGTTAGACTGGACTTTATCTCATCATCCCTCTCTCTCTCTCTCTCTCTCTCTCTCTCTCACAGGCACGACACATTCAGTGGGTTGTTCTCGCTCCGCTCTTGCACCGCTGTGTGTGAGTGAGAGAAAACACAGCACTCACAGGATTTGTGTCAGCCACAGGAGAACGGATCCAGAGTGTAAATTACAAAAAGCCCAAAAGTTGAAACAACACGAGAAAGTCTTAATTGACTCATTGCTGTAATCCTTGTTGTAAGTCCTCAGGGTCATTGGACTTCAGGGTTTGGGCTATTCAATATAATATTATCAAGGTTTGATTAATACATTGATCTATTTGGATTGAATTATATTTTTGATATCCCACGTGGGAATATAATTGATAAAAGCAGAATTTCAACTGCTGAATTAAAGAATCTCCATCAGCTAAATTCTGAAGATATATGTATGAAACACAGAAGCGAAACACCTGATCAGATTAGATCCAAATCATTTATTTTAAAACGGAGAAAAGAGTCGCTCTCATCCAGTTTAATAAATAAAAGGTGGTTCACATTTTTATAGATCTATGTGCGGAAATGGAAACGATGTAGTTTCACTGTGCACTCGCGTTGCCAACAGGAAGCTGCTGCCAATTTCTGAACATCACGTACGAATGTCCTGAGAGAGGGAGTTTGGTTGGAGATGAGAGGCTCATTAAAATCCTGACTGGACGCGCAGAGCGGAGGAAATGTGAATAATAACAACATGATCCACTTTCAAATTCACACTCACAGAAACTCTCCGCGCGACACAAAGCGTTTCTGGAGATGAGACTGCAACACTTGAAAGCTGCTGTTCTCTCTGAGCATCCACTGAGTGGAGAGATGATTGGAGACCACATTTCATTTGGCTTCACCCAGATCGATAACGTATTCTCTCTGAAATCATTCAGAATGTTGACATGTCCTCACAATGTTGGAGAAAAATCTGGATTAACGCCAAATTTTAAATCGTTGTTTCCAGACCCTGACATCAGATTTCTTGGTCGTCCATCCACACGGACAAAAAGACAGAAGACAACACCACCTCTTTGTAGACGTAGCGTTTGTTAAAGTATTACAGTTGCAAGGACACACACACACACACACACACACACAGTTTATCATACAGGTGATGATATGGGGGAGGAAAGAAGAAGAGGGACAGGACCAGTCAGAAGAAAAGAAACTGTGAGAATCGAGTATAGCCTGTAGCCACAACAGCACTCCATCATTTCCTCATCACTCTCTCTCTCCCTCCCTTCCTCTGTCCCTCTCTCCCTCCTCTCATCCATCTCCCACCAGCTCTCCCTGACAGTCTATTTGGCCCACACAGCCCTGTCATCCATTCAGCCTGTCAGTCCTGGCAACGGCGGCGATCTCACACCGCCTCGTGTTTGTAGCCGGGCAGGTGGAGCCGGCGGTCAGAGCACCGGTGCCACCGCTGAAAGCCGAGAAGGTCAGAGGTTCTGCCCCCGGCGGAGCCCAGAGTTCATGTTCGTCCTCTACCACAAGTTCTTCATGCAGACCGCTCCTGAGCCTGTGGACTCGTTGACTTGGTTACCGTATCATTTAGAAACAAAAGCCCACTTCTCATGTGTGACAGAAAAACAACTTTTCTGTTGTCCTATTAATAATTTAAACAATTGAAATGTTTTTTTTGACTGTTGTGTGCATTTCCATCGTCAGTTGGAAGGTTATAAGGTTTTCACTGAAAGTGTCTGCTTATCAAATGAACAGATGGAATGGTTGGAGTCTGTGTTGGGTAAAATCAGGTAAAATTAATAAGATGAACTCTTAAATTAGTTTTAATTCCCATTTACATGCTGCTCCACTTACCCCACATCAATTAACGTGCCTCTCTGTCAAACTGAGGCTTCATGAACTACAGAAACATTTATGTCCAGGGAGCGATTCCAGGAGCTAATCTCCGTATAATGAGTGTTTTTTTTTTGTTTTTTTTTTGCAGCGCTGACCTTCATGGCTGCACGAGGAGCAAAAGCAAAAGCCACTTAGAAGAACGCAGCGTGAGCTGTGACATCCTCTGGGAGCTGCCCAGACAACGTGAAGCTTTCAGATCAAACTGTCACTAATCACGTCACGAGTATTAAAACTGGGAACGTGGTTTTTACCACGAGGAGCCAGATTACCACACTTCCTTTGAATCAAGGGAATCACAGTCTGTTTTGTTTCTTTATCCAGATTCTGTTTGGATTCACATGTACAGTGACCCGTTGTGAATGAACTTCACATATGTTCTTTATCTCTCTCTGTCCATGCTTCTACCGGAGCTGCTGTGAACCTTCTGCATTTCACTGCTGAAACAATAGAGTTGAGTGTGTGGGAGGAAGCTGAGAGAGAGAGAGAGATCTGTCTTTTCCAAAAACACTGTAAGACGCCCACACCCGTCCTACAGGAGCCTGCAGCATGTACTTAAATAAAACTTTCCATCACAACTAAAAGCATTTGTATAGTATTATGCATTAATAACATCCTCATACTCGACATTAAATAATTTCTTACGTATATTTATCTGTTTATAATTCACTCCTGTCCCCTCAGGACTGTTATTTTCCTGATGTGGCATCTATCAAGTTCATCTCATCTTCTGTGTCTAGCTTCTACAGTCATTCATGGATGTTGCTCCTTTTCTCTCCATTAACACTATATTTAGTTCAGTTGTGTATACATATTTACATTTAAAGAATATTTAGTGTAAATTGATGGGTAAAATGTCCCAGTATTGCTTTAATAAAGTACATGACATGTTTTCAATGTATTCAGTATATGATTATCAGAGATTAACATTGGTCCTACACATACTGTACACGTATTTGCAGTACTTTTCTACCTTCTTTACTCATGAAGACGAATTTGACATTATGCTGTTAGTGTATCTAAAGCAGCCACATACGTTCCACTTATCTGAGCCTCTGTGAAAGTGAGAAGCATAAAAATTGAAATATATGTTTATGAACACCTCACATTTCAGTGTCCTGAGTACCACTTGTCTAATGTGTTCCTGCAGCAATATTACATAACATCACTTTTATTACGAAGGCAGTGTGAGGACAGAGATACAGTCAACACTGATGTTAAACATGACTGTAACAGCGTGTCCTGGTGTCACATACCTGCAGTATTTACATTCCATAGTTTCAGGATCAGCACGGGAGAGAGAGAGGGAGAGAGCGAGAGGGAGAGAGAGAGAGAGACATAGCGAGCGGTGGAGAGGGAGAAAGAGAGAGAGGAGGCTTACCTGCAGAAAAGGACTAAATGTGTTTCCAGGAGCAGACAGGACTCCTCATCAGCTCCTTAACGTCTCTTCACATCTCCACATCACAGACCAACAGCAGCAACAACATGACTACATCCAGACTGAGTCTGCAGGTCCTCCCCCTTTTCCTCCCTCCCTCCCTCTCCCCCTCTCTCTCCCAGGACTTGGCCCACCTCCTCAGAATAGCGTTTCGTTAAACTCCCGGTGATGCAGGAGGTTTTACCCCGGCACGACGATCCTCCTCCTCCTGCTGCTCCTCCTCTTCATCACCATTATCTTCACCCCCGCTGTCACCATCCAACCCATGCAGCTCTACTCCTGTTCGCCCTCTATTACCGCGTCCGCAGCATCATCAGCTGCTTCTCTTCCCTGCATCCTCCTCCTCCTCCACCTCTCTGCAGCGTGTCTCTCTCGGCTCTGCAGCCCGGTGATAAGTGTGTCATGCCCGGTGAAGGGAGAGAGAGTCCTTCAGGACACTGAAGCTGGGACATGCAACGAGGAACCCAGAGTCTACTCACGGTGACAGCAGATAATAATAATAATAATAATAATAATAATAATAATAATAATAATAATAATAATAATAATAATAATAATAATAATAATAATAATAATTGTTCAAGTGCTGCTGGCCATCAAAACAATAATAGCTCAAAAAAACAGACCATTTCCTGTTTTACTTTGAAGCTCCTTCCCTTGTGTCACTCTTACTTCCTGTGTTTTGCTCCTTCATGAGCTGCACCTGCCCCTGAATGTGACTCACCTGGGTTCAATCTCGCTGCCTCCTCATTTACCCCCTGTGCTCCTGCTGCTCCTGCTCCCCTGTGAGTTGGTCTGTTTACTTCCTCTGGGGTTTGTTTGTGCTTCAGTTTTGTGGATTTGTTGTCTCATCCCAGTGTGTTTCAGTCTGTTCCTGTCTGGATTAGTTCAAACGTTGAAGCAACATTTGAAACAGCAAAGCTTCATGTGAGAGATGAGAGACGTGTTCTCACCTCCAGAGACTCTGATAACCCAGATCCCAGCAGGCTGATTTAATAACTCCAAATTCCCACTGTATTACTTTTAGACTAAACAAACACAACAGAGTTCATTTTAAAACATTCATGTATTCTCTAAATCTCTGAATACAGTGTGTAATTCCTGCTGTGAGCCGCAGGGTGGCGACAGAGCACTGCCTGGTTTTGTCTGGTGGTTGAGCTGTTTTCTTCTTTGTTGGTTCAGAAATGATCCATCAGCTCATCACTGATGAACCCCCCCCCCCCCCCCCCCCCCCCCCCCCCCCCCCCCCCCCCCCCCCCCGGAATCCACACACTTTCACAGGGGAGCAGCGTTTCTGTTCAACAGGGACATTTCTCAATTTTCTTTTGGTTAAAAATGTCCTGAACATTGTTGTTTTTAAAAATTGACCACAAACCAAACACTACATGGCATGTGTTCCAGCACAGTCCTGAGTGCTCGTTAACTGGACGTGCATGCAGCTCTCTTCTTTCACACAAAGCGAGCAGAGGCCAACGCTGTGAATGAGAGGATGGAGAGAGGGGATATCCTCCCCCTCACATTGTTATGCTGTTGTCACACTGGCAGCCATTGTTACAATCCTCCTGTGTGAAGATATTTCACTACAGTTTTTCAACCAGAGGATAATTCAGAATAAAGCCTCCTCTCTGAGCTGATTAGTTACGGAACCTTGTCCCTGTTCTGTTTATTGTCCCAGACATGATGTGGTCCGCTCTCTCTCCCTTGCTGTCTCCTGGGTCTTGTTCAGGGAGACACTCAGCGAGACATTGGGCCGAGGCCGCCCCTCCATCTGCTTCTACAGTGGTCGTTTTGAACTTGTTTATTTGTCGGTGGCGTGTTTGATGCCAGCTCCACATTTTTGATGGTTGACTGCCGTGCTTCTCAAACCAGCCGGGCGCTGGGAGGGGCTCTGGTGCGTCTGAGTAATCCTGCTCTGCTGTGACTCACAAGTTGGGAATCGAACCCCTGCATCTGGCAATGCGGCGCTCGAGCCACTTAGCTGCACGCCACGGCGTGACACAGAAGACGCACATCAGGGACAGAGCGCGTGCGGCGTGAGGCCGGAGGCTGTGAGCCCTCTGCGTTCAGTCGGTACGAGCTCGTGTTGCACCGCAGTGAAATATTCGTAGAGACAACCAAAAGAAAACAGATTTCTCCTCCTGCAACAACAATGGGGACAGACTTTTTTTATTTATGAGATTAGATGTCGCCAGATGTTTCGCATAGAACACGAGTTTGACGAGGGGAGAACATGACTCAAGAGGAAAAGAATGGAGGGGCCGGTTTATTCCCCTAATGCTCGCTTTCTAAAAACCAAAATCAATCAAATCGACAAAATGTCCTCATTAAAATGTCTCAAAGCAAAGGGACCGATGTTGACCGAAGTTCAAGGTCAATTACGAACATTGTTTTCAAAATTTCTCCCCGAATTCTTTGAAATCTTGGCAAAAACAAAAAAAAAAATCTTTCCTTAGCGTGTGTCTGTGAGGAGCGATGAAGGTGCACGATTTGATTTCTCTCTCTCACAGCTGTGTTCCTGCCTTGCAGGATTATCCTGGTGGAAGCGTCTGTGAACGTTTTACGGCGTCAGGCACGCAGCGCACGAATGTATCACACATCCTGAACCCTCACAGCCACAGAGGTGAGTCGTCATTGGATGATCCGAAGCTGCCGAGGGCCCGTCACGTTCGCACCAGGTAATGAGGCAGCAAATGAGAACACCGTCCCCGTGTGAAACGCTGCACGTATCAAATATTTGTGCGTGAAATCGTGTGATGTGTGTGTGTAGCACAGAAACCGCCGGCTGCTGTATCCGTGCTGTTTTTTCACGCTAACTGCTTGTGACAGGACGCAGAATATTCTCTAAGTGGATTACATGCTGCAGTCATGTAAACAGCTACCCAGATCCACTCCTCTTACATGTAAACACACGCCGAAGCCCACTTCAGAATTCAGACTGTCTTTGATCAGGCTTCAAAGGATTATCCATCGCGCTCCCCATGTAATTGTATTCAAGGATAAAGCACGCCTCGCTTCAATAGTCTGGTTTTGTAGTTTGTCTGTAACGCAGCGTTTTGCATGTTGCCGCCAGCTGGTCCCGTCCCATCGTCGAACCGCAAACACACCTCGGCTGAGTTGAGGCAGAGGGAGGAGTGAAGGAGGATTTTTCATCCTCTCAGTCTGTGTCCTTCCTGCAGCCATCAGTCACATCTTCCAGCCATCCTCCTCCTCCTCGCCTTAATATGTGATGACATAGTTGATTTGGTGACTGCGCAGCTCAGTGAAAGCTTTTTAAAATTACCCTGTTGGTTATTAGGACGAGAAGAGAGAGACAGAGCGATAGAGAGCTGTCAGATAAGAAATAAAAGGATGTGATGAACCGCACCACTGAGTCCTCAGGTCGTACTGGTTTGGCTGAAATGGGTTTTGACATCTGGATGGGGGTGTGCAATAAAATGTTAGAGGAATATTCGACGCAGAGGGCTGCACACTTTGGTTTCCCAATCTGGACCTAGCGACGCTGTCCCAGAGCGTCTGTCGGGTCAAAGTAGAAAGATGATGACCTCTGACCTCCCGAATGAAACAGGAAATATACGCTAGAGTTCCTCAGATGTGCCGGTTCCATTACAATTGAATTGTATCGTGATAGAAACGTCACGTCCCGTCTTGTTTTTTTTAAAAATCAGCGATTATGAGCTTCAGAGGACCTAAGCGGTTGCCCAAATCTCTCATTTCTTCTGCAACTATCACATTCTTCTCTTTTTATTTCTTTTTATTTAACCTCCCAAATCTTCGTCTGTGATCTTGATGTCCTTTTCCAACCTGCAAATGAATCATCCTACCTTGAAAACGGAGAGATGATCAGCTTTGTCCGTCTAGATTAACCGTACATTGGAACCACAATCCCATTGACCGTCTGATAAACTCAAACCTGAAGGTGTTTCACTCCCCATGTCCTGTGTCTCTGTCTCTCCCTGTCTGTCTTTCTACGTGTCTCCCCTTGCTTATGTTTCTCATATGGACACAATCACGCGTTTGGAGATCTGACCCCTCGATCCCCGGGCCCTTACCATAATAAAAGTGCACAAGCCTGCGGTGGATTTACACTTGGTTAAAAACCAGTGGATGTGACATGTGAGAGATCAAGGTGGTGAAGATCAGAGCTTTGCTTTGACATGTTGGATCGTTTTATGCAGAGGAACAGAGCTGATCTTCACCACAAGGAATCTGAGCTATAAAAAACAGAGTGTATAAAAACTGACAGGTAATATAAACTTCCTTTTTGTTTTTCAGATAACTGTCAACACTCAAACTTTACATTTACGGTCTGTTAGTGAAAATCTGCTACAAATCATGACCCGAGCAGTGCTTTCCCCAGGACCCCCCCCCCCCCCCCCCCCCCCCCCCCCCCCCCACCACCCCCCCCCCCCCCCCCCCCCCCCCCCCCCTCGATTCTGTCATTAAAAACACATGACGTCATTTTTTTCCTTCAACAAAATAAAAATCCCAAATGAATTCAAAACTCTACACCAGACTTCCTTTAGGAAAAGAGGCAATCTTTTGGGTTAGCTTTATCAGAACTCAACATCTTGCACAAGGCCACCTCTGCTTGGAGGTCGATATAATGAGTTATTTAAAGATGTATGTCAAAGTATTTCTTTTTCACTAAGATATAAATAACAAAATCATCTTTCTTTAGATATTTGATATTTCCAATATTTTGAATCACACAGCCACAGCACTAAAATATGTTTGAAGTATTTTCCAGTGTAAATGGTTTATGTAAATGGTTGTTTTCCTAATCAACTAAATCAACTTCCTGTAATCAGTGAGGAAAATTATATATTAGTACAAACTCGGATTACATTGGGGAGTTAAATGGTACAGCACCAATCACAGGATGAGAAAACAAACTTTATGTGTTTATTTTTATTCTGCACTTACAAAAATGTCAGGTAATAAAAAGTAGTAGTTATACACCTTAAAAACAATATAAAAACATTGTGTTCACCATCAAAAAAAAAGAATTACAGTATTTTTTTAATAAAGGCACATGTTTCTCCTCTGAACTCCCTCACTGTATTTACAGAAGAAAAATCTACGTGGGTCTTATTTTTATTGGTTTGACGCTTACGTGTGTGTATGTACATGGGTACAACTGCTAGCACACAAACACACACACGACAGACAGACAGTCACATGTCCACTTGTCCATCACACACTACTCACTCTGTGCTTTGAAGAAAATGAACTTGTTTAAAAAACTTTTTTACAGCAATAAAGAGTTTAGCTTCTTGTAAATGAGGCAAAAAAATAAAATGAACAAGGTGAAACCAGATAAAACAGCAATATTAGGCACATTTTTTTTTATATTTATATACAGTTCAACGTGTATGATTCCTTTGCAACACACGCAAACAGATGAAATTTCAATGAAATCAGTCAGAAATGTATTTCAGCAGTATGTTGTTTTATATGAGATGATGTTTTTTTTTTTTTTTTTTACTTTTAATTTTCTTTCCTGGAGCTTCAAACCTGAGCGATTTGAACCGACATTTAAAACAGTGGAAAAGACAGGCGGTCGAAACGTGTTTCACATAAAAACAAAAACGTGAAAGATCATGTAAGGGTGTGGAAACCTGGCTCCAATCAAAGCCACACGAAAAAAAAGATCAAATACAAAGATTACAAAACCACCAATGCATTTTAGATATTAGGGTTCAATAATTGCACATAAAAATAATGTAAAAAAAAAAGAAAGAAAAAAGTTGGCAAATTACACATCAGCCTGATTTGCTCACCCTAAGCTCACCCCACAATTATTGCTGTTTGGAGAGAAGATAATGGAGCATCGCAGTCCGCTGCAGGTGGCTGATTGTTTTATTCACATATCCATTATTTGAAAAAGTGATAATACACTGTCTCTTCAAGATCCACGAGTCAGAAACAACAACAATGTGTTTCCTCAAGTTTGGAGTGTGTTCTCTTATTTTTTAATTCAAAGGCAAAAGTCAGAAAAGTAAATCATTGTTCAGTAAATGGAGAAATTAATTTTAAAACCAGAATGTTCCAAAGCAATAAGAGCTGTAATAAATACCTAGTTTTAGAATAAATGACTTGTTAGTCATTGAAATCAACAGCAGTGCAAAACCTTGGAACTTAAAAGAAACAGAGAATAAAAGTTCTTTGGATTTTAAAGCAATACATTTCTCGTGATGTCACTTTTTGGTAAATTTGAAGACTCGACCGAGGGCAATGGATATCGATTTCAGAGGGTCAGCTCAGCTGGAAAACCCATCGTAGCTCCACATCTTTCTCAACCTCATCCTTTTTCCTCTCCAAGGCTGAGGCGGGTTCCTAAACAGGAAGTGAGCACAATGTGTCGCCTCAGGAGAGAGATAACGCAGACAGGAAGGGGCGGGCATAACCCCCCCCCCAGATGGACAGGAAGCTACCACCACTGTTTGGTTTAGCTGATTAAAGGGCGGAGGGAGAGCGGCAGCACGAGGGCGAGTCGGTGAGGAAAACAACGAGAGAGCAGGGGAACGAGCAAAAAAGCGAGGCGGAGGAATCGAGGCCGCTCTCAGAATATTTGTGAACCCGACAGGAAAGCATTGATGGGGCTTCCAGCTATTGTGTCCAGAGTTTACAGATGGCATTCCAAGCAGGCCGGAGTTTTAAAGAAACAAGTTCCACTCCAAACAAAACTGAATAAACAGGAGGACAAATAAACTTTCAATGAAAAAAAACTAAATTGTTGTTGCATTTTGGGTGCCCCCCCCCCCTTAGTTTGGGGCCCCAGGCAATCGCCCTGTTGCAGCGCCCCTGTCCCGACTTTTCCTAAACAGTGACTCCGGAGCATGTCTTTGATTTTACAACCCCAGAGTGATTGTCATCAACAGGATTATCCCATATTACTAGTTATTAGCCAATTTATCAATCAATAAAAGTCATTTGTTTATCATCATTGAGTCACTGATCAAGAAATACATGACAATGACTTTCCATCCATGCCTTCCTGGAAATTCAGAGATACAATTTGAACTCTGACTCTTTAACTACAACAACATGATAAACCATTCATCTTTTTGTCAGTGAATCGATCTGTGCAGGTAAAATGATCCCAGCCCAGTTTCTGCAGGGACAGTCCACTGGCGTTTGTTCCAGAATCAGATTCAAAATGGTCACTCCTGATCTCAGACCAGTCAGTAGCCACAAAGGATGAGAGGTTAAAGTTATTGGAGCCATCACAGCTGCCCAACTAGCTACTTTTGCCACTCCGAGTTTCCTGAGTTGTCTGAATGACTTTTGTTCTGTAGGGCCTCGGAGATTTGGGGCTTTCATCTCAACAATAACTGTGATGATATGTTCTGTCAAATAAAACCTGGGAACACGCTGTAATTCTGTCTCTACGGCCATTTCCTCTCCGTCGGCCCATTGTTCTCCTCTCGGAGCAGAAAATGAAAACTCTTTCACAATACGACTCCTCATTTATAAAAAACGAAAAGTATCCTACGTCTCCTTTCAGGTGCAAGATTGCATTTGAGGAAATCATCACGATTAAACTGTAAAAAAAAACTAAAACACCTTCAGCACATCACAGGCTCGTGAACAGTGGGAGCTTGTCACAGTCAAACCTCCCGTGCAGACTTTAGTACGAACAGAACACAGCTGGCATCTTGAGGTGATCAAACAATCGCCGCAACAGTTAAATGATAGACGATATTTACAAATCCACGGCAGATCAGAACTCAACTCATTGTTCAAATATTAAGAAACTTCAATATTTAAAGAGACTACAGACAAAAAGAAACAAGGAGGATTGAAAAATCAATGGCTTGCTTGGACACGCACCATTTGGCATCCCCAGTAAGATGTGAATGGGCTGAAAAATCAAATATGTCAAGTTCAACAGTGAGAGGGTGATCCCACCACTGTTGTTGTTGTTGTTGTTTACTCATGTTGTATGTTCCCACAGGAGAGACAGTGGTGGGTGTGTTTGGAGACGGATAGAAGTGCATAGAAAGGAGTTCTGTTAGGCCCCGTCCACACGTCTGCTGATTGATAAACAGCAAGTCAAACTGATTTTGGTGCATTTGTCTTTTTTTTAATTTACATTTGTTTGAATTAAAAAAAAAAAAAAATATCTGTAGAAAAGGCCTAAAAGAGACTCTTAACATGTAGTAATTCATGCATGCACGGGATGCAAAATGGTGCTTTGACTATGAACAGAGACAACTGTGAGAGAGACCGCAGTAACCTGATGACATCATCGACTGCCTGGGGTCAACTTTGATGGCTGTGATGGAATGAAAAAAAATATCTTGATGAGGATCTCAAGCTGTCATCGACAACAGATCCTCTCTCTACAACAGCTGCTCGTTTCTGGTGCAAATTTAAAAATCATTCTGTCGACTCCTTCCAACAGCTCTTCGCGAAAAAAAAAAAAGTGAGAAACGAAAGCAAGAAACCGTGGTTCCATGTGTGTGTGACTAATTGTTAACAAGTGTGTGTTTTTATGGCCGTTTTTCTACGTGTGTGTGTTTTGGCATCATCTAAGCTCGTCAGCAGACACTGTGCATTAGTATTGATGGTAATAGTCGGACTCGTCCACTCCGTACAGCTCCGCCAGGGTCCTGAACCTCGGCCCCCAGTCGTTCAGGAAGTCGTAATCCAAGTTCGAGCCGGTGGAGGAGCTTTGCAGGGAGCTGAGGCTGCCGGCTAAAGACTCGGGCCCCTCGTAGCCGTAGATGTGCAGGGTGTCGTACGGGAAGCCGTCCCTGTCGTGGTCCGCCTCGTCTTTCTTCACCTCGATCATCGCCGCCATGTCGCCCTTGCACGCGGTGGGGTGAGGGGCCTTCTGCACCATGGCGTAGAGGGAGGGGTGGGGGTGGCGGTCGGCGTGGCGTAGCAGGGAGCCGTCTTGGCAAGCGGAGCTGAGGATTGAGACGTCGTAGCTGAAAGAGAGGAGAATCGTACGTGTTAATGAGGCGAGAGCTGGAGGTGAGGTTTTCACTGCGCTCATTTGTTTGTTTGTAAGCAGGATTACGGAAAACAACAAAACAACAAAACCACTATCGATGTGATTTCCTGATTATACACACGATAACAAACGAAGCAAATGCTAAGAGAGAATAAAAACAATGTGCGATTTAGTTTTATTTCAGTGGAAGACAGGGAGATGTTTTCTAAATCACAAAAACCCTCAGTCTTGCCCAGGTTTAACAGGATGAGATCAGAAATATGAATAAAAATGATTCACTGTGTTTTTCTGCTCCCCCCCACTTGTCCTGTCTCGCAGCATATGGTGCTGCTCGTATGGACGGTATATAGGATTATCAATGCTTTCCATAGTATTTAAAATCGGATTCAGATTAAAGTTTAATGAATTCTGTCGGGTAAAGTGGGTCAGCAAATCGAAGGATACATAAAAGAGGATAAATATTGCACATGGCGAGAATTAATACAGTGAATGACTTTCTACTAAGTGTCAAAGCAGGACATGTCATCAGAGAGCAACTGTAACAAGAAAGGAATGGCGATGAATAAGAAATGAACATATTTGTATTATTTAAACATTAAATACAACACAATGGGAAATATTCACGAGGTGTATTTACAGCTCTGATGCGTGCTATCGTTCGCCTTCGGTTCCTGCTGATATTTGTCAAAGTTTTGCCGCTCGAAACCACAGAGAAGATTCAAGGCGCAGCAGAGCTTGTTTGTTTTCCGTCAGCTTACCCGTTGGTGTCCATCTCGCCTCCTCCCTCCTCGTCGTACGTCACCAGCTGCTCGTGGATCTCGCCGCTGTTCTTCATACTGGCCAGAGATTCCTTCTGGTAGCGTTTCCTCATCCCGAACAGGATCACGATGACTGGAAAGCACAGCAGAGGGAATATGCGTCTATTTATTTATTCAATCTCAGGTACAGCTCGAGTTGTTTCCATTCGACGTCTGGCTGGTGAAGTTTGTGAAAAGGCGTTCTAGGAAGCTTAAAAAAAAAAGAAGATGAATATAAGCAGCTCATGTATTCAGGCCATTTATAAAAGATGTAAAATCCACTGTGTAGCAGGCCTCATCTGCTGCAGAAATTAAAACCACTTGATCAAAATTGAGGACATCCCCAGAAGAACACAAACACACACTAACAGTTCCACGAATTTAAAAACATGAGAGGAAATTAGGCCAGAAAATCCAGAACAGAATAACGATGGGGGCAGGAAACAAGTGAGGAAAGTGGAGCAGCAACAAGAGACGAGAAGACACAGCAGGAATTGTGGGGAAAATGAGGAGCGGATGGTTTAAGGTGTCTGAGACGTTTCGCCTCGAGCATCGAAAACCACAAATGAATCCACTCAGCCAGGAGACAGACAGACACAGAGAGGAGAGAGAGGGGGGCACGAGAGAGGAAGAAAGATTCAGTAAATACCAGAGGGGAAGTGGAAATGAGTATAAGAAAACAAGGTGGAGGAGCCGAGACAGAAAGAATGAAAGGAAGGTCGGAGCTGGCAGCTGACGAAGACATAAACAGAGAGAAAAGACAGGAGGGCGAGCGGAGGAAAGGAAGCAGGAGAGCGCCCGAAACAGACGACAAACATGTGGAACACCTGTCGGATTCATGAGTCAACAGGAGCCAAGATGGAGGGATGCTCCGCTCCTGCCATTTCCTGCCCACAGTCAGCTTTGGTCTTCAACCCACCACGGAGCAGCGCTCGGTCCTTTAACGGATTCTCTTCAGATTCGCAGAACCTGCCGTCAACAAAGCTTTACGCTCATGGCAGTGTGATGAATTATATCTGGAGGTAACGTTGTTGTTTTTTAATCGCTGACGAAGACGAAGACTTGACGTTCTTCTTTGTCTTGACTTTCAGAATGCAGCACTTATTCAGACATGAATAAGTGCTGAGTGAAAGCACGTCCAACAGACTTGGATTAGAGCCACAGCGCTTTCCAACCCATGACCCATGATTTATGACCTGATTTGTGCAGGAAAGGGAAAGAAAAGCAGGAGCATTGGAGCTGAGAGAACATTCTGCTTTTAAAAGTTCAACATGCTTAAAATAATTGGACTAACGGAGACTTGCCCTTTAACTCCAGACTGACTGTAAACTGAAACTGACTCCAGTCCAGGCTGGTGTGATTCTTTTTACTGCTCAACTTCATCTGAGCCAGAAACGTTAACAACGTGTTTCAAGGTGAGGCTGGGGAAACGCAGCCAGAGAAGACCGATATACCGACTCACGCCCTGCGTGACGCCATGAAAATATTTCATCTTAACTTTGCAGATAAGAATGTGGGTTACATCAACTTAAGTTCGTCCTGCGTTTGAGCTTTGGGGAGAAGGAATGAGGCCCGGGGAAGGCAAACAAAGGAGAAACAAATAAGGGGAGCAGCGACTGATTGAGAGGAGAAATGTGAAAAGAAGACGGATGAGGAGAGGAGGAGAGCGACGGAGGATACGTTTGACATTAGATTGGGCCCCAAGCCTCAG